>JANIJR010000032.1:0-113073 GCA_030557995.1 Clavispora vitiphila
CTACTACACTACTACACTACTACACTACTACACTACTACACTACTACACTACTACACTACTACACTACTACTGGCCTGCCCGCATCTTCATCAAAATAAGGGCCATGTCTAAATAATTCCTGGTTTTTCTTGCGACACCCTATCATAGCAGTCGCAGGTACGCAACCGTGAAAAAGCTAGGAAGAGAGTGCTTCTTTTTTCAGAGTAACAGATTGTGGCCTATAGTGATACAAGTTCTGGTTCGGCTCAGTCTTTCAATATAGGTCATTTTGGAGGGGGAATGAACTCTTCCAAATGAGCTTTTTGGCTCCGCAGACTATCAATACAAACGCTTACTCTTTAACAGAACCAGCTATAGTCTGAGAGTCATCTTGGAGGGTATACCATTCAACATAAAATGTCTTCAACTTCGTAAACTCTGTATTTTCACTACGTAAATTCCACAATTGTTCATTTGTACGGCTCGTCAAATTGTATGGCCGTGAACATCACATAAATGATCTCCAGAATGCCAGATCAATCTTCGTGAATTCGCAACAATACCAACTTCTCGCAACATCCTGCCTCCAGTCTCCAAACTTTCTCGAACTTTTACGGTGAGCTTTCTGGAACAATATTGATCAACCCTAGATCGATATTTTGAGAGATCGTTCATATCAGATCAGAGTACTTACCGTGTATGCCTGCTGTGGTTTGTAGTTGCAAGTGCATTTAGTTTGGTTGTCGCACATCATTGCAAATCAGTAACACCAGATTGAAAATGTAGAATTAGTCACCGACGCAAACATCCATACACCACGGGTGTTTTAGCACGGTTTTCCCCAGGCAGTTTCAAGTGAGTTCCACAGCCGTTGAATGAAAACGGTTCTTTCGTCTGTGTTCTTAGCATACTGGTAGTTCTGCCCTTAACAACGACCAGAGCGCCATGGGGACATCACTTTGTCTGCAGTACAAACAATTCCTAAGATGGTGTAGTAAAAGGATATCATTCAAGGCGAGATAATAGATCATTTTTGAATGGCTTATTGCATGCTGGGGGCTTCTTTTTCTAGCTATGCTCTTCGTAAACTAAAGAAAAAAATACCGTTTCTCTGGTGTCAACATAGCAGGGTTGCAGACGGTTTGCGCTGTACGTCACGGGAACGGCAAACACCGTACAACGACATCTAGCGGCTCAGAGTCGATCAGTAAAACCGAGATCTGAAAACGCTTTTTCTCTCTCTTCACTTTTCTCTTTTCTTTCCCTCGCCTCACTTTCACTCTCCCACGGCCTCTTCTCGCGCGCGAACAAATCAAAATCAAATTTCTCCAACTACTTCTCATGCCTCCGAAGAACAAGAAACAAAAGGAGTTGGTCCAGGACGAACGGTTCCAGGCGATTGTGCTCACGGACTCGTTCCAGACGCGCTTCATGCCGCTCACGTCCGTCACGCCGCGGTGCTTGTTGCCGTTGGCCAATGTTCCGTTGATTGAGTACACCTTGGAGTTTTTGGCCAAGGCCGGCGTCAACGAGGTGTACTTGATGTGCTCGGCGCACGCAGAGCAGATCCAGAAATACGTGGAGCAGCTGAAATGGGCCTCCAGCTCGGCGTTTTCCGTCACCACCATCATGAACCTCGAATCTCGGTCTGTGGGAGATGCCATGAGAGATTTGGACAACCGCGGCCTCATTTCAGGCGACTTCCTCTTGGTCAGCGGCGATGTGGTGACAAACATCGACTTCGGCCGTGTGATGCAGTTCCACAAGGCCAAACGAGCCCAGGACAAGGACCACATTGCGACCATGGTGCTTTCCTCGGCGTCTCCATTCCACCGCACCCGGTCGCAGGTGGACCCGGCTGTGTTTCTCTTGGACAAGCAGAGCGACCGGTGCCACTACTATCAGGCGATTCCGGGCGCGCGTGGCAAGAAGGGCGACGTTCTGATCGACCCAGAGCTCTTGGAGGACATTGGCGACGAGCTTGTGCTCCGCAACGACTTGATCGACTGCCACGTAGACATTTGCACGCCGCACGTGCCGCAGATCTTCCAGGAGAACTTCGACTACCAGACGCTCCGGTCGGACTTCTTGCGCGGCGTGTTGACGCTGGACTTGCTCAAGAAAACCATCTACGCCTACATCACGTCCGAGTACGCGGCGCGCGTGGAGCTGTGGGCCACCTACGCCGCGGTGTCGCAGGATGTGTTGGCGCGGTGGGCGTACCCGCTCGTGCCGGACGCCAACCTTGTGGCCAGCTCCTACGGCTACGAGGCGCACCACATCTACAAAGAGGACAAGGTGGTGTTGGCGCAGCTGTGCACGCTCGGAAACAGCACATGCATCGGCGGCGGCACGGTGGTGGGCGCCCACTCGGCCATTGCCAAGTCTATCATCGGCCGCAACTGCCGCATCGGCGCCAACGTGCGCATTTCCAACTCTTACATTTGGGACAACGCAGTGATCGGCGATAACGTGGTGGTGGACCACGCAATCGTGGCGGGCGACGCAGTCATTCTGGAAGGCGCCACCCTTGCCCCCGGTGCGGTCATTGGCTACGGTGTTGCCGTGGGAGCAGGAAAGACCATTGGTCGCGGAATGCGCGTGGTCGAGCGGCCAGTGGCACGGGTACTGGAGTTTGAGCTGGAGGATGAGGACGAGGAAGACACCGAGCCCGAGTTGGACACAGACCTCGTGGGAGAAGACGGCTGTGGCGTGTTGTACATGCTGGATGCCGACGACGACTCGGAGCTGGAAACAAACTCAGCCAACCTGAGCATGTTGTACCAGCTCCGCGGACTCAGCATGTCGGACGAGCTGATTGCGTCGGTGTCGAAACGCAAGAGCAAGAAGGCCGTGCGCAGACGGCGCATGTCGTCTACTTCCGTCATGTCCACCGACTACTACTCGGAAGACGACGAGGAGGACTTCAACAAGGAGGCCATTGCCACGGTGGAGCGTGCGATCGAAAACAACCACGACTTGGACACGGCGTTGTTGGAGCTCAACACCTTGCGCATGTCGATGAACGTCACCTACCACGAGGTGCGTGTTGCCACGGTCCAGGCCATGGTGCACCGCGTGGTGCACTTTGTCTCCACCGCCACATTGGGCGCCCGTGAGGCCACCGCCAAGGTGTTTGGCGAGTGGGGTCTTTTGTTCCGGCGCCAGGTGTTTTCCGACGACGAGCAGGTGGATCTCGCGCAGGTGTTGCAGGAGGCGTGTGCACACTTGGACTCGGGGCCGGTGGTGTTGTTTGTGGCGCTCCGGCAGCTCTACGAGTTGGACGTGGTGGAGGAGGAGAACATTTTGCGGTGGTGGGAGCTGGCGGCGCTGACGGCCCGGCCCGAGCTCGAGGCGGTGCGCAGTTTGGCTCAGCAGTTTGTGGAGTGGTTGCGGGACGCCGAGGAGGAGAGCGACGACGAGTAGACTGGTGTTGCTGAGTGTACCCTGGGTCCACATAATATACATAGCAGACAATCATGGCTTTACACCTGCATCAATCACCATCAGCAACTACTGCTTTCTAGGTGTATATAGGCAAGCGGCATTATGGATGGGATTGTAGAACCTCGAACCGCCTGGACACCTCTCACCTGGGGGTTCCATGCGCCTCGCGTAGAACATGTCAGTTCCCCAAATGCACGAAAAGCAGTGTGATCCGCCGGGCGAAACGTGACGCTGTACTTCCAACACCATGGCAAACTAAGCGAAGTATTGTGGTGGAGATACACAGTTAAAAGAAAAGAGCGGGTTTTGCCGTCTCTGGTTCGGATTACATTGTGCTGCTCGCATTCGGTTGACAAACTCGCACTCGCCTATTTGACGCTGGCGACACCGCACCGCTCAGCTAAACCTTTCACTACTCCGGTGGTCTAGCAGGTGTGTTCCATCCGCAAGATGAACTGTACCACCATTCTTGTGTCGGCGATGCCCAAGCTGCTGAGCCTCTTTGATCACAATTTCGAGTCAAACGATATAGTGGTGCAACCAAGGCCGGTACGAGCTGACAATCGCGCATGTCAAAAAAAAAAAAAAAAAAACCCTAGCTATTCGCTTACACCACTGTCGCAGCCGTGCATGGCCCTGCACCATTTGAATGTCACATGCGCCGTGGTCAGCCCGATCACCTGACACCGCGCGCGCATCGCAGTATACGACATACGAGTTGATGGTGCCATTTCGTTCCGTATAAATACAAAACGGCCGTCCACTCTTCACCCACCACACATCATGAAGTACGACGCCATAGTCATCGGGGCCGGTGTCATCGGCCCATGCATCTCCACCGCGTTGGCCAGACAAGGAAAAAAGGTCTTGATCATCGAGCGCGATTGGAGCGAACCAAAGGACAGAGTCGTGGGCGAGTTGATGCAGCCGGCGGGTGTCAAGGCTTTGCGCGAGCTCGGAATGGTTCAAGCGGTCAACGGGATCGGAGCTCGTGATGTTACCGGCTACTACATCAAGTTCGGCAAAGATGTGGTCACTATCGATTACCCTTCCAAGCTGGACGTGCAAACCACCAATCCGGTCAAGCCTGTTCCGGGCTGCGTCAAAGACGGGAACGACAAGATGCGTGCCGACGACAAGGCGTTGGACATTGCCAAGTGGGACGCGGACGAGAATGTCCGGGGCGTTTCTTTTGAGCACGGTAAGTTCTTGAACAATCTTCGTGCTATTGTCAAGGCGGAGCCCAACGTCACTGCGCTCGCCGGAACCGTCACAGCAGTGGTCCGCGACGAGAAGGACCTGGACATCGTGCGTGGTGTGCGCGTGAAGTTGGCCGACGGAAACGTCGAAACCTACTATGGAAAAACCACTTTTGCCTGCGACGGCATCTACTCCAAATTCAGACGCGAGCATGCGGCCGACTACGTGCCCACGATCGGCTCGTACTTTGTGGCGTTGGCGTTGTACAACTGCAAACTCCCTTCGCCCAACAGGGGCCACGTGATTTTGGGCGAACATGCGCCGGTTTTGGTGTACCAAGTGTCGCCCGAAGAGACGCGGATGTTGTGTGCGTACCGCTCGACCAAACCTCCCTCGTCCACCAACGACGAGTTTTTCACCTACTTGAAGAACGAAGTCCAGCCGAACTTGCCTGTAGAAATCCTCCCTAGTTTCGAGAAATGCTTGGAGAGCCGCAAGTTCCGCGCGTTACCCAACCAATACTTGAGCGCAGCCAAACAGGGCAAGAAAAACAAGGGTTTCATCATGTTGGGCGACTCGTTGAATATGCGCCACCCGCTCACCGGAGGAGGCATGACGGTGGGTTTGAACGACACCGTGTTGCTCGCAAAACTCTTGAGCAAGGTGGATCTCGAAGACTACGCCGAGGTGAGCACCCGCTTGGCGCAGTTCCACAGAAAGAGAAAGAACTTGGATGCAGTGGTCAACACCTTGTCCATTGCGTTGTACTCGTTGTTTGCGGCCGACAGAAACGGCCTCAAGGTGTTGCAAGACGGCTGTTTCAAATACTTCCAATTGGGCGGTGACTGTGTGCGCGGCCCTATTGGTTTGCTTTCGGGAATGTTGCCTTTCCCCATGTTGTTGTTCAACCACTTCTTCTCCGTGGCGTTGTACGGCATCTACTGCAACTTTGTCAAGAGAGGTGTTGCTGGCTTCCCTCTTGCTCTCTACGAGGCGTTTGATGCGTTTTTTACTGCTGTTACAGTGTTCACGCCATACTTGTGGGGTGAGCTCGTATAGATAATGATTGCATGATTAATACGGAGCTGGATCGTTGTAGAGTGCGGTGGAGCGCCCTGAGGCAAGCACTTCTCTCGGTGACAGGTGTGCCCACTCCAGCTGGGTCCTATTTCTTTCTACAAACTTAGTCCAGTTGCGAATGCAAATTTCGGTCAGTCTCTGGCTACCGTCGCGCATTCCCGTCTATCACGTAACTGCCTGCGAAATAGGAGCTAAATTCTTTGGCGAGAGCATCAGAAACTTCAACTCGCACACTGACCGCAATTCCCATAAGCTTCATACTCCCATAAGCTTCATGAACTCATAAGCTTCACAATCCCACAGGCTTCATAATCCCACAAGCTACATGTAACTAGTCCCAGCGTAGGCGGGCGCGAACGAAGCCCGACGACATTTCTGCGACCTGTCCGGACCCTGCGCCTTCCTGCAGTTCATCGAAACTAAGCCCTCAAACTTCTCTGCGCATACTTGCTATCACACCTACTCTACCATGTCTGAGCTGAACCCTCTTCTCGGAACATCGAGACCCGCGCCTTCATACCGACAAGTCATTTTCAATGGCACAAAATTGACATTGGCGTCTTCTCCTGTCAACTACCTCCTAGTGTTTGTGCCCTTGGGTTTAGCCGCAGGCGCTTTGGGGTGGAGTTCCAATGCGGTGTTTTGGATCAATTTTCTCTCGATCGTGCCGTTGGCTCTGATTCTCGCCTTTGCTACTGAAGAATTGGCCGAGCACACCGGCCAAACCATCGGCGGGTTGTTGAATGCTACTTTTGGCAATGCAGTGGAACTCATTGTGTCTGTGATTGCGTTGAAGGAAAACCAGATCCGGATTGTCCAAGCGTCGATGCTTGGCTCGATCTTGTCCAATTTGTTGTTGGTTTTGGGCTGCTGTTTCCTTGCTGGCGGATTCACCCGTGTTCAACAGACCTTCAACCAGACTGTGGCCCAGACAATGTCGTCGCTCATGGCGTTGGCTACTGCCGGTCTCTTGATTCCTGCTGCCTTCCATGCATCGATGCCCACCCCAGAAGGGGTTTTCCCCGACCCAAACTCTGACTCAGACAGCAAGATCTTGAGTCTTTCTCGTGGTGTTGCTCTCATCTTGTTGTTGCTCTACATTTTGTACTTGGTGTTTCAATTGAAGACCCACAGAGCCTTGTTCGAGGAACAAACTCCAGAGGACGACGGAATCATCACTGCGCCAGTGTCTGAAGCCGCCAAAGAAGAGGAACATCACTTGACCATTGTGGGATCTGTTTCGGTCTTGGTGGTGGCGACTATTCTCGTTTCCTTGTGTGCCGACTACTTGGTGGGCTCTATCGACGACATTGTGGAGCTGTCTGGATTGTCCAAGACCTTCATTGGTTTGGTGGTGATTCCTATTGTGGGTAACGCAGCCGAGCACGCGACCGCGGTGATTGTGGCCATGAAGGATAAAATGGACTTGGCCATTGGTGTGGCGGTGGGCTCTTCGTTGCAGATTGCCATTTTCGTCACTCCGTTCATGGTCATCATTGGCTGGATCATCGATGTGCCCATGTCGTTGTACTTTTCCACTTTTGAAACCGCCGTAATGTTTGTGTCTGTGTTTATCACCAACTTGGTGATTCTTGATGGAGAGTCGAACTGGTTGGAGGGTGCCATGTTGTTGAGTACGTACTTGATCATGGCGTTGGCATTCTTCTACTATCCCGACGGTAACTGAAAAAATTACTGAGTCCTTATGACCCATACGACCATTTACTAGTATTCTGGTTGCTTTTAGAATTCATGCTCACTCTTGCGCTTTCGGGAAGCCAATAGCTTTGTAGCGCGCGCAACTTCATCGATTAACCAATGTCAGGTTTGACCCGACGATGGAAAATCAAATGACACGTAGCAAGGTAGGTTTTACGAAATGTCGGAAGTCTTCCCACCGGGCCAGGAGGCGAATCGCACCCAAAGACGAACCTATTCTTGTCATAAACAAATGCGGTTAAAGTCGCGATAGCCCTCCCATTGTCTTAGGCACATCCCTTCTTCGCATTTTTCTCATGTAAACATGACTGCGGCACGCCAGACGTGTCTTTAGAAGTTATCGACAGGATTTACTTCAAACGGTTCCAACTTTAATTCGCAGAAGAACTCAAGATGCACACTGGGTGCCCGAATAAGATTCCTCGTGGAGAAGCATCTGTTGGGGACAAAATGTCGTGCTTGTGCATCAACGTGCCTTCCATCAGATTAGGTAAATAACGTACCTTGCAACAGGCGCGTATCGACGCGCAGAGAAAAAAAAAAACGCCCTGACATGCATGATTATCACCGCACCGCGTCCCGGGTTTATAAAACTTTCGTTTCCGCCAGATTTGGCATCCAGGCTTTCCGGTTCGTTTGAATTCTTCCTCTTTTAAATCTGGTTTCCTCGTTCCTGTTTTAGGACTATTCAATTCCCCCTCAAACCCATAATACTCCATCTCCAATGTCCGACTACGAAGCGTTGAAGGTCTTTTCCAAACAGCCTGTTTCCCAGCAAATGGTGGAATTTTTGGCTGCCACCACATCTTCTGTTCTTCGCGTCAAATCTGCAGAAGAAGCATCTTCCACAAAAATCGGCCTGCTCGTGGTAACTCCCAAAGGTGTCACCTTGACCCACTTTATTCGCCGCCTAATCGACCACTCGCATGTCCGGACCCCGACGCTTATGGCGTCTCTTGTATACCTCAACCGGTTGCGCAATGCTTTGCCGGGAAACGCCGTTGGCATGGAGACCACGCTCCACCGGATTTTCTTGGCTGCGCTCATCTTGAGTGCAAAGTCTTTGAATGACTCCAGTCCGCTCAACAAGCACTGGACCACCTACACTGACGGCCTTTTGTCCAACAAAGAGGTCAACGCGGCCGAGCGCGATCTCATTGGCTTGTTGAAGTGGGACTTGAATGTGCATGAATCGGAGTTGGTCACGGTTCTCCAGCCATTCCTCGTTCCAATCAAAAACGACATTCTTACCAGACGCAAAAACGAGTCCAACGCCAAGCAGCAGTACTACCGGTTGTCGAATCTCAGCAGCATGCTGTCGCTTGCATCTTCGCGGTCGTCGTCGAAGTACTCGATTTTCTCTGCATCCAACTACTCGTTGGCCAGTGCCAGATCATCCGGCGAAGAATCGTATGGAGATCTCCGGTCGCCGTTGCGCGAGAAGTCCAAGTCGACACTCAACCGGGCACCACTTATGGTGTAAACAGAGTTCTCGATACAAACCTGTTCGGGTTCAAGACGGACGCTGGCGTCTGTCCGGGTTTCACTTCTGGCGTTTCACTTCTGATCTTCAACTGGTTGACTTATTAATTCCCTATATAGACTCTATAAACATGCCCTTAGTGCTGATGAGGATCCTCTTTTGGAGCATCAGGTGTAACGGTGATCATAGTGTCGATTCTCAAGATGGAAATACACGCCTCCAACGCGGACTTCAACGACTTGATCTTAGACACCGTGGGTTCCAACACCCCGTGCGACGTCTCGTTGACAATCTTGCCGTTGATCAAGTCCAAGCCGTAGTTGCGGTAGCCTCTTCTCTTAGCGTCGTCCTTGGCCGCGGTCTGCGACGCCGCGTGGTATGTTCTCAACTTGGCAATCAAGTCGCTGGAGTCCTTGGCTGCGTTGACCGCCAACGTTTTTGGAATCACCAACAACGCGTTGGCAAACTCGGCAATGGCCAACTGCTCGCGCGAACCCACCGTGGTGGCAAGGTTTTCCAAGTAGATGTTGAGTGCGGTTTCGACTGCGCCTCCGCCAGGAACCACGTTCCCGCTCTCCAACGTGCGCTTGACCACACAGAGCGAGTCGTGGATCGAACGTTCCATCTCGTCCAACGAGTAGTCGTTGGGTCCGCGCAAGATGATCGACAGCGACGAGTGCTGCTTGGTGCCCTTGACCAAAATACACTCGTCGTCGCTGATGCGGGTCTGCACCACCTCTGCTGCATAGCCCAAGTACGACGACTCGAACGTCTCCTCGCCCTCCAAGTTGGCCAAGTTGCCCACCAACGTGGCGCCGGTGGCGCGGGCAATGCGGCGCAAGTCCTCCTTTTTGCATCTTCTCACGGCAATGGCGCCCACCTCCACAAACTCCTTCAAGCACAAGTCGTCGATGCCCTTGGTGGTCAACACCACGTTGGCGCCCGCGTTGATGATCTTGCGGATGCGCTCGATGATGATGCCGTACTCTCTCTTGCGGATCTCCTCCAACTGGTCGGGGTCGTCCACGTTGATCTGCACGCCCATGGCCATGCGGGCTTTTTGCAAGTTGAGGTCCAAGCACGCGATGCGCGCGTTGGTGACGGACTTGACCATGGCCTGCGACGCCACGGTGCAGTTGAGCGCATATCCGTCCACCAAGACCGACTCGCGCAGCGACTTTCCGTGCGCCTTGAGAATGTTCACCGCCTTGACGGGGTACTTTGTTTCGCCCTTGGGGCTGGTGGTCTTGACTGCCAACATAGCGTCCACCACCATGCGGGCAAACAAGTCCGAGTCGGAGCCAATGATCTTCGACAGCATGGAGGTTTTGGCAATGTTCACGATGCACTCTTTGCCCAACTCATTGACATTTTGGGAGAGAACCTCGTTGATATAGCGCACGGCCTCGCGCAACGCCAACCGGTAGCCTGTGATGATGGTGGTGGGGTGGATTTTGTTTTTCACCAACTCGTTGGCTCTTTTCAAAAGCTCGCTGGCAATAATCACCACGGAGGTGGTACCATCTCCAACCTCACGGTCCTGTTGCTGCGCCAACTCCACCAAGATCTTTCCTGCCGGGTGCTGCACGTCCAACAACGACAAGATGGTGGCGCCGTCGTTGGTGACGGTGACATCTCCAATATCATCCACTAACATTTTGTCTAGCCCGACCGGGCCGAGCGAGGACTTGACCACGTTGGCCACAGACAACGCGGCCATGACGTTCTGATTTCTGACGTCATCGCCGCTGACTTTTTCGCCGCCGAGGAAGAGGGTGTCTGAACGGGCAGCGGAGTACATTGTGGTTAGTAGTTAAGGTGGAAACGCCGAAAAAACCATGGTATGTTGGTGCGCGCACGACAGGTGGCTCTAGTTTGTATTGGGGATTACCGGCGGTCGGAAAATGTGGAGCTCTATTTTTCTGGGTTGGCTTCATTTCGTTTGTTGGCTTGAACGTATGTTGTGTTTTTTTTTTTTCGTGCTCAACGTGTCGTTTGTGTTTCTCTTTGAGATTGCGAGTACGTATGGGGGGAACATGATTACGGAGAGAAGTGTGTGATCCCTGCGATACAGTACTTTAGGTTTTGTGTCTTTTTCAATTGTTTTATCTACAGGTGTTCTTCCTCTACTATGGGTGGTGAAAACTTGCCTGCTCTGCTTACTGGTGAATTGGGGAACTGTGTGCTTAGTGAACGTGGTGTAACTGCGAAACCATGACACTGCGAAAGACACTGCGAAAGACACTGCGAAAGATACTGCGAAACCATGATACTGGAAATCTACGAAATCATGTACTATG
Source organism: Clavispora vitiphila (assembly GCA_030557995.1). Taxonomy (NCBI): domain Eukaryota; kingdom Fungi; phylum Ascomycota; class Pichiomycetes; order Serinales; family Metschnikowiaceae; genus Clavispora; species Clavispora vitiphila. Next base: position 11,210 of record JANIJR010000032.1, read on the forward strand.
ACAATGGCCACTGAAGCTGGTCAAAAGGTACATTAATCTATACTTTCCGCCACTGTGCAGAATTACCAGGACGCTTTTGTGGCAGATTGATTTAGTAAACGCGTGGTAACATTTCACGAATACAGTGCAGGTCTCACTGTTATTTTTTCCGCTATTGATCGTAATGCGACCACTAGTCGATTGCACAGGGTGCAGTATGGCGATCTTTTCGCTCACGACGGCCCTTTTTCCAATGGTTCTTTTGTCAACATTCTGAGTTGTTGCTTCACACTTCTAACCCCAAAACATTTCGACTTTCTTGTTTTCCGTACACCAACTTCTGAGACCCGGATTGTTCCTTCAAACAAAGCATTCAACGAGAATGGCTTTTGTCTCCCACCACTCTCTTATAATCTAGAAGTGTATCAGCAGGTTGTAGTATTTCATCGACTGTCAAAGCAGGGACTTTAGCATTGTGGAATGTGTTTATTGACTTATCTAGTATTGCCCTCCTACGCCTTCTCGAAAGAATCTGCGTCACAAAAGGATCTGGGTCACAAAAGAATCTGGGTCACTAAATTTCTCGATCGCTTTGATCGCATATTCATGTTTATTTTGTGCCTGGAACTTCATCTACCTTCCTCAGGATATCACTCTTGCCAATAAAAGTCTACGTGCTGCACGTTCCAATGAGATTTTCTTTCAGGATTGCTTAAAAGTTCTCAATGAATTTTTACCAAGTATCGGTAAAATTGTTTGCTTGAGCTTCGGCTTATACCAGACCGTCCTTACACTAGCCACGAGTCAAACCGAAAGAACTCAACTTAAGAACTCAACTGTGCCAAATTGAAAAGGTGAGCATTGACGATCTTGAGTATTTCTACCACTCCAAGAGAACGCAGAAACCTTCTTCTGAGTACTGTCACACCCATTCAATATTTGCTATAAGTCAACGTGCCACCGGTGGTATCTGTAGAGACCAACTTGAACTCAGCTTCCCCATATTGTTTCCACCCATGACAGGTCGTGCGCAGCAACGGTAAGCTCCATTGCTGATGTTGAAAGAGAAATTTCATGACTACCCGGGAGTGTAATTACGTTTACTGTACCTTTCCCCACGTTTCGTAACCAGTGAAATAATGTAATCGTGCATGAAAATCATTGCCATACCTGTAGATAACCTTATGCATTTTCTTCTTTGGTCCGATGTGAAATGACCGCCTTGCAAACCTTGACAATCTTCAATACTTGCGGTAATAATCTGAAATCATTCACCAATGTTTGTTTGTAGTCTGTAATAGTTTGTGTAGAAACCAGTGGGTCAAAAGCATACGTTGCCAACATTACACATTGCGAGACTATTTTTATCTCAAGCCATGACCAGTGTTGACGTGCGGCGTATGAGGTGCAGTATGCATCAACAGGACTTAGAGGTAGTAAAAAGGTACAGTGATACTGCTCGGGTTGGCCGGAGGCGGGGAAGGCGTCATCCATTGCGAAAAAGCCAAGCTCAAAAATAGTTCATGTTAGCGAGTCTCATGCATATGCGGCATGCACATTACAGGCAGTAGAAGAACAACGCAGGCTAGCACTTTTCAACTCAGCTTGGTTGGCAGAAAGACATTGCGCAGGCTTCGGAAGAGCAAGAGAGACAGCTACAGCGGATCCCAACTATGATTTCCAATCATGGAGAGTATACAAGCACGGTTCCGTGCACCGAACAGCATCATCTGATCTTCAGATCATATGACATCATTAAGTGAATCAGCTACATGATGCATGAGGGCATATTTTCCACGATGTTCTAAGAATAGAATTGTGTAAACACCTCATCTAAGAACACCGCAACCGAACTCCGACTACGAAACTATATAATGGGTCACGTCTTCCCACGATTGTCCTTCCTCACTAACATCCACTTGTCCAACAATGCAATACACCGTTTTCCTTTCTATGATCGCTTCTGCTCTCGCAGCTAAGAGCTTCGGAGTCATCACCATTCACTCCGGTTCCATCTACCAAAACTCCGGTCTCAGTGTTTCTGGTGACTCTGTCGGTGTCGGTTCCGGTTCCTTCTTGGATCTCGTCTTGAACGATGATGGCACATTGGCCGACAAAACCTCCAAGAAATACTTGAATGCCAAAGACGGCAGCTTGGTGTCTTTGAGCTCCACCGCTCAAAAGGGTTTTGCCATCAGCAACACCGCGTTGACACTCGATGGCACTGAGCCTTTTGTTGTTTGCTCGGGAAAACTTGCCGACGGAAAAGCCTGCTCTGACGGTGTTAGTGTCAGATTGAGAGTTGTTTCTGAGAAGGACTCCGACAACTACCACCCAGGCTCTGGTACTACTACATCCAGCACTGCCGCTCCTACTACCCTTGTGACTAAGACTTCCGCTGCTGCCTCTACTACCCATCTGACCAAGACTTCCGCTTCTGCTTCGACTACTTCTGCGACTGCTTCTCTCGCTACTGACGGTACCATCACCCCAGGTAAGAAGTTTGGCGTCATTGCTATTCACTCCGGCTCCGACGTGCAAAACGCGGGCATCAAGCAAGTTGCGGATCACCCTCACGTATTTTCCGTTGGCGGCACTGAAGGCTCTGACCTCACCATTTCTTTTGCGGACGACAAGACTTCTTTGGTTGACAGCAACGGCAGAGGTGTGAACGTCGACTCTTCTACCGGTGAAGTTGGTAGTGTTGCTCCATTTGGCCGTGCTCCAGCCACCACCGGTTTCTCCATCTCCGACCAGGGACACTTGACTTTCGACAAGTCCGAGAATTTCTTTGCTTGTCCATCTGGTAACGGCTACTCTTTGACCGAGAAGTCTTGTGAAAATGGTATCAGCATTGCCTTGAGAGTGGTCTACGCTTAATGCAAAGCGTGAACCGATTACTTCTACTCGTCATGTTTTACGTTTTCGCATGCAATTGAGACTCGATTGCCATGCCAGCTTCATGTTGGCCTTACACACATGCTTGATCATGTTATGTTCCCTTGATCAGCCTTATATTTTGAATGAATTTATATCCTAAGCTGTTGTAGATTTAGTTTTCCAATGCGCCCGTTTAACCTTCTAGGAGTCCAGGAGGCAATTCTACAAGAGCTGTATTACAATTATTGGAAAATGGAAGTATTATGGACACGATCGATTATCGAAGAGGAGAAATAGTTGAATAAAGCTAATCATATAACATCAGAAAGATCCTCATAGTAATAAACCATTTTACATAATTTACGAGGATATTGACGTTTATAGGATACTGGTGGTCAATATAGCTGTTGAAGAAATCACATAATCACTTTTACGAAGAGCAAAGTCGTCGATCATCAAAAGAATTGACTGAGCATGCATGGGCACGGGTATTACAGACAAGGTTACATATGATGTGAGATGCAACGTTACAGGCAACATTACACACAAGAGTAGGCTCTGTATTCGCCAACACCATTAGAGACAGCTATGATCAATCTCTGTGGCAGGTGATAATTGCAATGAAGGAGTATAACAGATTTTCGAACGGCGATAGCCTTACATGATCATCGCGTTCAATAGTAGTAACAACCTGGAATATGGGTTGAATTCAAACAGGAGCACCCCGCATAAACGGTACCATATCATTTGCCATAAACAGTGTAGCTGATGATAAATTCACAGTTGCCCAAAAATAATTTACAGGTTAATTGATATGTTACAGTATTCCTGGGAACGAGTATCAGCGCCTACTCTATACAGCGCAAAGTGATATTATGGCCAGCACTGGAGTCAATTCATGTCGTCGATGGCCCGCTCTAAAAATTGGTGTTCAACATGAGGGTATTTCCCGCGATCACACTAGTGAGCGAGTCCCCACCGCAGCTCGATTCTCCGTTCCGGTTTCCATCTTCACTGTTCTACTGCTGCATTTTGACGGCCCCAATTTATCACCAACCTTTCTGTTTCTGAGCTCATTGCACTACTCAAATGATGGACAAAGACGGCGACTTCTTCCTGTGCTGCGGGGTGGGGAAGTGCGCGCGCCAACTCATCACCGCTCCGCATTTCTTGTGATTTGTCGCGGATTCTCACTGAATCTCTAGTATCCACCATCCGATATCCGCCATCGGCTATCCACCGATATCCAGTATCCACTATCCACCGATATCCACTATCCACCGATATCCACTATCCCCCGATATCCACTATCCCCCGATATCCACTATCCATATCAACTAAGCGCGTTCTCCACCCACTCATTCTCCGCAACTGCACCCTAATTCACTACTCATGACTCGCGTGGTTGTTACTGGAATGGGTCTCATCACACCCCTCGGGGTGGGTCTCCGCAGCTCGTGGGCCAATCTCATTGCAAACCGGTCCGGTCTCGTGGCCACCTCCACGCTTCCAGACTACGACGCGGGCTGGGCCCAGGTGCCCTCCAAAGTGGTGGGGCGGGTCCCGCGAAAGGGCGAGCGCGGGGGTCACGGCGCGGGCCCGCGCGACGCCGACTGCGGGTGGGACCCCCTCGACCACATGGCCGCGGCGGACGCGCGGCGCATGGCGCCGTTTGCGCAGTACGCAGTGGCGGCCGCGGACGAGGCGTTGGCGGACGCGCGCCTCCCGCGCGACATTGACCGGTCGCGCGTCGGAGTCGCGGTCGGGTCCGGCATTGGCGGCTTTGACGACGCCTACGCCAACTCCGCCGCGTTTGCCGCGGGCGGCTACAAAAAAGTCCAGCCGCTCTTCATTCCTCGGCTTCTTGCCAACATGGGCGCAGGCCAGATCTCCATGCGCCACGGCTTCACCGGGCCAGTGCACACGGTGCTGACGGCGTGTGCCACCGGGCTCAACGCCATAGGCGACGGGTTCAATTTCATCCAGAACGGGTACGCGGACGTGATGGTGTGCGGCGCGCTGGAGGCGTCGCTCCATCCGTTGGCGCTCGCCGGTTTTGCGCGCGCGCGGTCGGTGGTGGCGGGCGGCGACGACGATCCCGCCGGCGCGCTGCGCCCGTTTGACGGCGCGCGCCGTGGGTTTGTGCTCGGCGAGGGCTGCGGCATTTTGGTGTTGGAGCGCGCCGACCACGCGCGCGCGCGAGGCGCGCAAATCTACGGCGAGGTGCGCGGCTACGGCCTTGCGGGCGACGCGCACCACATCACTGCGCCGCCTGAGTCGGGCGACGGCGCGTTGCGCGCCATGAGCCAGGCGTGTTCGCGCGCAGGCGTCGACCCGTCGGAGGTGGACTACGTCAATGCCCACGCCACGCTGACGGCGCTCGGCGACCGCGCAGAAAACAACGCGTTGGCGCGGTTGTTCGGAGATGAGCGGCGTGTGGCGGTTTCGCTGACCAAGGGTGCCGTGGGGCACTTGTTGGGTGCAGCTGGTGCGGTGGAGGCCGCGTTCACGTTGATGGCGGTGCGGGAGAACATTGTGCCGGCCACGTTGAACTTGGCGGCGCCGGGCGGCCACGCCGACGACGATTCGCGCGCGTTTGACTTTGACTACGTGCCGAACGTCAGCCGGGCCCACAAAACCGACCTTGCGTTGTGCAACTCGTTTGGGTTTGGCGGCGTGAACACCTCGGTGCTTTTCGGGAAGGCAAAGAACTAGCTCGAGCCCTCCCTTGCTGTAAATAGGTACGAAATGAAAGAACACTGACCAAGGCGTTGTGGCATGTCGACATCACGAGTATAACTGGACAATGTGTAGTCCCGCCATTCCCAATCCCTGCTGTTCCTACAGGTCCAGGCGCATCTCGAGGGTGTGCGGTTGCCCTCGCTACATTACCACCATCTAAATCACATTCTCAGCTGTCTTTACTATGAACCTAACAGTTGTTAACAATCTTATTGCGCGGAAACGTGTAGCCCGCCAGTTCCCACGACGTTTTGTTGATATTCTGGTACGCCACCGGATGTGAGTTGATGTAGTCAAAAGTGGGGTGGTCTTCCGGGTCACACGTCATACTGATTGCATCCTGCGGCTGGTACACCCTCACATAGTCCACGCGCATGTGAGCGGGGAAGTGGAGTGACGCCCAGTCAATGTACGCCCAACTGTTCGACATGCCCAAGTTCATAATGATGGACATGGGCTCTTTCGAGATACGGCGGAATCCCACGTTTCCGTTGGGCCCGAGTGCGTACGCGTGCACCGTGAACGTGGGCTCGGACCCCACGTACCACGTGATGTAGCCGGTGTCGTCGTCGTTCAAGTACTCAAACCCGTATTCCTGGTACCGGCCAGAAGAAGCCCCGAACTCGTTCCACGTCGTGTTCAATGTGGTCACGCCCGAGACGGCCTGTTGGAATGGACCGCCTGCATACGTGTTCATCGTGGTCATCTTCATGTTTTGAATTTCAATGAAGTTGTAGTCGGGCATGTACCAGATATCCATGGGGGCCACCTGGTATGACTGCGACGCCACACCCACCTTGATTTCTGTATCGGTGGCACCTTCCAAAATGTCGATTTCCGGCGCACCACGGCCGGTTCCTCGGTTGGGGTGGTCTTCTCCCTTACAGGTGCAGGAATTGAGTCTTTGGCCCGGCAAGTACGAGATTCCATCTGGCGAGGACTGGTTGGCGGTGATCCCGGCATCACACGAGTCGTACGTGTATGGCCACACTCCCTCGGTGGTGGCCAAAAAGCCCGGTCTGCCCAAATTTCCCATGGTCCAGAGGCCCGGCCACAAACCGGTGACATTGCCGTAGTTGGGCAAGTTGGCAGAGGCTACTATCATTCCTTGGGTGAAGCAAAGCCGATTCCACGACTGCACCATGCCCGAGCGGTAGAAAAGGTCGTGGTTTTTGTATGCGTCCATGCGCAACACAAGCGCCCCATTAGCAGTGGTGACCGCATCTGGATCATACCACTCCAAATCCTTCGTGGCAGCATAGTTGAGATCCATCGCCTGGAAGAATTGGTCGTCGCCATCGTAGAATGTTCTTCCTTCCGCGTTGAATTCTTCAGAGAACGTCAACGTCCAGTTCTGGCCTGTGCGGGTCTCTTTGTAATATGCGTCTTCCGGGGTATCTGGATCAATCAAACTCGTACGAATGGCAGCAGATAGAGGGTACAGGTAGCCGGTCAAGATCTCGTACGCCTCTACGGGCGCCTTTGGCGACGTGATTCCAGAGTAGGTCAAAACCGGTAACAACACAAACACGACCGCCGCGACAAGGAAAAGCAACACGAACCCCGCCAAACCGTACATGGAGCGGCTGTCCATGTGCTTGATGTCGTACAAAAACCTGTTCTTGTCGTATTCTGCATCCGCAAGCGGATCCGGGTTGTGGAGGTGGTCGTCGTCCTCCTTCTCGTCAATGTGGAGCGGAAACTGCGACGCGGGGTAGCCGCCGAACGGCGACATGTCCATTCCCGACGAAAACGGGTCTGTGTTGGGGTTCAGACTGGACGACAGCAGTTGGTTTCCGGAGGTACGGAGCTGCAGGTTGAGCGAGGTCGACAGCACGTCGCGCGACGCGCTAATGAGCGGGTAGCGGTCGAACTCCGTCGGCGCCATGATAGTGGACTGGTGTGGGGGCGGGGTAGGGGGAGTGTCGAACGGTTCCTGGTTGGGGGGAAGGAGGTTTTCGGTGGAGATTTCGCTGGAGCCAGAGCCGTCGGCAAACGGGTCGGACACCTGGTCCAGGTTGTAGTTCAATCTGTTTTGCGTGAGGTTGCGGTAGGCCATGGCGATTCTGACGTGTGGTTCACGGGGCGTGGATCCCTGAGCAACAAGACGCTGTTGTGGTTAATAGGGGGCCACCTGGAAGAAGCAGACTGGTTTCGTTCGCGTCTTGCGTGGCAGCTCTTCTTTTGCAAAAGGGCTATTGGGATTCGCGTCTGCGGGTGGTGTGTCCTTCTCTGGAGGTGGAGCAGTACGCCCAATGTTCTTGTGTATTGTTTTCGCAAGTTGCAGAGTATTTAACGCGCGCCGCAGATGGAAAACTCACTACTGAGGGGAAACGCGGAAAAAGGAGGATGGAAAAAGGAGGATCGGAGAGCAGACGCGAGTGGAAAACAGCAGTAACGGTAGTAGAGATTTGCGTCAGAGAAAAACAATCCGCAACCGTGGGCACTGGCGCCGGCAATGTATGCAGAATGGGAGCCAAGAGTCCAAGAATAACACTGCTGGCCTGCACGAGCCGCGGCCAAACAGGCAACTGTGGAGTGTACAGGACGCGCGCGACAGGTACAGGACCCTGACCGACAATAAATGGACATTAGGCGTTTGCAACTGGGAGTGCATACTAGCACCCGTTCACCAACAGGTTCTTGGGCATGGTGTAGCCCGCCAGACTCCAGGACGTCAAGTTCACATTCAGGTATGCGTTCAAGTGAGCGTTGATGTAGTCGTAAGTAGGGTGGTCGTCCGGGTCACACGTCATGCTGATTGCGTCCTGCGGCTGGTAGATGCGCACGTAGTCAATGAACATTTTCGCGGGAAAGTTGATGGATGCCCAGTCAATGTAGGCCCAGTTGTTGGAGATACCCAAGTTCATGATGATGGACATGGGCTCCTTGGAGATGCGGCGGAACCCGATATTTCCGTTGGGCCCGAGGGCGTATGCGTGCACGGTCCACGTCGGGGAGTCTCCCACATACCACGTGATGTAGCCGCTGTCGTCGTCGTTCACGTACTCGAAGCCGTAGTTCTGGTAGAGACGTGTGCCTTCGCCGAGGTTGTACCACGTGGTGTTCAACGTGGACGTGGCCGACACCGCCTGCTGGAATGGGCCGCCTGCATACGTGTTCATGGTGGTGATTTCCAGGTCGTAGATCTCCACAAAGTTGTAGTCCGGCATGTACCAGATATCCATCGGGGCCACCTGGTACGACTGCGACGCCACACCGGTCATCACCACCGTGCTCACTTCTCCCTCCAAAATATCGATTTCCGGCGCACCACGGCCGGTTCCTCGGTTGGGGTGGTCTTCTCCCTTACAGGTGCAGGAATTGAGTCTTTGGCCCGGCAAGTACGAGATTCCATCTGGCGAGGACTGGTTGGCGGTGATCCCGGCATCACACGAGTCGTACGTGTATGGCCACACTCCCTCGGTGGTGGCCATAAAGCCCGGTCTGCCCAAATTTCCCATGGTCCAGAGGCCCGGCCACAAACCGGTGACATTACCGTAGTTGGGCAACTGCGCCGACACTTCAATGTAGCCCTGGGTAAAGCAGAGCTTGTTCCACGACTGCACCATGCCCGAGCGGTAGAAAAGGTCGTGGTTTTTGTATGCGTCCATGCGCAACTCTAGTGTGCCGTTGACGGTGGTGACCGCATCTGGATCATACCACTCCAAATCCTTCGTGGCAGCATAGTTGAGATCCATCGCCTGGAAGAATTGGTCGTCGCCATCGTAGAATGTTCTTCCTTCCGCGTTGAATTCGTCAGAGAACGTCAACGTCCAGTTCTGGCCTGTGCGGGTCTCTTTGTAGTATGCATCTTCCGGGGTATCTGGATCAATCAAACTCGTACGAATGGCAGCAGATAGCGGGTACAGGTAGCTGGTCAAGATCTCGTAGGACTCCGGCTTGGTGTGGGTGGTAATACCCGAGTATGTCAACACTGGCAACACCACCATGATTACCACGCAGCCAATGAAAAGCAAGATGAAGCCCACCAAGCCCCACGAGGACCGGCGGTCCATGGTCTTCAAGTCGTACCAGAAGCGGTTCTTGTCGTACTCCGCATCAGCAATGGGGTCTGGGTTGTGCAAGTAGTCGTCGTCCTCCTTCTCGTCCACGTGCAACGGGAACAGCGACGCGGGATAGCCGCCAAAGGGAGAGAAGTCCACGTGCGACACAAATGGGTTGGACGACTTGGACAGGTTATCGTTGAGCAGGCCGCTGAAGTCACGTGTGTTGAATTGTGACGCCAACGACGACGAAGACACCACGCGCGATCCCGCGAGCGACGGGTACCGGTCGAACTGCAGCGCCGCTCTCAACAAGTCTGGCGACTCCGATTCGCCCGGCGGCGATTTGTTCGAGCTCAGATCAAATGCATCCGCAGGCGCGGGTTCATCGTCAGAGTCGTTCAACAAGTTAGACGAGGTGCCGTTCTGCGACGTGTACGCCGAATACCCGGATACATCTCTGTACTGGTCTTGTGGTGGTGGCGCGAGACGGTCCGATTCGGAAGAAGTGTAGGAGTTGTCCAGGCGCGAGTCAGAGTCGGCAAACGGGTTGTTCCCGAGGCGCGAGTTCATAGTTAGATCTCTCTGCGACATGTTGTGGTGATTGCTGCCAAAGGGCGGTTATGGGGTGTGTTGGGGCTGGTGATAGCGTATGGTTATGGGTGATGGTAGGACCGATTACGAGCGATGTCAGATCTGATGTGATGAATCGGCGTTCAGAATGTGTGAAGCAGATGAGTAGACAAACGGCGATGTGGATGTCTGAATGTAAGCGATTGGTATTCAGTGGTGATTCCCGTGGTGATGTCCACTCCGCCTCGAAATATGCAGCTATAAAGCCACCGAAAGCAAATGCTGCGAAAAAAGTGGCGGAAAAGGTCCGTGGGAAAGGTCCGTGAGAAGAGTCCGTGAAGAGTCCGGGGATAAAAGACTCAGTAAATCCGTGAGATAAAGACCGTGTGGTTCGAACTGATCCTGGTGTAAAAAAAGTCGGAGTGGTTCCAAATCACATCCGGCATTTTCGAAAGCAAATAAAATTCCGATCGCTTCGCCACAACCTTCCATACAGGACTCGGGTTTCTGCTCACGATTCCAAGATGCCCGTACGTCCAGTATATGGTGGTTTTTTTTGTAGTATTCGCTCTCTATTCCCGTGTCTAGTCGCCTCTTTGTGGTCTGCTCTCCAACAGCTTCTCTCCTCCGGCTCTGTCTTTGTTCGGCTCGAGGCTTGGCAGGATCTACTAAGTACACTCCTGCACGACGAACAATTCTTTGGCGCGCGTTTGCTGCGAAGGAGATACTCAAGCAATACCACACAATGCTGCACCATAACAATATGCGGTAGCTCAATGGGCGACAATGATTTGTTCAGCGGAAATCGCCTTATTTTCGGCGTTTTGTTCCTGTTTCTCAGTGGGGGCATTTTGGCACAAGGATCTTGCTCATAACCAGTTACGCCGGTGACACCGCTGCACACGAAAAAGCAATTCTCACGGTATCTGACATTGCAGGTTATGTTTGTGGATGGTATAGTACGAAGTGTTACGGGGGAATATATGGTACTGAGTGTACCAGTGCGTGGTAATTGTACAAAGCGTAGGTAGAACTCGGCGCCACCGGGTGATTTTTGATTTACCCGCTTGCTCCTTCCCACGGATGATTTTGTTTGTGTTTTGGTGATTATTTTAAGCGTGGGTGGTTACGTAGATCGCACTACTGTACTTTCTTCGTTTGGCCAGTCGCGCTTTTTAAATTCAGCGGCTATAGCGCATACGTGAACAGCGGTTTGAGTTTGTTTTGACACGCAGCTTTGTTCTCTAGGTTGCTCGATTGGGACATTGTGCTCGCTTAGTATATGTCCCATCTGTTTTTCTTTGATTTTGTGTGTACGATTTTTCCGCGTGGTGTCGGACTTTGCGCTTTTCTGCCTCTGTCGATACCCCTCCTTGTTATTATAGCAGCGGTGCCGACGTGCGCAGCTCAAAAATGACGTTTGTGGTATCACGCCGGAATTTTTCACTTAACTGGTCTGTACGCAGGTGTAGGATTTGGCTTGGTGATCTATGAGCCAACCACTCTGATCCTGTGCTTGAATTTGTTGAGCTATACCAATCAAGGCTGTAGCTGAGACCTCTCTGGACTTGCTGCGAAAAACACTTTTTCTCTACTCCATTTTTCGCTTTTTTAGACCGTATACGCTTCGTCGACGATTTCGCACTACCGGTGCTACCTTGCAAAAAATTGCAAATCACCCTCAATAGTGGCAGATTGACAATGGCAGTCAACAAAGAGTCGACGATTAGCTGACAGCCCACGATGCCAAATCGGGCGATGTTTTCTTCTATGTGCTTTTAAAGCTACTAATAGAGTTAACCAGGACAGTGCTCACTCAAGTACATACGAGCTGTTGAAGAATCGACTTGTTGGAAGAATCGAACTGTTGGAAGAATCGAACTGTTGAACGAATCGAACTGTTGAACGAATCGAACTGTTGAATGAATCGAACTGTTGAACGAAGGGGGCAAAACCGATATGGAGGAAATACTCGGTTGGATTAATTCTGCGCATTTCCCTGATACCTAAAAGAAAATGAATAGAAAATCTGTATCATGTCAACCTTCTAGTCTCACCCACTCGATCTGCTCTGGCCTCCATCGAAAGTTCCACATTTCACGATGGAACAACCTAAACCGCAGCCCTCCCACCTTAAACCGCATCTATGTGCCGGTACCGGCGCGACCACATCCGTACACCACACACTAAGCTTATCGCAAGCCGTTGTCTCCACTTCCCCATCATGTCTCGATACGACTCTCTGGACGCCCAAAGCAACAACTTTGGCGCCAGTGACACGTTCCTATCACGTGTTTTTGGCCTCCATTCTGTCTACAACCAACTTCATGACAACTACCAACTCTACGAGCCCGAATTATCTGCCCCGCTATCTCCGCAAAACTCTCCCTCTCTAAATGCATCTGCCGCTAGTCACCACAGCCGTGGTTCGCGGGCCGACAAGAACCTTCTAGATTCAGAACTGGATCTGGAATTCTCCTCCGACTCCGACACGCCTCTGTCGCCGCTTCTTGAAAACGCAGATCCACAGGCGTTTCTCTCCCGCGCTCCGCCTGAGCCTGGAGTGGGCCAAAAACCGTTTCCCGAGCTGTTTTCGGCGAATAACCAACCGAACCCTGTGCCAAAATTGACATTCCGTCTTCCTCTGAATGACGCCAATGTGACGTCTGAGAGAGACCTCGAGGCAGGACTTCCTCTCCACCATACCCCTGAAACCGTATCCTACCGCAGAAACTCAGAGAATCCCGCCGGTGGAAACATCCGGTGGCGGGGATCGCGCAACCGGGTTTTCATTCCGTCAAAAGAAAGAGCGTTGTACTTATGGGCCAACATTGTCAATATGGATGAGTTTCTCATTGATATCTACTTCTATTACCGCGGAAAGGGCTTTGCTAACATTGTGGCGGGCCGCGTGGTGGACATCCTTACATTGGTGTTTGTGTTGTGCTTCACCACGTTCTTGAAGTGGGGAATTGACTACGATTACTTTTTCAACCACTGGACGTCCAACTCGGAAACAAACTTGACCTTGGGCGATCTCATCATCCCAAATTTCTTCTTTGCCAAGGTTCCCTCTCCCATAAAAGTGTTTCTCTTTGGATTTGCCTGCTACATATCTCTCCGGCTCATCCAACTTTACTTTGATTACAAGTACAAATTGGCTGAGCTCCAGAACTTCTACAAACACCTCCTCAACATCTCCAACGACATCGAGTTGATGACAATCTCCTGGTCGACCATTGTGGAGCGGCTCATGCTTCTCAAAGACTACAACTCGTTGACATCAACCGCGCCGAACGCCCCTCCTCACTACATTACGGATTTGAACTCCAAAGTGAGGTTGAACGCCCACGATATTGCCAACCGCATCATGCGGAAAGAGAACTACATGATTGCGATAATTAACAAAAACGTGTTGGACTTGGGCATACCTGTTCCTTCTGTGCTATCGGGAATTTTCACGTCCAAATCTGTGCTTACCCGTACGTTGGAGTGGAATTTGAAATTGTGCATCAACAATTTCATCTTCAACGAAAACGGCCAGATCAGCCCCAGCATTTTGAAGGAATCGGCAAGAAATCAAAACTCTCAGGATTTAAGTGCCCGGTTCAAGATGGCTGCTATCATCAATCTTCTCCTCTGTCCTTTCATTGTGGTTTATTTTGTGCTCTTGAATTTTTTCCGCTATTTCAACGAATACAAATCTAACCCATCTTCTCTTCTTGGACTCCGGCAATATACGCCATGGGCAGAGTGGAAGTTGCGGGAATTTAACGAGCTCCCCCATTTTTTCATCAAGCGGTTACATCTTTCTATCGGGCCGGCCAACACGTACATCAATCAGTTTCCCGGGGGAGTGTTGATTATGAACTTGATGTCATTTGTCAATTTTGTGTCGGGCGCAATCTTAGCGGTATTGGTGCTCATGGCCGTTTTTTTCGAAGATGAAGAGCACAACTTTTGGTCGTTCGAGATCACAGAAAACAGAAGCACGTTGTTCTACATCAGTGTCTTTGGTTCCATCTGGGCAGTCACTGCTAACTCCTTGAGTGCTTCCACTACGTCGAACTCGGCGGAAAACGCCAACACACAGGGCGTGTCTTTCTTCTACGACCCCGAGGCGAGTCTTAGGTACGTGTCACAGTTTACCCACTACTTGCCAAGCTCGTGGAACCGTCGGTTGCATACGGTGGAGGTAAAGAACGAGTTTTGTGAGCTCTACAGCTTGAAGATCCTCATTATACTTAACGAGATTCTCAGTTTGATCCTCACGCCGTTTGTGCTATGGTTCAAAGTATCCAACAACTCCAGTGCCATCATCGACTTCTTTCGTGAATATACCATCCATGTGGATGGGCTTGGATATGTGTGTTACTTTGCTATGTTTAACTTTGAGGAGAAGGACAAGAACATGATGTACGACTTGAACAAGCGGAAGAAAGCAGCGGCATCAAAACAAGGTTCGAATGCATCTCGGACCAAAACCAAGCACGTTGACTCCGACGACACTAGTGATAGTGACAGTGATCCGGACTTGGGCAACTACTACCAAGATGACAAGATGATCAAGTCGTACATGTACTTTCTAGAAAGCTACGGGAAGAGCACCGAGACTAAAGGCAATGCAGGCATTTCCGGGTCTTCAAGGGCAGCGCGCAAGGCTCCACCAAGAAACGTAACCGCCGTTGCTAAAGATGTTTCACTGTATGGAGGATCTCCGCTAGAGAGTATTTACGAGTCAGTGCACCGCGAGGCGGAAAACGAGATGCGGCCAAAAAAGAAAGGAGTACTTGGAATGATCAACCAGTTTTCAAAGCAGGGGCTAGGCGGGTAAGTAGGAATAGAGTTGCACCGAGGTAATGGAGTAATAGAGGAATGGAGTAATGAAGTAGTAGTGTAGTTGATGATGGAGTGCATGGAGCAGGAAATTTATCACATCGCTGCGAAGGTCTTTTCTAACCATCTCATCACCAGAAAAAAACATGGCGGGATCACAGTTGAAGCAGCTCAAGGCAGCCCTTCAAGCGAAAGGATTGGTGGGCCAGACCAACATCAAAAGGAAAAACAAAAAGCAGGCGCCTTCGGAAACCAGACGGGACGTGGAGCAGAAGAAAGAGGAAATATCCAAAATCAGAGGTGATTTTAACCAGTTTGACAATCGCATCAACAGAGCCAAGCATGACTACACCGTGATTCAAGGCGGAAAGTTTGTCAAGGCGGGATCCAAGCAACACAACCAGGTTTCCCGAAACAAGTCAGGGGTGGAGAAGTCATTGAAGACAGAATACAGTGCGCTCCAAAAGACCAAGGGCCGGGTGGGAGGAATGATCGATCGCCGTTTTGGTGAAAAGGACCGCAACATGACGCAAGAAGAGAAAATGTTGGAGAGATTTACCCGTGAAAGGCAGTCGGGCTCGAAGCGGAATGCGTTCTCGTTGGAGAGCGATGACGAATATGACGAAGACGAAGGGTTTTCGCTCACACACTCGGGAAAAGCACTCAACTTTGACCATTTTGAAGACAGTGACTTGGGGGTAGGCTCGTCCACCACATATGTGGACGAGGATTCGATCCAGCCGCCGAGAAAAAAGACCAAGAAGGAGGTGATGGCGGAGGTCATTGCCAAGTCCAAGTTCCATCGGAAACAGAGACAGATGGAGTTCCAAAAGGCACAGGACCAGATCGGCGACTTGGACGAAGACTTTGCCGATGTAATGAGCGAAATACATGCACAAAAGACCCCCAAATCTGCGTTTGTGGCTAAGTCGGAAGAAGACAGAGCATATGACGCGAAAGTGAGAGAGTTGACTTACGATAGAAGAGCGGTGCCTGCCGACAGAACAAAAACCCAGGAAGAGCTTGCGGAGGAACATAAAGAAAAAATGCAGAAGTTGGAGGCGGACCGGTTGAAAAGAATGAGTGGCTTTGACGCGGGAGAAGCCGAGGCTGATGACTTGGACGATTTCTGGGTGGGAAGTGATGAGGAGGAGGGAGAAGAGGGAGAAGAAGGAGACGGAGAGGAGGGAGAAGAAGGAGAGGAGGAAGCCAGCGGAGATGCTGGCATGCTTGAAGCAAGAAGAGCTCGTGTCACTCCCACTGTGGCCATGCCTGCTACCCACGAACAGTTCCTAAGTATGGTAGAAGGCATAGAAGATGTCAAGGGTCATATTGAAAAAATCACCAAGGCATACCATCCACGGCTCGCCGAGGGCAACAAAGACAAGATGGACGTTTTTGTTGCGATCGTGTTCGAGCACATTTTGCATTTGGCTAACGAGAAAGATACCCCCGCCTCCACCGTGGACGAGCTCACCCACTTGTTGAGGAAATTGGCGGAGCAGTATAACCAGACTTTGGTGGAAACCGCCAGAAAGCAGCTTGAGCACATTGAGCTGCGCGTGGTACAAGCACAGCTCCAAAAACAGGACTTGGTGTTCTTTGTGGTGTTGGGCTATGTGTTTTCCACTTCTGATCACTTCCACTTGGTCATCACTCCTGCACTCTTGGTGATGAACCAGTTCTTGAATGGCTGCGTGGGCACCGACTGCAGCTTGGCCCAGTTGGGCCAGGGCTTGTTCTTGTGCGATGTGCTCTTGGGCTACCAGTCGTTTGCCAAGAGATACGATCCGGAGGTGGTGAAGTTTGTGGAACACACGTTGTTGCAGCTTGTTCCTGAACCTACTAAGATCGGTTCCACCGTCTCGTGCCATGCCAAAAAAAGCCGGTTCTCCTTGTCGAAAACATACAAGCCTACGGCTTCTGCCGGCCCAATGCGGGTTCAAGCACTTTTTGAGCCCGTCGCCGACGAAAACGCCTTCAAGTTTCAATTGGTGGAGCGCACCTTGGCCATCATGGACCGGAGTGTCTCTACGTGGATGGAAAAGAGCGCGTTGGTGGAGGTGGTGAACTCGTTTGAGCGCCAGTTGAAGCATTTGGCCAGATACTACAGCGCACAGCTTCCGCAGTTGACCGGACTCTTGAGCCGGTTCGGAAATGTCAGCCGCAACCAGTCCAGCAGTAGAAAGCCGTTGAGATTGCAGGAGCACAGACAGATCGCCATCAAGACGTATGCACCAAAGTTCGAGGAGAACTTCAACCCGGACAAGAAGTCGTACGACTTGAACCGCGAGAGACAGGAGATGAACAAGATGAAGGCGCAGGTGAAGAAGGAGAAGAAGCTGATGATGAAAGATTTCCGCAAGCAGACCCAGTTTATTGCCAGACAGCAAATTGGCGAGAAAAAGCAAATGTACTCGGAGTACCACCGCAAGATGGCCAACATTGTCAACTCCATTTCTACTGTGGAGGGTGCGGAGAAGAACGAGTACGAGCGGGAGAAGAAGAGACGGCAAAGCAAGCGCTAGCATATATAAATACAACCGGATGGATATGGCGTGTAGAGCGATTGCCAGTGATTAGCAGAGTAGACTGTATTGATGGCATTCGTATCAAGCTATTTACTGATTTCATGCGAGTACCATCTTTAAGGTGATACTTTTGTCAGGCCAGTTTCACTAGAGAGTGGTGGATACCCAGCTAGTGCTTGAGGTGGACAGGTGCCCTACTCATCGAACGTAGGCGACGGCTGTTTGCCATTCAGCGTCGCTTTTGCCGTTCAGCGTCGCTTATTGAGCAAGTGACTACGATTAAGCCAACTTGGCGAGTCAACTTGGTGAGTCAACACGGCAAGTCGACTTGGTGAGTCAACACGGTAAGTCAATCTGGTTAGTCAATCTGGTTAGTCAATTTGGTGAGCCAACCCGGTTAGTCAACCCGGTTAGTCAACCCGGTTAGTCAACCCGGTCAGTCAAGCCAGTAAGCCAACTCGAGCAAGCCACTGACAAACTCAATTTCTCAACCAGACCATTTTTAGCCATTGCAACCAGGCTGTTGTTCCCACGAGGAGAAATCTGTACTAAAATCGACATACCTGTCACAAGTGGCTCGTGGTCTCTACATTACACCCTCGAACAAATGGATATATTGTAAAACAAATATAAGAGCAAAAATATGTGACGATTATTATGAATTCTTCAAACCCAAAATTATAATACAACGCAACTGCGTCAAGCAACTTTTCTGCGCACATTACGCCTGCGACACCGATGGCACGCCCACCTTGGCGCTGGATCTGGAGCCAAACAAGCCGCCCTTGGTGACAGACACGATGGAGAACACAAACGACACCAAGAACACAAAGAAGGAAATGTAGAGGAACGCCGCGGAACCTTGGGCCTTTCTGCATCTGCCGGTCGAGCCTTGGGCAATGTTGTTGTTGTCCAAGTAGTCGTGGTTGAAGCAGGAGTGGACACGGATACCGGCGGCAATGGCGGTAGCGGCGGCAAATGTAAACACCACGTTCAAGAAGTCGAGGATGGCCAACACAACCGGCCAGGCAAAGGCGGCAAAGAAAAACGCCAACACACCGTAGAAGGAAGAGGTCAAGAGGGCGAAGGCGGCAGCAAAAACACCAAAGTTGACCTGGGGGTTGCTTTGCCAAACAGTGGTGGCGGCAAGAGAACCGGTCAAACCAAGGGCAATGACCAAGAGGACAAAGTTGAATGATCTTAAGATGGTGTCACCGATAGCCAACATGGTACGATATAAATAAAGATGGATGGAGAGAAAAGGATGCGAAGAAACTGGCGGTGATGCGGCTTATATATAAAGGACGGGGCAAAAACCGGCCACAGCAAGGTACTAATAGAAGCGGAAACATTAAGGGTGCGTTATGCACAGACCTTGCCGAAGTTGCGGTGTTTTGGATACGGCTCGAACGGGCATGTCTCGTGGGGACTTCCGGCCGTGCCGGGGGTAGAGCGCGCCGAGGGTGCCCGCCGACTGTATGCACACCGACATCTCACTCTGGTGACTCGGTCCGGGTGGGTAAGGCAGGCTGCGGGCATGTGTGCCGACCGGGAGCTACACGGAGACCAGCCGGGCAGCACTAGGGACCTCCAGGCGGTCGTTGGTGCAGCCCGGCGGCCAGGGCCCACAGAAACTGCGCCGCGCACGTGCCGCGCACGTGCACAGTAGCTTGGCATGCACCGCAGCGAGACGTCTGTCTTGTCAGCTGCGCAAAAAACCGAAAAATGGAGCCGTAGCCAAGCCTGACATGGTCACGTGGGCCCTGTGTGGCCGCATTGATGGTGGGTGGAGAACAGTCCCCAGTGTGCCTGCTTCGCTCTCGCGTGACTGGACTGCAGTTCACTATCTGATTGAAGCCATGCATGGTCTAATTATGCTGGCGTGCCTATGGTTTGGCTAGTTAAACTGGAATGCTTTCCAACGCTGTCCTGCCATATCACCAGTAGGACTTGTCCACTGGACTTTCTGGAGTTAGTCTGCAACAGCCACACTGCTCGATTTGCACAAATGTAGCGTATTTAAACCTGCCAGCGCCTCATTAACAACCTAGCGTTTATTGTGCTCTCACTTGCCTCAGGTCTAAACGCCAATTCACCGTATGACTACCTGCCCGTTGGGCTCGTGGCTAATGCGAAAAGCTTGACATCTGAGTCTGAAAGATGGTGAAACCGAAACATGGTGAAACCGAAACATGGATCTATACTGTGACGTGGCCCGTCCATGTGAGTCCAAGCCGGCCCATTGGATAGAATTGACTGCGTTAGCATTGTTGCTGTGGGCAACGGATTACATAGATTCTATATCGAACATTTGGCCACGTTTGCTTGGGCATACCATGAACAAACTCATCTGGTTGCACAAGCTCGACCAGTTAGTCGCACCGCGGTTTCGCCCACGCACCACGGTTCTCGGACAGTCCCGCCGCAGTCACCCCGACAAATTTTGGCCCGAAAAACATTCTCTCCACCGCCCGCGGCGCTCACTGCGTCGCCGCCTCAAAATACTTCCGCACTCCCTCCGGCGCCACCTCCACCGCCGTCTCGCCACTGCTGGCTGCAATCCCAGCGTCCGCCCCAAGCTCCACCAAAAGCACCCCCACATCGCCGTGCCCCTCGGCCAACGCATGGTGGAGCGGCGTCCACCCGTCCTTATCCGCCGCATTCACCACCGCGCGCGCCGCAACCAATTCCCGCACCATGGGCTGATTTCCGGCCGCAGCCGCGCGGTGGAGCGCAGTGCGCCCCAACTTGTCTTTGGCGCGCACAGAACACTTGTGTTTGTGCACTAGTTGGTGCACAATATCGGCGTGGGTTTTGGAAACCGCCAAATGGAGCGCAGTGGCGCCTGTGCCCGTGGCCAAATCCACATCGGGCGCCGGGTTATGAGCCATGAGGAGCTCGACAATTTCGCCATTTCCCACGGCGGCGGCAATGTGCATGGGGGTCCAGCCAGCATTGTCCACTACGTCGTCCACATCGCCAATATGGGGAAGAAGAAGTTGCACTATCGCCGGATGCTGCATGGTGCAGGCCCAGTGGAGAGCGGTACGGGTGTCGTCATCGACTGCAAGCGCCTCCTTTGGGTTCTGCTCGAGGAGCGTGCGAACCACGTGGACTTTTCCGTCTCGCGCAGCCTCGTGGATAGACATGTGGGGTGGAACGAGAGGAGGATGCGCGGGTTGAACTGAGGCACGCGGCGGTACGGGTGTGAAGCCTGCTGGTGTACGGGTGCACAGCAGGGGCATGGTTCCGGGACGGCCGTGAGTGGGACCATAGGTCGTGCGCCGCCGAAATTCTGGGGTGTGGCCGAGGGTGTTTCCGGGGCCACTTTGCCCGGAACTGCGGTGGAACCTGTGACATTGTGCAGGCGGCTGCTGAAAACAGCTTGGATATTCCTTTTCGGGAACAGTTGCGCCTACCCCATTGGGGACACTGGGCCGTCATACAGCAAAAATATATAGTGCGCATGACGCTGTGGTATATAGAGTGCATGACGCCAGATCGATATCGTCATTCCGACTTTTGCCCACGAAACCTGTGATGGTGAACGGTGACAGGCTAAAGGCTCAGGATGAGCTCGAACGAAATCCACTATAAACCGAAAAGAAATTAGCTAGATTCCTCCTCATCATTGAGGAACTGTGGAAGGAATAACAAGGATTGTTGAGGAACTGTATGGTACATGAACCTTCAGTTGCAGGACCATTCCAGGTATCAAATTGATAGACCATCCGAGGTTATCAGAATCCATCAATTGGTGCCAAAACCGCCAGATAGTGTTAAGACTTCCCGGGCGAGTTCCTGAAAATCCATACTACAAATCCGCTATCACATCAGACTCCTGGTGGCGTGTACCCCTGCAAATGAATTCAGCCACATTGTACGGTATAGAGCAAGATAAGGATGACCTTCCCTAAAGAAGTTCCAAGACTAACCAGTGGCTCGATACGACACTAGACGTGAAAACTATCGGAGCGGGTGCTGTGGCGTTTTTTTTTTTTTTTGGGGGGATATGAACCACCGGATGCCTACGTCAGTGCATTTGTCCACAGTTGGAATGACGCTTCACAGTTACGAAATATCTCATTGCCGCATACGTCGGTGTGTGCAAGTTACATGACACTTATAAAGATACGGCATAAAAAGTTATACGAAAATCACTTACAAGAGGAGCTATCAACTATACGCACTTACCAAAATTTGCCCTGAGGATGAAGCTGGCAGGACTATACAAAACTTCGTAACCCCATAGCTAGCGGTGTGTGTACTGCCTCAGCTTAGGCTACGGCTTATGTAGATTATGCTTCTATTATCATAGTGCTGACTCATGACAGTTCGAGCTCGACTAACCATCCGGTGGCCGTGAGCAACTGTGATATATTCGCTAAGTATTTCAAATGTTTCATAGTGCCAGTCAATGGCAGAATAGCTAAACGGGTATTGAATGGGCAGATGCTTGGTTGTGTGCAGTGTGATGAGATCCGGCGGATCGATATGTGGATGGGTGTCGGGTTGACAACCATAAATGCAATTTTTCAAAAGGCTTCTCAATCAAAAAGCTAACGGAGGTGGTCAAAGTGTGAAGAGATGTAAGTCGACGAAAGTCGACGTGTCTCAAATTAAATCTCTCAGTCCAGGTCAGAGTCACTGGGCGGATTGCTATAGAACGGCGCGGCGATAATCTTCATCTCGCCCCGCGTCACATCAAACTCTGCCTGCGACACCGAAGTATACGAGTCGTTGGCCGACGTACGTTTGGACGCGCCCGGTCGTACGAGCAGAAGCGTCGTTTGCAGTGTTTGAACGGCGCGCCCGCTCACAGAACTGGTTCGGTTTTGTAATGACTGGAGATATTTCTGGTAGTCGGTAGGTGGCGGCAGCAACGACCCGGAGGAGGACTCCAGGGTATTGCTGACAGATGCGGAAAGCTGTGCCGCAACAAACCGTTGTGTACCGTTGGGGCGAGAGTGTCCGTAATCACCATCGTCGCTGCCACTGCTGTTGTGACTGCTGTTTAAATCGTCCTGGTTGTCGCTGTTGTCACCGTTGTCGCTGTCACTGTGCTGAGCCTGTTGGTTGTGACCTTCTTTCCACTCTGCGGGTGTAGCAAGTGCACTCTGTACGGCAATCTCGCTCAAGGCCAAGTTTCCATAGCGTACCGACGAGCTCTTGAAACGTACCGACTCGCGAGGATTGGCACAGTGGGCGTACATGTAGTCCACCTCCTCCAACTTGAGACCCTTGGTTTCGTACACGACAAAGTACACGAAAACAGCCCCTAGAGCGTTGAGACCGCCCCAAATGAAAAAGATTTTGTTCCCGAGCCGCGCCGTGTGCGCTCCGGTGTCGATCAAGTATGGCGTGATGTAGGCAAAGATGAAGTTGACCAACCAGTTGGTCGCTGCAGTCACAGAAATGGCTTTCTGCCGGATACTAATACCGTATATGTCCAGCACAAGTGCCCAAACTGCACCACCCCACAGCGAAGCGAAAAGCGCGATGAACACGCACGAAAATACAATCAGCACCACCGCAGAGTTTTGCGAGCTTGGCATGGTGGTGCCAACGATAGCAATGATGAAGTTGGACACGGCCATGCCAATCGCTCCAAAAAGTAAAAGCAGCCGCCGGCCGATGATCTCAATGAAGATGATTCCCGGAATCGTGAACACCACGTTCACCAAGTAGGTAAAAAACGACACGAGCGACGAGTTGTGAACACCAGTGGACAAGAAGAAGTTCACACCGTAGTAAAAAATAAAATTGATGCCCAGACACTGCTGAAAGGCGTGAACACCGATGCCTGTGATGATGCGGAGCCGTTGCTTGTGGCGTCCTCCGCCCAGCCTGAAACAGTCCAAGAGCGTGGTCTTTCCAAACGACATTTCATAGTCGTAGTTGGCCTTGATCTCCACAAGCTCCTCTATGAGGTCTGTGTCATCGTCTGGAAGTCGTCGAAGCTTCAGCAAGCTGCGAAGCGCCGCTTGAATGTCGTTCTTCTGCACGTGGAACCGGGGGCTCTCGGGTAGGAAAAGCATACCGGTACAGAGCAGAAGCGACCACAAAAACTGGAGCCCGATTGGGATGCGGTACAGCGCGCTCAGTTCGAGCCGCCTCGTGCCCTGACATATCGCCAGCGCGATCAAAAGGCCCCATGTGATGGCCCACTGGTATGTGAACACAATAGACCCACGAACCCATTTGGGCGCTGCTTCGGCTTGGTAGAGAGGCACGATCGCAGACAAGATACCCACAGCAAAACCGGAAATTGCACGCCCGCTGCAGAGGAGCTGCAGGTTGATGGCCAGCACCTGGAGGATGTTCCCCGCGTTAAACAAGCAGGCAGAGCTCAAAATGATGGAGAATTTCCGGCCGAAATTATCAGAGATGAGCGGCGCCACCAACGCGCCGCAAAACGTGCCCAACAGCAAAATGGCGGTGAGCAACGCCCGCTCGTGCACAGAGAACCCCAGAGCGGGGTTGGCTGGGATATGTGTTTCGACATAGTGCATCTCCAAAATGTCGTTAATGAGGCCGGTGTCATAGCCATAGAGAAAGCCGCCCATGGCGGCAACCAAACCGACCATAATCGCGGAGTTGGACGAAGACTTCTGTCG
This sequence comes from Clavispora vitiphila, assembly GCA_030557995.1. Classification (NCBI taxonomy): domain Eukaryota; kingdom Fungi; phylum Ascomycota; class Pichiomycetes; order Serinales; family Metschnikowiaceae; genus Clavispora; species Clavispora vitiphila. The sequence goes on from JANIJR010000032.1 coordinate 35,375, forward strand.
CATTTTGCGGTAGTGTTCTTCTTCGATGGTATTGTCGTAGAGAAGGCCCTCAAGGAGGTGCCCCACCCGTTTGAACACCATTATCGTAGTATTTGGTATACCGATGCTCAGAAAAGTAGTAGCGAGATGGTGGAGACGGTGGTAGGGTGTGCGTGGTGATGGTGGAGTCGGATCAGTGACTGGGGTAGAGAAGACAATTTTTATGGGGACTGCGCAGGTGCAGGAAACCGTGGGGAACTAGCACCGATGACGCAACACAAACTAGAAGCGACAGAGAAAATCAGACCAGCGACACGAAAGACAGAATGTTTGAGGACGGCGATGCCTTGGATGTGGGTGATGAACAAAGGGTTAGAAACCACGACAACGGTGTGAAATTCTCGCAACCAAGGCGGGGTCAGGAGGTACGGGTGCCAATACGAGCGTGTGTGGTAGTCGTGTGTGACAAGAGGCATCACAGAGAGCCGGTGACCCGCATGTCGCACCTTCTCATTCGCCGGGGTGGGGAAAATGTCGCATCATCAACCGAGCCCATCTCGTGCTAATGTCGTGACAATGTCGTGGCAATGTCGTGACATTTTTGAGATGCTCTTGTGCATGTCATCCGCAGGCTCCACCACGTCGCTCTTTGTACACACCCGTACATCCCGCCGGCCGCAAAAACCACCTCAGCGCTTATCTGTACCACCCTACCACCTCTCTTGTTCTTCCCACCATGGCTTCCAGTTTTCCCGGAATCGTGGCTCTAGCCGGATTTTATTTGCGGCATACCATATTACTTGCCATTTTTTTCTTCATGTCCATCACCCGCAACATCCAGTTCGTGTATCACAAAGCGTGTCTTCGGTTCTTCTCCATGGCATACTACCCAAACAAAACCCCGCAGGTGATTCGAGACGACGTGACCAAATTGGCTAAAATCCCTAAGCATGTGAGCTGCATTGTGAACTTGCGGAGCGAGGATTCCGAAAATGGCGGCGTCGACGGCCTTGTGGGTGACATTTCCGAGTTGGCGGCGTGGTGTTTGTCCGCCGGTATCCCCACCTTGACTGTGTACGAGTACAACGGCGCTATTCGCGGCAGCTTGCCAGAGTTGGAGCATTACATAAGCCGCAACTTGCGCGCGTACTTTGGCAGCCCCGTGCCCACCTTTTCCATCCGAGTGCCGCATTCTAACGTGACGCGCGTCGCGGGCGACGACCCTGCGGCCGAGCCCAACCTCGAGATCAGCTTGCTCTCGCATGTGGACGGCAAACCCACCATTGTGGAGCTTACCAAGACCATGAGCGAACTCACTGCCAGCGGCGAGTTGTCGCCGAAGGACATCACCGTCAAGTTGATTGACGAGGAGCTCCGCGAGTTGGTGGGTCCTGAGCCAGACTTGTTGATCTGCTTTGGGCCGGTGTTAGATTTGCAGGACTACCCGCCGTGGCACATTCGTCTCAGCGAGATTTACTGCGACTCCGATAACACTAGCGTCAACTACGCGGTTTTCATCCGCGCGTTGCGCCGTTTTTCTGGCAGCAAGGTGAATTTGGGCAAGTAGGCCCGTGGCTTAAAGCCGTTTGCATACTGGTTGGTGCCCAGTCCGGTGATTAATAGAGGCCTGGTTGGCCGTCGAATCCTTGGAATGATTCTCTCTTTATGTTAATAATGTCCCATCTACGTAACTAATTGACTGCATCAACAACCGATACCTTCGTAGTGGCCACATGGAGAGTGTAGCTTTATTTGGCTGCACTGTGGGGCTGTTGGAGCAGCGGTTTTGCAGCCAATGCTTGTTGTCCGTATTTGCACAAAATTATGTCACACCCATATATCCCTGGAGTTGTTGTGCATTTGCAGTTTATTCTGCGTGCGCCCAGTTTCTACAATTAGCCGTCTCCCAAAATTTTAAATCTCCTGTGGAACAAAAACCTCTACACCAGACTAAACATCAAATACCAAGGAGCAATCTTCTTGTGGAACCGGTCTCCCTTATATCTTCTCCATTTCTCTCCTGCCGTCTAATGCCAGACCTAGAACCACCGCAGCCACTTGAGGCAATAACGCGTTTTGCAATGTTCGAGTCACACACGACCAAGCTCCTGTACACGGAAAGGAGCGCGATTTGCTGTTCAGTTTCCACCTCGACAAAACGAAACACAAGCGGCAGTCTCTTCCAAACACCCTTTGTGTATCAGGTATCACCGTTTGTGATATTATTTCCAATTCATTCGTCCAGGAGAACTTTCCAATCTCAACAAATATAGAAGTTAACAGAACATAATGGGTTTGTCTTTCTCCAAGTTGTTTGCCAACCTTTTCGGCAACAAGGAAATGAGAATCTTGATGGTCGGTTTGGATGCCGCTGGTAAAACCACCATTTTGTACAAGTTGAAGCTCGGTGAGATCGTCACCACCATTCCTACCATCGGTTTCAACGTCGAGACCGTTGAATATAAGAACATCTCCTTCACTGTTTGGGACGTGGGTGGACAAGACAAGATCAGACCATTGTGGAGATATTACTTCCAGAACACCCAAGGTATCATTTTCGTGGTCGACTCCAACGACAGAGACCGTATTGCTGAGGCCAGAGAGGAGTTGCAACAGATGCTCAACGAAGACGAATTGAGAGATGCCTTGTTGCTTGTGTTTGCCAACAAGCAAGATTTGCCAAACGCCATGAACGCGGCGGAGATCACCGAGAAGTTGGGCTTGCATTCCATCAGACAAAGACCATGGTACATCCAATCTACCTGCGCTACTACTGGTGACGGTTTGTACGAGGGTTTGGAATGGTTGTCCACCAACTTGAAGAACGCTTCTTAGGTCGTCGGCAACGCTTGATTCTTTGCCTTTCCATATTCTCCAATTCTTACGCAGACTTATTGTTTACTTGTGACGCCTCCGGGCGGTATAGAATGCACGTAATGTTGATCTAGAGTTGATCTAGCGCCGTAGCTACGCCTGGGTGACTGCTGACTAGCCGCGCCACTGAAAATCGCCGGGACCACCGGTGCGCCTAGGGCTTTTGCCCTAAGCGAACCACGTGCAATACACTATATGCCAGACACACTGCGGTGGCCCCGGACACACCTCCGTACACCAGCAGCAAACCGCACCTGCAGACAACCGCAGGTGTACCCAGCGCAGGCGCTGAAAATTTTGTTTGATTTTTCCACAAGAAAAAATCCTACCTTCTTCAAATAATAGAAATGGTATGTCTAAACCAAGCACCCAAACGATAATCCAGACGATACAAATGAACTCCTGATACAAAGAAGAGCTATTCCAAATACAGCTGAACAGTTTCTCCCGTCGTTTTGAAAAATCCCCCCGTCCCGAAATCATCCATCCGTGATAAAATCAAGAAAAATCTGCGAAGAAAAAACTTGCAAAGAAAACCTTTTCGTCTGGTCATCACCACAATGCACACGTACTAACCTCCAGTCTGGTGTTAAAGTTGCCGAATTGAGATCCAAGTCCAAGGAACAATTGGAACAACAATTGGCTGAATTGAAGCAAGAATTGGCTTCCTTGAAGGTCCAAAAGTTGACCAAGGCCGTCCCACAAGTTGGTCAAGTCAGAAAGAACATTGCCAGAGTTTTGACTGTCATCAACGCTGCTCAAAGAGAGAACGTCAGAGCTTTCTACGCCGGCAAGAAGTACATTCCAAAGGACTTGAGAGCCAAGAAGACCAGAGCTTTGAGAAGAGCTTTGTCTAAGGAGGATGCTGCTAGATTGACCGTCAAGGCCAAGAAGCAACAACTTGCTTTCCCAAAGAAGGTCTACGCTATCAAGGCTTAAATTACATAATGTTATGGTAGTAATATAATTGTACGGTTACCTTCCTGTAGTGGATGGTCTACAACTTTGAGAAAATAAGTGTAAGTTTTCCGTCCATTGTGTTATACCATTTTCCCGGGTGCTTTTATTTCTTTTGTAGTACACCATGCTGGTGCGTACGTTACATCGATCCGGCTCTCCATCAGACGCCAAAGTACATATGTATACGTGAACAGTGAATTCCATGCAACCTACGAACTCGTAAAAACCCAGCATGAAAGTGATACTCCACACCATATTTAGGTACCATTAATCTACACGTCACATCTATTGACATCTTTTCCTATTCATTAGTTGCGCTTCTTGCTCTGCTTGAACTGGGCAATCTTCGCCCGCATCTCCACATCGTCAACCACATCCTCGAGCTTCAACGGCATTCTGTTGAATGGATCAGTAGGATCACTCAACAAGTGTGCTTTCACCGTGGAACGATCGATTGTGACCTTCGATCCAGGCAAGATCACCGGATCTTCCATCAAAGTGTACATCAACGGATCTAAGAACTCATCCGGCACTTCGCCCAACTCTAACTCTTCCTGTTCGTACAAACGACGCTCCGCATCAGCTCTTTGTCCAAACTTCAAAAAGAGATCCACCAAGTCCTTCTGTACATTGGTTTTCCTCATCAAAATTCCATGCGCCTTCTCAAAATATTGCAACTGGAATGAACGCCCGTCGCGAGCGACCGCTTGAACAAACTTTTCCTGGGAACTCAAGTTGCAGTACACAACACAGAGGTCACCCAACGTTTTCTTAGGGTCGAATTCATACTTTTCTGGTTCCTTGACCTTCAAATTGGAGCATTTGGGTCCCACCATCAAATTCAAGTTATAGTCCAACATTCCCGCCAAGCGGTCCACAAGCTCATTGATGGTGAAACCTTCAGGAACCTGTTCGGTGAACAACTTGAACAACATCATCGTTTGATTGGCCAATGCCATGAGTGACTTGGCCTGCCTCTCGTTTTGCGCTAGATTTCTCTGGAGATCCTCTGTAGTACCTAATTCCTCCTCGTTGGCTTCTTGTCCCCCTTCCCTGGCACCTAACTCTTTTTGTGCCTTGTGAATTTCGTTCAACTTGTTAAATGCCTCATCAAACAAATATGTGGTATCGTTCAACATCCGCGCAATGAAACGGATGAAAAAGTCCACATTATCCTTCGAGTAACTGCTCAACTGTTGTCTATACACATCGTGCTCCCAGAGCGTCTCGATAATTTTGGAAATAGTGTATCTGCTGTTGAATTTGTCGTAGAACTGCGACGACGCACCGGTCTTTTCAATGGTGACGTAGACATCCAAAAGCGAATACAAAAGGTGGTCCTTCAAGAGCTTGCTCAGGCTGAAGGCGTGGGTAAACGTGCCCGGATTACCGAAAGTGTCAGTACGACTGGCCAAATAGAACAATTCGATAATACTTCCCTTCAAATGTGGGTTTCCGATAAGCTCAGGACATCTCAACAAAACCGTGGCGAACTCAGCAAAAATTGTGAGCTTCTCTGTATCCAGTGAAAGTGGAATGCCAAAACCACTTATGAATTTGACGTAGTTGACAATGCCCTCCACTGCAAACTCGGGTATATACCGCCATGGTTCTGGTGCTTTGGATCTCAAGAAATCATGATCGTCCAATTGACTCACTTTCTCAATCTTGGTGATGGGAACATCCAATTTCTTTTTGGGGTACTCGTGCCCTGGATCAACCAAGTTGCCAAAGAACTGGAACGCACCAACAAAAAAATCAAAAAGATCAGAGTTATCTTTGGAAGAAAGAACTAAGGAGTCGATAGCGCATTTACTGCACTTCATCTGGTTGATCAATTGGACGTACCTAGGGCGGAGTGCCTGCGCTCGTGGATTCAGCGTATCTTCCAATGAGCCCGTGAGGCTTTTGATCGCATTTCTGTACTTGTTCCAATTTGTGGAAATTCCCCCAAGACCATACTGAACATAGGCCAAAGTGAGATAGAAACATTCGGTGATAAAGTTCACGTCCTCTTGCATGGTGCCCTCGTAGTGGGTATTAGACTCTTCAATTGTGGCGTTGAGTCTGGATTCCTGGCTTACGTCCAACAAAGTGTTCAGCGGTCCGAAAAAATCAGCATTAATCTTGGAAAGCTTGGAGTAGGTAGGATAATCCAAAAACGGGATACTCAAGCGAATGAGTAAGTACGACGCATTGCACATCAACGCATCCGACGCGAGCTCCTCCAGTTTAGAGTGAGAAGCAGTTCTTAAATGGGACAGATTCACCAAGTTAGCAAACCACTTGACAATATCCAGCCTAGTGCGAGCAGAACCTCTGATAAGTTTATCCATGATAAACCAAAGACGCTCGAAAACCACCTTATACTCCGACTGCATGGTGTTGAACAAGGGTAGGAGGCTGGAACCCGCGAGCAGCTGTACCGTGTCAGGTTTGTTGTTACCCAAAAGGTAGAATGCAGCCGCGTCGACATCAAGGGGACTAAGATTCAAGAGTGGACCCAAGAGGGTTTTCTTTTCGTAGTCTTTCCCCAGTTGTTCATCTGGAGGAGAGAATCCATTGACCTGAGAGAAGATAGCCGCTACCGGCTTCAAAGAAACCAAAGTCTCCCAAAATGTCAAGTAGGTGGAGTATTCAGACTTATGAATATTGATACCGGCCAAACGGGCCGAAACTGAGGGAAACAAGTAGTTCAATAGGTCAAGCAAAAAGTCTTGATCCACAGCTTTGCGGACAATCTCAACCAAAAGAACGTGGGTTGCCAGGTTCTTGATCAACACATCAACAGTCTTGGCCAAATCGTTTCCTAATATCATATCAGGAATCTGGAAGCAAATCAACCCATATGACGAGCACGACGAAACGATAGCCAGGACGATGGCGGATTTCTGCGGGTATAGAGGATCCTTTTTTGCCATCACTCTTGTGACGCGACTCGAGCGATTATACAAGTCGAAAAGGTACTCGAGAGGTAGTTTGTCTACACCGACTTCGGTGAGAATCTCAAGAAACGCTTCGTCGATGGAGTTTTCGCCGAGCAAAACATCTTTTTGGGTGAAAACACCGCAACTGACCTGAAACAAGTCGGCGATTTCTGTTCTCATCCACGCATCGATGGCTTGTTCTGGATTGGCCCGAGGAGCAGGCGAAGAAAGCGATTTGGAAGCGGATTGGGTCGACACTAGACTTGAAGCCTCAACAATAGGTTCTTTTCTTGAAGGCTGAGCCTCCTTGATACTGGGTATGGCCCTTGGCTTGGATTCGGGCTTGGGCTTAGCTACACTTGATTTGGTTTCAGTACCTTTTGCGCCATTTTGGGCCGAACTCGATCTGCCGCTGGAAGACAGCGCCATAGTAGCAAGCTTGGCCAATCGCTTGGCTCTAATCTTCGAAAGTTAGTGGGGTTCAAAAAATCTCGATTTGTAACATACTTGGTCGGCGTCACTCATGGTGGAGTAGAATACAGTGGACAGCACCTGTTGCTTCTATATGGTCGTGGTGCACGGGTGTTTGCCCTTGGGAGAAGGAGTCGATTCAGGAACGGCAAACTGTTTCTGTGTAGGGGTTGAGGTGACGGGTTTTGCACTTGCTTGGGCAGAATGGTTTTTTCGAATTCGATGTTTGGGGTTGTTTTCGAGGGTATTTTTGGGTTAGTTCGAGGTGTTTTTGGGTAATTTGAGGTGTTTATAAGGTGTTTTTGAGTTGTCTCGAAGAGTTCATCGAGAAGTTGGCTCTTTTCGCACCGAAGTGGAAATCACCGATAAGAGGTTACAGTCGCAAAAAGAGCCAAAGAGATGATCTTGTTCCAGAACAAAGTAAGTAGTTCAGAAAATAAACGTGCCCAGATAGATATCGGCAGATATCTGCAGACTTCAGACGGAATTACTCGAAAACACAATTCCTAAGGATACTCGGAGTAAGGTGTATGACAATTTCCAAATAGATGAGACGAATGAGGCTGCATAGTTTGATCGAGCACATAGAATTTATAGAGCTTATAGAGCCTTGACTAAACTTCAATTTGATCTTCCAGCGATGAGCGATTGGATAAAAATCGATCTCAGATCTCGTACCAAGTGCCTTTGGATAACTGAGGCTTATCATTAGTCGTTGAATGGTTATACCGTTTTTGTTTTCACTGTATCAAATGGCTCAGGAACAGATAAAAAAGTCTCTGTCTCTCTACAGATATATTAACAACCAACATAATATTCTACAAATCGCACTATATAGATCTGGTGCGGATCGCAATTTGCACCCACTCCACCTGTCACCCTGAGGTAACGCAAACCTAAATACATTGACGTCGGTACAAAAATTGAAAGCTTGCCCACACCGAGATCAATGACACCATTGCATCAACAATGAGTGGTCAGATGCCCCAAACTGAAAATCACCAATTCAACCCAAACAGAACACGTCGCATGCTGCATCCTGACGATTCCAGCACATACAAGAACCACCAGCGTCAGCAGGAAAACCCGCCAGATACAGTCCACGGAATCCGAATCGTACTGTCTTCAAACCCCTTCCATTAGCCGCCAAGTGTTTTTGCCAACGTTCGTCTACCAATATGTGAGGTGCACGGATGTCCACGGCAAATACGCGAGAAACGACCACTTGATCTACTATTGCTTAGCATGTCCCAGGAAGACGATTTGGTCCCAGAAGCCATCGAAGGCTACACTGTGGGAGAAAAGAAAACCATTGACGAGTACAACAAGCTTGATGCCGAGGATGAAAGTTTGGCCAAGTGGAAAGCGTCTTTGGGGTTAGCGGCGGATTCCACTCCGTACCCCGTGAAAGCGGGCGATAAGAGAACGGTTGTGATTGTGGAAATGGCTCTTGTTTTCCCGGAAGACCCGCTGTTGCCCCCGGTAGTGATTCTGTTGGAAGACGCCGCGGGAAACGCGACTGACAAGCAGATCAACTTCACCATCAAAGAAAAGGCGGTCTACGAGTTGCAAATCAAGTTCCGGGTCCAGCACGAGATCATCACCGGATTGAAGTACTTGCACTCGGTCAAGAAGGCCGGCATCCGTGTGGACAAGGTGGAAGAGCCTTTGGGCTCGTATGCCCCCAACACCAGGGAGAAGCCATACTACGAGAAGTCGTTTGGTGCGGTGGAGGCTCCTTCGGGCTTTTTGGCCCGGGGATCGTACTCTGCAGTGACAAAGTTTGTGGACGACGACAAGACGGTGCATGTGACGTTCCCATGGACGTTCCTGATTGCCAAGTAGGTACAGTATATGGTTTTGCTTATGAAACGTGTAGGCTACTGCTACAAAGAATGCGGTGAAACACGCATGTTAGTCTTAGATGCATGGTCAATCACCGGTGAACAGTGGTGCTTCTGTGTGACGTGTGGTGATGTAGATATTAGACTTGAACTTGTGTCGACTGACGGGCAGATTGAGTTTAAACACGGATAATGCACATTAGTTATATTCATCATGGTGGAAATGAAGGTGTTTTCAGCTTTCTCTCTGTAGTGCCTTCCACTGTTCGCTGCATCCATATCTAATGCATTCAATAGAAATTGATCAAAGCGCTGACATTCCACCGCCCGAGTTGACACTCGAGGCACCATTATAACCCGCGGCTACGTCCTTCATTACTGAACCGCACACCAAAGGCGTTTACCTCGTGCCAAGACGCCGCTTCGTTGCAGGACGAACCGGAATATAGGCCGGTGCCCGTTTAGCAGCTGGTTTTCCAGATGATGCAATAAATTGGCTCGAGACCTTGGATTGGCTCGAGACCTTGGATTGGCTCGAGACCTTGGATTGGCTCGAGACCTTGGATTGACCTGAACCCTTTGAAAGCCCATGAGGGGCCATGGAGCGAGAAGATGACGCAATGGAAGCACTGGTAGATGTAGCCACAGTGGAAGATGCAGCCACACGGGAAAAAGCCAGCGAAGAAGTATCGCAAGATGCAATAGACGCAGCAATATTAGCATGCAACGGTCGGGGTGCAACAAAACGTTTATTACGCACCGGAACATACGTGGGTGCTTTTCCACTTTTCGGACGAGAAAGTTGGGCTTTTCCAGTGGAAAAACCAAGCTCAAATGACGATGTGTCCACATCCTGCTGAACCTGGGCTCGCAAACACATTCGGTACTGTTTTTCGAGTGCGTTGAAATCCACATCGTGGGGAGATTTTCCAAGGGCCAGATATACTTGAGGCACGCGGCTCCACAAATCGCTAGCCTTGTTCAACTGTAGATCTTTTAAAAAACGAGAAACAGAGTCAATCGGTTTGCGGCCCCATTTTCCTTCGCTTTCAAGGTACGAAGACATGAACAAAAGAAGTTTTGCCCGGGTGGTAGCCACGTAGAAGCACCGACGCTCCTCATTGACCGATTCCGCATCTTCCAGCGCGTACGCAGCCGGAAGAAGACCCTCACTTAGCCCCGGAACAAATACCACGGGCCACTCCAACCCCTTGGCGCCATGAATGGTGGATATAGCCACTTTCGGAGTGTTGGAGGAGGAAGGGTCGGGATCTGTGTCAAAGAGGCTGAGCAGAGAAAGAAAACTGCGGAGAAATGCCATTCCTGGCCGAGTCCGAGTGTCTTCTTCCTCGTCTTGGGGATGGAAATCCACAAGCTGGGATTTGATTTCCAAGACATTCAAGTCGCAGTCGGCGTCATCAAATTCTTTCTGGAGCCCAGAACGAGAGTATAAGAAGGTGAAGAAGCGGTCAAGAAGATCGCCGTCAATACTGATTTCTCGAGAGTTTGAGTGATTTGCCAGTTCCGGAGTTTGCAACTGTACCATCTGTTCAATGCATCGTTCTTTTGTCACGGGTGACTTATCGTCCAACATGTCACGAGCATCCTGAATCACACCCACAAAATCTGCTAAAGCCAACCTCGATTTTTCTCCAAAAGAAGACGCCAACTTACCCTGCGCAACCCGCTCAAGTGTGTGGTAGGCCAGAATGCCCAGCGAGTCGCAGATTTCGCCCAATTCTGCCACCGCCTTCGGCCCAAATCCACGCTTTGGCATATTAAGCAGTCGAAGCCACGCCAAGCGGTCAGAGTCGCTCGAAACGCACCGCAAGTAGTCCACCATCGCCGCAACTTCCTTGCGGTCCCAGAAGGCGCGGCCCTTGACCATGAAGTATGGAATTTTTTGCCTTACTAGTTCTGTTTCTATGGCTCGGGTTTGATACGCTGACCGTACTAGTATAGCAATGTCTGACCACGAAAAAAGATCGTGGTATCGATGCAAATGGGCCACATGATAAGCGATCCAACGCGCCTCCTCTTCGGGCGAGTTGAGCACCGCATGCTGAGGCGGAAAAGTAGTAGAGCATTGTGACTTGAGTGTTTTTTGCGCCCGACCTGCTTGTTGGCGCATCACCTTCTCAGAAAGGGTAAGAATATCGGAAGTGGAACGGTAGTTCTCCACTAGATGGATCACGTTGCACTTGAGTCCTAGCGAGGTGTAGTGGAGCCGCATCTTCTCAAAATTACCACTCTGGGCGTCCCGAAAGGCATAGATGCTCTGGTCTGGATCGCCCACCACCGTGACATTGTGGTTCTTTGCGAATGCGTACATGAGCCGAAGTTGTACTTCGTTCGTATCTTGGAACTCGTCCACCAACACATGCTCCACTGAAAGGTTTTGAGCCGAGAGAAGCCGAAGGCCTTGGAGAAGACAATCATCAAAATCCACAAGACAATGAGCCTGAAGCCGACGCTGGTAGTGATGATAAACCATTCCCACCAAGCGCACTTCCAATTTTTGGAGCAGCGGGTCGTTTGCTTCAATGGCTCGAGATTTTAGCCGGGAAATGGCTCGGCGGATTTTTTTTGGGTCAAGACCGTCGGTTTTGGACCGGTAAGGCACCGTAGCTTCGGCCGGAAGTGCATCGATCTCGGCCAACTCGCCCTCGGTCAAGTTTTTTAGCACTTCCGCCACAATCTGGTGTGCATCTTTCTCGTCAGCCACATGGAGATCAGATAATCCGATGCGAGCGCCGTGCCGCCGGAGAAGTCGAAAGCAGAGACTGTGGAACGTTCCTACGCGCAACTTCTCCACCGGAGCGGCCGATACAGCCTGGAGCCGCTCCACCAACTCGTTGGCGGCCTTTTTGGTAAAAGTGGTCACCATGATATTCTCCGGCGGAACAGTACAGAGAAGATGGGCCACGCGGGCAACAAGAACTTTAGTTTTTCCAGTCCCGGGACCCGCAACGATCTGGACGACTCCAGGCGGCGCTTCTGCGGCCAAAAGCTGTTGAGAGTTGAGCATGAGGAAGCGGAAACAGCAAGAACGAAGACAGCCCGAGAATTGGCACACAGTCTGGTTCAGGCTAGAGACTCAGTAACTGATGGGGTAGCGTGCCAGTCCAGACTCTGCTGTGGTATGAGTTGCAGTTGTAGAAACAGATCGAAGTAGATCGAAGTAGATCGAAGTAGATCGTAGAAGCAAATGGTGTAATCAACTCCTTGTGCAGATAATCAAACTAGACGTACCTGCGATGGAGTCGGATGCACTCTGATAAGAAGTCGCGTTCGAAGTGGGAAGAGAACATCAGTACTAGAAACAGGAAACGTCACAGACCCACTTAAGAAATTACGTGGTATTTAACCACTACGGCAATTGCACTACACGTCAGCTCAGCAGAACTACCGAACATTCTGACTAAAAAGACCACACCACCACTCCAAAACCACATGCTCCTACTACCGATTCTCACCATTCTCAGAGTGGTTCTGGCAACGTGGAACCTTTCAGATACACAGAAATCCGCATTACAGATCCAGCGTGATATTGCCGCTGCCATCCCTGTCGACCAAATCACCTCCTACGGCGTATCTCTTAGTCCGTTCGTATTCAATCAGGAAGGGTACACTCTGGCGGCCTTGAGCATAGTGACGCGGATTTTGGAGGCCCAAACAGGCGTGTTGGTGGTGGATTTGTACTGGAACGAAAAGGTGCAGACATGGCAGCTCTGTCCGGGGCCGTTTACAGGCGAACAGACGCAGAACTTGTCGGATCCGGCCCAAGTGGAGTGGGAGGGCGAAACGTACTTGTGCGAGCCGGGATTGACTCCAACACAGTTGATGCAGACCATCGAACTGTATATCCGGGGTACGAACGTGGCGCTAGCTGCAAATATCGTGACGGTGATGGTGAATTTGCGGACAATCAGTGATAGCGGGTACCCGAGCGACAGTGAGAGTCTGAGTCTGTATCTGGGCGAATACAGCACGTCTTACATCTCCAGCTCCACCGAGTCCACCAACTCCACCAATTCCACCAACTCCACCGAGTCCACCAACTCCACCAATTCCACCAATTCCACCAACTCCACCAATTCCACCAACTCTACCAACTCTACCAGCTCCACCAATTCCACCAATTCCACCAACTCCACCAACTCCACCAATTCCACCAATTCTAATTCCACCGCCTTTAACTCCTCCTACTCCACCGCCTACCTCAGCCAGCGCAACTCGTCACTCTGTGAAAATCTTTCTCCCCTCAGCAAATATCTTTTCACTCCTATAGAATTGAGTGACGACGTCTCCTCCAACTCTTCCGTCTACTCGTCGTCCTTCCCCACCCAGGACGAGTTTCTTTTTTCTCTCTACAAACGTGCCATGGTGGTGGTAGCAACGGAAGACCTCGGGAACTCGTCAGATGCCTACATCGTGCAATCTAACGATACAGAAACGCTCTTTTTCCGTTCTCCCACACAAGTGCAGTTGAACGACACAGATTCTCCCTGCAGCACAAACTCCTACAATGTACTGCAACTCTTTCTGTTTGTGCGCTCCTCCACGTTCCGGGTAGCATACGACGATAACGCGCTGGTGCCAGATATGCGGCTCCACCAATGGGCGCAGTGTGGATTTACGCCCATTCTTCTGCTGAGTCCGACAATCGAAACCACAAACTCGCTGATGAATACGCTGGACATTTTGATGGCGACTTTGGGCCGCGCAATGCCATACATGTTCTGGTCGTGGGCTCCGGGCCAACCTGAAGCGAGCGCAGAAGATTCCGACGAAGACGAGGAATCCGAAAAATCGTCGTGGGAAGATATCAACACCGTCCAGCTGGCGCAGCAGTGCGTTCTGTTTTCATCAGATGGCTGGTCTCTTGACAACTGCTACAACCTGTACCGGTTGGCGTGCCAAAACAGCAAAGACCCCCTTGCGTGGAAAATCTCGAAGAGCGTCCATGCTTATGGCGACGCCAGCGACGACGATTGTCCGGAAAACTTTGTGTTTGGCGTACCGCGGCTGAGTATAGAACAACGGGCGTTGGTGGCATACCTAGGGTCGTTCAACGACTCGTTCCCCACGTGGATCGACGTCAACGACATTACTGTTTCCGGGTGTTTTGTTACTGGCGGTGCTTATGCCCAGTGTCCGTACAGAGAGCTGCTCACGCCGTTCAATCTCGCGCGGCGCATTGCCATCAGTGCATTGATAGCGTTGTTGATTCTCGTTCTCATCTGGTGCGAGCGGTTTGTGCGGTTCACGCCGATCCACCAAAACCGGAAACGGCGCTGGAGACAAGTGGAGTTGTTGAAAGAGCTGGACTACGAGGGTGTGCCAAGTTGATTGGATTCCTGGGATCTGCGTGGATACACGAAAACACAACGGAGTATCCTCCTAATGACCTCTGGGGTAGACAACGCAACTGGCGTGTGGATGACCTCTTTTCTCGTCTGTATTTTCCCCACCGCCTCTACTAGTGTTTTTTTTGGTGTTCTGGTTTAGCCCACCAGATACGCGAGAGTCCAGGTGAGCGAGAATCCAGATACCTAGAATCCAGATACGCGAGAATCCAGATACGCTAGAATCCTTCAGGTAAGCTAAAATCTGTCAGATACCTAGAATCCAGATACCTAGAATCCAGATACCTAGAATCCAGATACGCGAGAATCCAGATACCTAGAATCCAGATACGCGAGAATCCAGATAAGCTAGAATCCAGATACGCTAGAATCCTTCAGGTAAGCTAAAATCTGTCAGATACCTAGAATCCAGATACCTAGAATCCAGATACCTAGAATCCAGATACGCGAGAATCCAGATACCTAGAATCCAGATACGCGAGAATCCAGATAAGCTAGAATCCAGATACGCTAGAATCCTTCAGGTAAGCTAAAATCTGTCAGATACCTAGAATCCAGATACCTAGAATCCAGATACCTAGAATCCAGATACGCGAGAATCCAGATACCTAGAATCCAGATACGCGAGAATCCAGATAAGCTAGAATCCAGATACGCTAGAATCCTTCAGGTAAGCTAAAATCTGTCAGATACCTAGAATCCAGATACCTAGAATCCAGATACCTAGAATCCAGATACCTAGAATCCAGATACCCAGAATCCAGATACCTAGAATCCGCCAGCTAAACGCCAAATCAACATCCCAACTGAACCCAACCAAAATCCTCCAGTTCCAACCAACACGCTTCGTCTGGTCCTGTCGGTGCAGTGCCGGGGAAATGTCGCGGCGGCAATGTCGCGGGCGAGAAATGTCGCGGGCAAACCACTCATGGCGCGCGCAAAAACGAGGCAAACTACTCCCTTCTCCAACCATGAGTGACCCTAACTGGCAGAAATTGTCGCAGGAATTGAGACGCAGGGCCGCGAGCGCCCGTACCGGGGGAGCAGCCCCCAAATCGCCCTTTGGAATGTTCGCCGGAGTCGGCGGGCTTTTGCTTTTGGGCGGCGTGAGTTTCCTCGCCCAAAACGCTCTTTTCAACGTGGACGGTGGCCAGAGAGCCATCATCTATTCGCGGTTGAGCGGCGTGCAGCCTCAGATCTACCCGGAAGGCACCCATTTGATTGTGCCGTGGTTCCAGAGACCCATTGTGTACGACGTGAGAGCCAAGCCCCGCAACGTTTCGTCCTTGACCGGAACCAAGGACTTGCAGATGGTGAACATCACGTGCCGGGTGTTGTTCAAGCCGGATCTCTACCAATTGCCCGACATCTACCGCACATTGGGCGCGGACTACGACGAGAAGGTGTTGCCCTCTATTGTGAACGAGGTGTTGAAGTCTGTGATTGCGCAGTTCAATGCGTCGCAGTTGATCACCCAGAGAGAGAAAGTGTCTCGTTTGGTGAAGGAAAACCTTGTGCGCCGTGCGTCCAAGTTCAACATTTTGTTGGATGACGTTTCGTTGACATTCATGACCTTTTCGCCCGAGTTTTCTGCCGCGGTAGAGGCGAAGCAGATTGCCCAGCAGGACGCGCAGAGAGCCGCGTTTGTGGTGGACAAGGCGATCCAGGAGAAGCAGCAGGTGGTGGTGAAGGCTGCAGGTGAGGCCAAGTCGGCAGAATTGATTGGTGACGCCATCAAAAAGTCCAAGGACTACGTGGAGTTGAAGCGGTTGGATACGGCCAAGGAAATTGCGCTGATCTTGGCCAACTCGCCCAACCGCATTTTGTTGGACAACGACACGTTGTTGTTGAACACTGTGGTGGACTCGCGTAAGTGAGATGTAAATAGTAACGACGAACGAATAAGCAGTTTTGATTGAGACAGTTGATAGAGACGGTGTACGAACGCTTGACACGCGCCGGCATTCATGAACAGTGTACGGAGCAGCGTAGCATGTCTGCTAAGAAAACCGCACCAAGTACTTACAGATGTTTCTTTTGCGGGAAGAGAACTCTGGGGCTAGGTACTTAGTGGATTCAAGCGAAAAATCAAGCCTGTGCCAGATGCTCCTCTATTCCAACAGAAACTGCCTGTTTCTATGAGTAAAATTAATTAACTAAAGCACATGGTGAAATAACTGAAGAACACTACACCTCAAAGCAGTTAACGAGAAATTCCCGCCAATTATATCAATTATTAATAATTAATTATAATTGATTATTATTCTTTTATATAATTATTTATATTATATAAATAATTTACATTATTTTTTATATATTATATATACTTATAGTATTAATACTATCAATAAAAAATTAATAAGTAAATATAATTTATAATTTAATTATTAATATTCTAGCTATTAATAATCTTGGCCCTCTCGGCATTAGATGAGGAATGCTGCAGAGATAGCCTAATGCAATACTTCCATCGTGTTGACCTTCACTACACCACTCCAGTACCAATAATATTCACTAGACAAACTAACTAAACCAGCATCAGCCAGTCAATGAAGATCCAAACCTAAAAAATCAGATTGACAATGTCACTGCCAATAGTAGCACCTGCGCCAAAGATGGCCGCATTTCCTAACTTGCTGCCAAACTTCTTGAAATGCTGCGACCCCAGGTGGTTCTGTTGCGGTTGTTGTTCTTGTGGCGGAGCTTGCTGCTGCTGTTGCTGCTGCTGCTGCGGATAATATCCCACCAGAGGGGGAGGAAACTGCGCGTAACCGCCATAGGAAGGCTGAGAGCCCTGCTGGTAGCCCTGGAACGCCTGTGGTTGCGCCAGATATCCCTGCTGAGGCTGAGCCAGATATCCCTGCTGAGGAGGGGGCTGGTATGCGGGGGGCCGGGCCTTTTCTGCAGCGGAAAATTCAGAATCGGAAATCACTGTCACATAGTTGGAGGGGAAAACGCCCACCGTGGTGGCATTGCCCCGTTTGTAACCCTTCCACCAGTCTGGAGAAAGATGTTCCACCACAGCGATGAAATCGCCTTTCTCGATGGTCAAATCGCCGTCCTGTTGTGCCTCGTAGCCATACAGTGCCTTGCAGTAGCCGATGGGCTTGTCGGATTTGGCTATAGGCGCCTGCTCCTCATACTTGGCCTTTTCCGACACCTGAGGTTCGCCTGGAGGAGGCAGGTACGAGATTTTCGGCTCGGGTGCGCCCGCGGGGGGAATGTACTCCGTCTTCTCGTCGAGCGTGGTGGAGGCGAGCTTGGACGCCACCAAATCGGCCGAATCAACCTTTAGCCGATCAATGCCCCAGGCAGGAGCATCCTTGACATATTTCGGAGGAATTGCTGCGACCAAGGCGTCGAAGAGCTTTTTGTCGATGACGTCAGAGTCGTATAAGAACTCGAGTTCTGTGCGCACCGTAGTGAGCGACCGGTTGATGAGTGCAGCCATGGTGTGGGAACAGATAGTATGTGGCGGTGCTTGTACCCTGAGATTAGTCACGTGGAGGTGGCACCGGCCGGATCACCCGACCATACACCCGTACCTCCCTCCTTCCTCCCACTCCCGTACATGCGCCCATGCACCCACTGGCGTACGTTTGAAACGGGCTTTGGTGGACAGCCTGATGTGTCACGAGCTGCATGTCCCGTTTTCGCCCCGAGTTCCGTGCAAACAGCAGACACCGCCGTAGCCAATTTCTCGCCGTTTCGCTGGCTGTACTGTCGAGTCATGTCCCCGCGTGGGTCATTCTCGTAACCCAGCAACGTCAAGTTGTTCGTAGGATGGAGAGCATGCGGATTTATGCCCAATTCCGCTGTTATTGCGTTCCCGCATTTCGGCAAAAGTAGCAGTATGTGCGTTTGCCACCAATTTTTGCCCATTGCAAATCCATCAGTACCTCCCATTGAATGATCCAGTAGCCAATTGACGAGGGATGGCGGTTACGTAATCGTCCCAGGTGTATTTGCTTGGACCTGCCAATGAAGTTTGACGGTTGGCCCTGTTTCCGTTTGAATGCGCGGCTGGAGCTGTGAGCCGACGATGGTGAGCATGCGGCAGAATGCACAAGTCTCGAAGTAATTTATGCACCTTGCCCACACATGCATGGGAGCGGACATAGGCTTCCCTTTCGAGACGCAACCAATGCTCGTGACACCTCTAGGTTCCGCCGTGCCTAATGTAGCAGTGAAGATTACACAAAACACTACCCCCTATACTCTTTTGCAGTTTTTTTTCTGCACGCACCAGCGATGTTGCATGAATAATTCATAGATTGGAATTAGATGGCCATGCTCAATTGGACATCACACTCGCCACAAAAGTCGTACTTCTTCAACTGGAAAATTATAAATAAAGTCCAATTCCAATTGCAATCCGTGGTTCTCTATCGATCATCTCTTTTGACACAATGAATTATTCTCTTGTTTTGGCAATTGCATTTGCTACTGTTGGTTGTGTCTCTTCCACTCCTCTTCGACTGTCCTTTGATGAAACCATCATGCAAGCTCCTCAAGATGGTCAAGGTGGACTCGGTAATAATAACCACAACCCTCCAACGCTACCTGTTGCAGCTTCTTCTCATAATGGGACTAGGAATGCCGGCGAAAGGTTAGAAGCAAGTCACTTCCTAGCTGCTGCTGCGATTATCGCAGCTTTGATCTAATTGGGGCTTTTTTTGGGGATTTTTTTGATTAATAAATATTTTGTGATTGACATATTGTAGGATAGGAAATGACAACCTGTTATCGCAGCTGGTATGTCTTTGCCCGTTGGCATTAGCATTTTTGGCATTGATAGTAGCAGTACCACTCAATAAATACGGAAGAAAAATTGTCGCTGTTATACTTTTTTTAAACTAGGAGTTTTCGAGTGTGCCGAAATCCAAAGGGCGGTATCACTGGTGTCAAGCAATTTTCGAAAATAAATAACACATTAAAAATTCCAAAAAAAAAAAAAAAAAAAAAAAAAAAAAAAAAAAAAAAAAAAAAAAAAAACAAAAAAAAAAAAAAAAAAAAAAAAAAAAAAAAAAAAAAAAAAAAAAAAAAAAAAAAAAAAAAAACTGGGCAAAGCGAAATGTTGCCCGCGTTTCCCCGCTTGATGAGCGCAAAGTCTCCGCGTAGGGACTATCAGCATGAAAAAAAAAAAAAAGTTTTGAAACATATTTTCAGAAGTGCTTGAGGTATACAATGTTATTGGTTCACAATATGTTTTAAAACGGCTGAATCTAAATGATTTCCGGATATACAGAAGGTCCTCGGTGGTGTGGAAAATAAAATTTTAATGCGCGTGGGGTTTCTCTTGGCAAAACTTCAAACGCAAGAATTATTCCTTGCGCCATTTGTCTGCTTGCTTTATTGTTTTTCAGCCTGTCGTGCAAGCACCAGGAAACCAGTGCATTGTGGCCAAGGTACAGACGCTCTACAGAGTATATGCAGTAACGAATAAAACATCAACAAAACCCGGATTGCACATAATAATTGGTTTTAACCGGGAATTGTCTTGGGTGACCTCAGCCGTTTAAGTAGACTACATTGTATCACATATCACCTCTTTATAACATCTGATCCAAAAGTCTGGTACTTTTCGCGTGTAAACTAATTTTCACTTACTGTTATTCTTAGTATTTGGAACACTGATCCACCTTTGTGTACCAAGCTATTGTGGGACATTTATGCTCGTAGACCCTTTGACGGCGGTTCTATTAACTCGCGAATTAGTGAAAGATCAAGCAAGAATGCCAGATATACTTTTCCGGTTTTGAAAAAAGGGACTTTTTGCAGGAGCATCCGGATTGCCAGTTAAAGATGCTATCGCGAAAAGATGCTTTTCTTGCTTTACGAAGTCGTGGACCGAATGAGACAAATCAATCCCCACTATCCATCCGCAGTGATACTCTACTGGATGAAGCATTGTGATGTATACTCTTTGTACGTGTCTGCACTAGGAACAATAGTTGTAAATACGATGCTATACCATATTTCCTTGGATGACGCGTCTCTTAAACTACACCCGCGAAACCGCTTTTCGAACCCGTTTATACTAAAACATGTATGCGGGCTCTAGTCTACAGTTTAGATCGTTTTCATAGAGGAAGCTAGTCGCGATTAAATGCATAGTACTTCCGAGGGTATGGTCGAGGACATACACATGCAAGTGCTGCAGCCAATTAAATACACAACGAATATACTTTGGGGAATGTGTCGCGTGTCCATGCTCACAGTTTTCTTTGTTCGTGCGACTCTTGTTCGATATAGCTGAGCAAAATTCTTAGCCATTTGGTTGTTGATGTTTACCCAGTCCATCTAAGAATGTAAATTCACGGAAAAGCAATTTATCAATATATGAGCCATTACTACTTGGACCAATGGTACTTTATTATTTTTTTCTTGACGCGACCGGACCATAATCTTCTCAAAAATAAAGTCACACGAGAAATTTTCACTTAAGTATTACTGACTGCGTTCGATTTATCAAGTACTTGATGCGCTTCAACCATTCGAGCCAAATCTGGGCTAACCAGGTGAACATGCAGGACAAACAGACGGACAATAGCCACCGTTGTCGGCACAAGCCGCTTGAATCTAAAGCTTCAACAATATTACCCCAGTAATTTACAATTTTCAAAAATGCAACTTTCCTTTCTAAGCTGTGCATACCTTTGGAAGTCTGGGTCATATTTTTCTCTGACGTAGTTGTATACACAGAAACTATGAGTAAAATGTAAACGATAGTGGACTGGGTGACAATGAATCGCCAGACCCAACTAATATTCCCCTCTCGTATATCAGCAGTGAATAATTTAGCAGAAACGACACACTCGCTTGTGCATGAGTGTTGCGAAAGCTTCCACGGTGTGGCCTTTATCCTACATGACAAGGCGGGCCGAATCCCGCCGGATTTATATACAGAGAGTTACACATATATCCTAAAAGGGTATATCTGACCCCTACTAGTGAAGTCTGATCTGATCCTTATTGTCTAACAGCAGAATATTCTGTTGTGTCAATGTAGTAAATATGCCAATCTACGGCGGCTGGTTAGTTGCGCTGGTACTTCTCTCCAAAATAGATGTCAAATTCCAGTAAACATGAGATATCTTACGATGCCCATGGAGTTCGGAAAATCCCGTCAAGGCAGAGCGGAATCCGATAGACGCCTGCAGGCACTAGTGTAGTTGAGTCTGGATAAAGTAGGATGTCGGGGTGCATGAGAAAGAAGGATAGAGCACCGCAGTTAAACGGAAAAGAAGTAATCCGATAAGAAAAAGAAACTTGGAGAGACTAACTAGGCGGACTTGCGTCAAATCCAAGTAATATGAATCGGAAACGAGCCAGTAAAATCCTTGTTCGATGAAGGAGATTTGGCTCAAGTGCAGGACAAGAGAAAGTTGTAAGGAAAGCGGCAGGCAGGCTCGACTTTCTGCAGGACAACATCGCGGTAAGTCCCGAGGAGGCGTTATCTTATCGTGCGAAACGGATGTCCGTCTGGAGTTGAATCCTCGTCAACCTCAAAATCCGTTCCTCACCGAAGATGCCACGCGAGACCAGGCCAAGAAAAAATATCTTATTCCAAAGTATGGTCAAGAATAGAATTGTTTTACCTATTTTCGACAAGAAAATCGACTAGTGGGAGTTATCTGGCTTGTGATATCGGGATTTGCCGCCGCCCAATAGATGAGTCGCGGCGACCGATTAGATTCCATGGCATCGCCTGCATATGACCCCAATAGAACAGATCAAGGTTAATCTACATTGCGTTCCGCATTCAATATAAATTCCTCCCTGGCGCTTACATCACCAGTTTGGTTTTCCAGAACTTCTTCTACATCAACCTAATTGAGAATGACGTATAAGGATTCTTTGAATGCTTACCGCAAAAGAGTTGTGCACAAGTGGACCACTCGCGAGGGTTTCTTTGGCGACTATGACTACTCATATCTTTTCGTCCCAGAGTTGCCTTTCACCAAGAAGGCCCCAAAGACACAGCCATTTTTCGGATTAAACTCGGACATGCCGTTGTTTCTAGGGTTTATTTTGGGTTTTCAACATGCCTTGGCCATGTTGGCGGGTGTGGTGACTCCTCCTCTTCTTATTTCCAGTCTGGCTAACTTGTCGACCACAGTCACTGAATACTTGGTTTCGGCTTCTTTGATCACTTCTGCCATCTTGTCATGTGTGCAAATTACTCGTTTCCATATTCCTCGTACCTCCTACTACATTGGAACGGGTTTGCTTTCGGTGGTGGGTACTTCTTTCTCCACCATTACCATTGTCGACAGTGCTCTCCCACAAATGTACAAGACCGGCATTTGCAAGACCATCGACGGCGTTGAGCAAGCTTGCCCTGATGGATATGGTCACATCTTGGCCACCGGTATTGTCTGTGCTTTGCTTTCTGTTCTCGTTTCCTTTTCTCCTTCGAAAATTCTTCAAAAGGTGTTCCCTGCTATTGTTACCGGCCCTGTTGTGCTTTTGATTGGTGTCAATTTGATTGAGTCTGGTTTCGAGGACTGGGTTGGTGGCTCTGGCTGCACGTCGACCAACCTATGTACCAATAAGAATTTACCCTGGGGTTCTGCCAGGTTGATTGGCTTGGGTTTCTTGGTATACTGCTCTATCATTATCTGTGAGAAATTCGGTGCGCCAATCATGAAGTCTTGTGCTGTCATTGTCGGCTTGTTGGTCGGATGTATTGTGGCTGCTGCTTGTGGCTACTTTAACAGCGACGACATTAAAGCCGCTCCTGCCGTGACGTTCCCATGGGTGCATACATTTAAATTGGAGGTATATGCACCCATTGTTCTTCCGTTTTTGGCTGTCTACCTCACGTTGGTGATGGAAGCCACTGGTGATATCACTGCTACCTGTGATGTTTCCAGATTGGAGGTTGAGGGTGAGTTGTTCGAATCCAGAATCCAAGGTGGTATTCTTTGTGACGGTGTTAACGGTATCTTGTCCGGTTTGATGACTGTGACTCCTATGTCTACTTTCGCCCAAAACAACGGTGTTATTTCTATCACTAAGTGTGCTAACAGAAGAGTTGGATACTGGTGTGCATTCTTCTTGTTCATCATGGGTTTGTTCAGTAAGTTTGCTGGTGCGATTGTTTCTATCCCTAAGCCAGTTTTGGGTGGCATGACTACGTTTTTGTTCTGTTCTGTTGCCGTTTCTGGCATCAAGATTATCTCCACCACCGAATTCACCAGAAGAGACCGTTTCTTGTTGACCGCGTCTCTTTTGCTTGGTTTCGGTGCCACTTTGCTTCCTCTGTGGTTCAGTTACGTGTTCACTTACACTGGAGGCAACAAGTCGTTGCAGAGTTTCTTCGACGCTATCGAATTGGTGATGGAAACTGGTTTTGCCGTCACCGGTTTCATTGGTTTGATCTTGAACTTGATTTTGCCACAAGTGTCTGACGAAATCGAAGAGATCAACGAAATCGTCTTGGAGACCATTGGGTCTGCTGACGAGGAAGCCATGAGAATGTATGCTTCCAAGGAGCAACAGATGATGGACGGCCGTGTGCTCGAGGTCCGTCTGTCCTACACTAACTAATATTCTACACTGTATTTATTTCATTCAATCCGTACACTTTGTTACTGTCAACGAGGGCTGTAGCTGCCGTAAAAGGGGACTAACAATAACGATAGAGTCCCCGATGCAGATGCAACACGACGCAGATGCAACCAGATGCATGCGAATTTGGTTCTATACGGCATATAACGAAACATACATAAGATCGCGCTTTTTATGGGATGCGGTGGTTGCGTAGAGGCAGAAGAAACCAAATACAAGTATCAGAAATATTATGGCGGCCAAGGCGGCGAAAATAAGCGAGGCTTGGTTGCTGTCGAGGTGGCTCCAAACCAAACAATCCTCCAGTGTGTCGGCGAATTCAAATCTCGCAGGCACGTAGACCGCCTTTATTGTACAGGGTTCGAATATCTACTGTACGTGCAAAATACCCGCCCCAGTGGTGCAATGTTTATCGTCCGCAAGGTTCAGATATTCTCCAAAAGTTGCACATTTTTGTTTAGACGTTGTTGCTACCCCGCCTGAGCCAAGCTCGTTTTACCGAGGGGACAGGCGATACGTCTTCCGAGTGTGCCGAGCTTAATCTGTGCAAACTCTGGCGTCATATCAACCGAGACAACCAAACGAGCGAGATCGCAGATGTAGGTATCTTGAGATATAGGGTACTTTTACACACTTTCAGCAAAAACATCCGATGCTTACAATCAAGATCTAAGGTTACGTATGGGTATTTAAGTGGATTTGAGCAATACTTCAGGAGGCTCTGCTCGTAAATACAGCGTGCACCCTGCACAACACACGCTACGGCTCAGGCGGATGTTCCCCAAGGTGCCATGCACAGAGCCGTTGCTGCCACAAGAACCATCAAATTAGTAAAGAGTGGTGTCAAATATACACGTTTTTACTGGAATAGTGCGATCGTGCGAGTGGTCTGTCACCAGGATGGACAGCCCGATAAAGTAGGTTTCTCCATGCCCCATACTACGCGAATATACGAGCGTGGAGGTACATACGCGCACGCGTCTGCCAGCATTGGTAATATTGAAGTTCCGACATAAAGCCCGATCACAAATCTTGTTCAGCACTTCTATTAGACACTTGCGACCGGTACTTCCATCTTGGTGGCGTTTTTCTTGCTTGTTTCTGGCATCTTTCATTGCTTCTGCCACAGCGACCTTCTAAGTCGAAATGTCGCACCTGCCGAGCACTTCCGTGTATGATTTTTACGATTCGGACGTGCTGACAGTAGAGTCTGTTGCATACGACACCTCTGCAACATCCGTGAGCTCCTACAACGTCAAACCGGAAATGGAATTCCGCCGCACAATTGGGGCAATCTCGTCTGGAGCACCGCACTTGTCGATGGTGTTGGAGTATTTGGGCGACATGGCCCTTGAGGAGAACGAGCAGATTGAAAAATGTCTCCGCGACGTTGCAGACTCGCTATTGCACTCCGTGGGCTACAACAGCTACACCGTGCCCCAAAGCGGGATTTTTCCAGTGGCAGCAGGGCGGAAGTCGTGAATGCAACATTTGCGGCTCGTAGTCACCGGATACTCCGAAACCCCTGCAGCTCCCCGTTTTCTAGACCCGAGCCATGTCTAAGAATTCGCGAGAATGTCAGCGGTGCGTGAGACGTTTTATTCGGCCGGTGGGTTGCGCTGGCGGCCGGGGCCGCATGTTTTGCGCCCTGCGCCTGTTTGCGCGCCCCAATGACCGCAGCCCGCACTCCGCACTCCGGCCGCACCCACTTCGGCCTCTGCAGTCGCGCTATCTCCCATTTCCTACACCCTTTTCTCCTCATGTCCACAGACATTCACAAGCAGGTGCGAAGAATCTCGCTAGATCTCGACCAGCTCGACGACCAGATCGAGGAGCGTGACCGGCTCGTGCAAACGTTGCACTTGACGCCCTCCTCCGCAGACAATCTTGACTTGCTAGACCTTCTCGGCCGCATCAAGACCGCCTTCCAGTATTTGCACGAGGACGGCCCCAAATCCCCCGAAGTCCCGGAGCTACTCTCTCGATACCGCCGGCTCCTCTCCTCCTTAGACGCAGATCCCTATGTCCTGGTGCAGGAGTACCAGGTCAGCGATTTTGCCGAGCCCAAAAAGTCCGTGCGGTTCAAAGACAATGCCGACTGCCTGGACGAAGACGCCGAGCATTTGCACAGCCAGCTCATGGGCACAGCCACATTTCGGCCCTACCGCGACGACGATGACAACAACGACGACCGCAACACCCTTAACTCCCTCACCGAGTCCAACCACGAGCTTTTTGCGCTGCACCAGCAGCAGCTCTTGGCGCAGGACAACAGCTTGGACCAGCTCCACCAGCTGGTGCGTGTCCAGCATTCCATGGGGCTCAGCATCCATGACGAGCTCGACGAGCACATGGTGATACTCAATGACCTTGAGAGCGGCGTGGATATGTCCGCGAGCCGGCTTGCGCGGGCCACGGCCAACGTGCACAGCTTTCGGCGCAAGGTGCGCGAGAACGGAAGTCTTGTTACAATTGTGGTGTTGACGGTGATATTGGTGGTGCTTTTGGTGGTGCTCAACTAGCTGCGGCAGGATCTGCAGTGAATATACAAGTAATAGAGATGATGTAGAGTAGATGGGAGCATTTCGCTGTACGATTCCAGGGTCAGATTTTCCCATGGTCGAATCGTGGAGCAACGCGCAGAGTGGTAGACTCCCAGTGTCCTCTAGAGTCAGACTGAGGTTTCCGAATCACAAAGTTACACAAGCACCACAGAGATTCAACCTCAGTCTTGGAACCTCAGATTACAGCCTGCCAGAGTCGCTCTCCTAAGCGCCCAGAACCACAGAGTCAACAATCCTAATGTAAGCCTTGGAATCTCAAGGAGTCAGAGTATCATATCGCATCCATTTATTCATTCTATCTAGAAGTTGAAGTCATTACTCTCCTCCTCGCTCTCGCTGAAAAACCAAATAAACACGACAATGTCGCCGTACACCATCAAACCACCCAATATACTCATCACCAACGACCCGAGCCCAATCAAGTCCGTGTGGTACAACATCACCGGCAACGAGATTCCACTTACAATCAAAAGCCCGGTCAAAAACTTCGCCAGCTCCTCAATCGGCGTAGGCGTGTTGCCGTGGTCGTTGCTGAACGTTAAAAAGTCGTCTCTATTGCTTGCAATGGACAGCAGAAGAATATTGGGCAATGGGGCCACCAAGAAGATGGCAATGACCCAGAGCGGGTGCCAGTTATTGTAAAGCGCACATGAAAGCAAAATCAAAAGAAACCCGAAAGCGAGAAACGCCGATAGAAAGATGATTTTATTCAACGGGTTCATTGGGGAATATGCTGTCAGGTATGGGAACAGTGATCGGAACAGTGATCGGAACAGTGATCGGAACAGTGATCGGAACAGTTATCGGAACAGTTATCGGATGTTGATAGAGCGAGGAATGTACTGTACACCGTACGACCACCAGTACCAACCATTACACCACACCACCAAACATTGAGTTATCCAACGTTATGGTGGATGGAGTACGAGTCAGAGACCAAGTCTCCCACGGCGGTTTCCCATTTCGGTTTACATTATTTATATAAACAATGGTTTCGAGCCACGCGACCCTACCAAAGACAAACTAAACAGCCATACCAACCAAGCCCGCCGACTACTTCCAGAGCCAGCAGCTAAACCATCCAAATCAGCAACCAGCCAAAATGTCCAAAACATCCTCAGTTCCAGAACCAGCCGCCCTTCCCTTCTTGCGTATCCTCCGTCACGCTAGCCCAGTCGGCCGCGCCTAGAGGCTTGGTCTTGGTGATGTTCCTGGTCACAGACGTGCCGTCGGCGAAAACCTCGTTCCGCACCTCCTTCAACACCGTCTCGTTGGAGTCGGTGGTCATGCTGCTCTGCACAGAGGACGAAACCACGGTTTTGGCGTCGGACTCGGCCGCTCTGTGGCTTCTCCACGCGGCTCTTTCCGCTCTGGCCTTCTCCCGCGCCAGTTCCCTGCGCACGCGCGCCTCCTCGTACGCGCTGTTCTTCCAGTTCAAGTAGTCGTTGTACTGGGCAAAGAACAAACCCTTGGGTCCGAGGTCGAACGTGCTTCCCTCCTGAGTCTTCGGCGCGGCGTCAAAATCGTCCTTGGTCAAAATCTGGTCGCTGAGATGCGCCTTCTTGTAGTCCAACAAGTGGACCGGCACTTCGCTGTTGGGGAAAAGACACCGCCAGTACCCTTTGGAGTCCCACAACGCACGGCCATCCTTTCTGAGGCAGTCGTTGTACTGGCGGACAGAAGGAACCCCATACGAGGAGATTCCGAATGGCGAGCGGCCGCTGGCGTCGCCAAACACATCGAGAAGATCGAAGGGAGACGCTATGTTCAAGTCCGCATCTCTCTGCTGGTACGGTCTGGAGCCAAGATCGCCGTAGCCAGGCTTCCACGAACCAAAGTCGTGTGCCCTGGCAAAGTCATATGTGTGTCCCACCACTCGTTTCGTCAAATCCGCTAGGGTGGTGGTCATCAGCCCCACCTTGTCAAACACATGATTGATGTCTTCGTCAAAGGGCGAGATTTGGTTTTCTTTCCACGAGTCGGAGGTGTTGGCAGATGACCATGCTTCGGAAACGCCCGCATCGTCTTTGCGGACGCAATTGTCGTCTTGTGTGTTGCAGTTGCGTTTGCACATTGTGGTGGCAAGTGGATGGGGAGAGAATCTCCACGAATGTGGTGGGTGCGCACCTACATGCACGACAGCTACCATGTGCATTAGTCTATAAAACCAGACCGGGTGGTCTCCTGTGCCAGGCACGAATAAATATGTACAAATTAGGTGAATGAGCAGAGGCTGCGGATGAGTGACAGAGTGGATAAGCGGGGATGAAGAGTGGGGAGTGACAGCTAGTCACAGCAAAGTCGGAGCGGGAGTGAGACAGACCAGGCCGATGGACAGACCAGGCCGATGGACAGACCAGGCCGATGGACAGACCAGGCCGATGGACAGACCAGATGTTGGGAGCGAGACGAGCAGTAGGCCCGGACCGACAGAAGGGAACCGGATCCGAGTGCTCACCACACATCACCTGATGGGAGGATGGAACCCTATACGAATAGCGAGCGCCACAGACGGAGCACCAGGTGGAGTGGGAATGTAAGCTAGAGCCACAACGGCGCCAATCAGAATTGCTAGCACAGCATTCTCGATCATCGGAGCTCCACTGAAAACCAGCACATAGCGGCCGATCTGAGAGCTATTTTACAAACCCAAACTGAACGCACCGCCAGAGCACAGACGACCGCAACCCAAGGGAATCAGAGTTCCAGAACACACTAGGACGACCGATACTGGGAGTAGTCCGGTCTTTTTCCTCCAAAAAGGTGCTGGTGCAAAAACTGCCCGCTGTGTCTTCTGGCCTTTTGCGATGCGTTGTAGAACACCATTTCTTGTCTGGCCATCGCTGGACTTTGTGCTTGTGGCTGGTACCGTGCCGCCATGTTGTTCACACTGTTGTTCATCACATACTTTTCTTGCATCTGGATAGCGGCCACCACTGGATCCGACGGAATCGAGGGAAGAAACTCCGCGTCCAGCAGCAAGTCAAACAGCTTGTGGAGATAAAACTGTTGCATCTGTCTTTTGTGGTTGAGCAGCTGCTGCATAGCGTTTGGAGACGCCCGGTTTGGGCGGGTATATGTTTGGGTAGCCATAACGAGCCGTAGTAGTCGTGGTGAAAAATTTGCGGCAATTGCAGGTGTGCAGGGACCTGTCAACAGAGATGACGGCGGACGCCAGCAGGAAAAAAAGATTGATAGCAGATCAAGGGGAAATCAGAAGAAGGACATGAGAAGAAGACTTGTTCCAAATAATGGAGAAGAGAGTATTCCGACGGAACAATGACTGTGGCACTGGAACAAGCAAATGCAACTGCATACACTGCATCCTCTGGTGCTTTTCACCCAGCGCCATCTCGGCCAGCGTGGGACAAAACAAAAGACAGTTCCATATGTTGAGAGCTTCTCCAATACACCCACTCCACTTGAAACCGCAAATACCTGTGCTGGGCCCTGCTTCACGGAGGGCCAAACGGCCGAGGACGGCTGGTGTACGGGTGTTTCACCAAACCCAATCGAGATTTGCATCTCCAGTCTTCAACCGCCTCCTACTCGCAAATGCACCCCACTCTACGACAGTTGGCTAAATTGGGCCTCAAGGGGAAACTCAAGAAGGCAACCGTCCTGAAATCCGTACATCCCACTACTCCGGCCCGAACCCGCTTTGCTCCCTCTCCTACTGGGTACCTTCACCTAGGTTCTCTACGCACCGCATTGTACAACTACCTTCTTGCCAAAAGCACAAAAGGCACGTTTATTTTGCGCCTCGAAGATACAGACCAGAACAGACTCGTACCAGGCGCCGAGCAGAATATCTACGAGTCGTTGCAATGGGCCGGCTTAGTTCCCGATGAATCCCCAGTGGTGGGCGGAAAACATGCACCCTACCGCCAAAGTGATCGAGGTCCCATTTACAAAAAGTATGCAGACCAGTTGATCGAATCAGGCCATGCGTACAAATGCTACTGTCTGAAAGAACGGCTTGGGCACTTGCGCGAGACCGCGATGCAGTTGAAACCGCCAACCACCGTCACTTATGATCGCAAGTGTTTACACACACCAGAGCTGCAAGAGGGCCCGTACACGGTGCGATTCCGCTCGCCCGATGTGTACGACCTGTTCACCGACTTGCTCCACGGTACGCTCAATCTCCAGCCTCAAGTCAACGCCCACGACCGGAGGTATGATGATTTCGTCATTATTAAGCTGGACGGCTTGCCCACTTACCATTTCGCCAACGTTGTCGACGACCACTTGATGGAAATCACACACGTGATCAGGGGCGAAGAGTGGATCACATCAACACCGAAGCACGTGGCTCTTTACCAGGCCTTTGGCTGGTCTCCTCCAAACTTCATCCATATCCCGCTCTTGACATCGTTGCAGGACAAAAAGTTATCCAAGAGACAAGGTGACATTGGAATTTTGAGTATGCGCGATAAGGGAATCCTTCCGGAAGCGTTGACAAACTTCAGTGCTTTGTTTGGCTGGTCCCCGCCTCGTCCCGAAAAGTTCAAAACCACCAGCGAGATCATGACCTTGCCAGAACTCGTTGAGCAGTTCTCTTTAGACAACTTGACAAAGGGGAATGCCAAGGTGAATGACAATAAGTTGTATTTCTTCAATAAGTACCACTTGGCTTCCCGGATCAACAATCCTTCCCAGCTTTCTCTTTTGGCTGACGAATACTACCCTCATTTCCAACTGGTGTACGGCGATAAATTTACCAAAGACTATGTGAAAAAGGTTATTTCCGCGGTCGGCCCTAGTCTTACGAACATCTATGACTTGCAAACCGTCCACGGCTATATCTTCGAAGATGTCGATTACCTGAAAGTATCTAAGCCCGACGATGCCAATATCAAGCAAATCCTCGAATGTCTTAAAGCACAATCCACAGAGAGCAATCCTTTCCCAACTGATAAGGTAATGGATGAGATAAAAGATATATCCAAGAAGCAAGTTTTTGAAGCAACAAGATTCGCCTTATCCGGAGGAGTGTCGGGATTGACCATCCCTGTCTTGATTGACTTAATTGGTTACAAAAATTACATCTGTCGTCTTGATAGTGCTATCCGCTTTCTTTCTTGATTGTATATAGAAACACTATTACACTTGTACATATTTATTTCTTTGAAAGTCTAGGAATCCCGCTTTTGCGGATCCCTCATCATTCTTTTTGAGTAGCGGACCAGTGAAGATGCAATGAATAGCCATTTCTGGATGGTAGAAAAGCCCAGTCAACAACTTGGGGGTAACCAAAAAGTATTGGGAGGACCCAGGCTTGCAAGCAGTATGTACCAAATACTTGTGGGCTGTCTTTTCGTTTTTAGGATCCATACCTTGGTTGATTTCATCGACTATTCTAATAGGAGCGTTTGTCAAACCTTGAAGAGCCATGATGAAGAAAATGGTCGAGACAGCTCTTTCTCCACCAGATTGAGATTGATGATCGAGAACCTTGAGATCTGAATTTTCTCTAAACTTCACAAGGATTTCTAATTTCCAGTCCTTGAAGCGCTCCAGCTTCACTAATTCCACCTGGCCGTCGCTTGCAACTTTGACAAAGTTCTGTTGAAATGCCGTAGAAATTCTCTCTACCGTTGACGAAAGCTCGCTTTCCCAAGGTATGCGAATATTATCAATTCTTTCCTTGAGACTGGTCTTGTGTCTGATCAAATCTGGAAGTTGTTTCAGAGCAATCTCTAAATCAGCTTTCTTGGACTTCAATAGATCCAACGAGCCCCGATCCACATGCGATAAAACAGACAAATCGTCGTTAAGTTGGTCGAGTTTCACCAATATGTAACTCTCAGATAATCTCTCCTCTGCTAAGTATTTTTCTGCCAATTCTTTGACCAACACTCGTTCTTCAGGTGTCAAGGTTTGATTTCTAATTTCATCTGCAGCGTCACCCTTTTTGTATTCGTCGTATTTTTTCTTTGCGTCGACGTACTTCTCGGCCAATTCTCTCTTCTTTTCTTCAAGCTCCAGTAAAAGTGATTGAAAAACCAAAAATTGATTTTCGAACTGCTGACGACAAAGCTCCTTCTTCTTGATCTCGATAGTGCTCTCCACTAATTCCTCATTGAGTTTAACAATCTCTCCCATGATATCGGAATACTTCAAATATTTTGTTAATAGTAGCGTTTCTGTTTCCTCTATCTTGTGAGTGAAATCTTGCGCCGTGCGTTGAGACAATTGTTCAATTTGTGTATCCATTTGTTTAATATTTTCTTGAAGCTTTGAGATAGCCTCTTTCTTTCTTCGTAGCGTTCGCACTTCTTGATCTAAATTTTTCAATTCCCCGTCAACAACTGCAAGATTCTCTTGTAACAGAGCTTTTGTCTTTTCCATTTCAACCCTGGATGCATTCAAATCCTCAATCTTGCTCTTTAAATTGCTGACTCTCCTTTGAATTTCTTGTTTGACTTCCTCTGTCAAGCCTTCAGACCCCATTAGTTGGGCCTCTCCAATATGCTCGGTCTGGTAGAATACTTGCTTGGAACCATACCGAGAGCGTCCCACCATGAATAAACTGTTTTCTATTACAAAACGAAGAAAAGGAACTTTTCCATCCGCACCGGGTTGAAGAAGTTTCTTGATAGTGTTTTGATCAAGGGGCTTCAGGGATATTGGAATGCAATGTAATGAGGACCTACTATTAAGACCTTTGATAACTGCCTCTGGACCTGTTATGAAGTCAGACAAGTAGCCGTCAAATCCAAGTTTTTTCAACTGTTCAACGGGCATTGGTTGGTTCATTGTCGCACTTGACACCACTCTCATCGGAACATTGATATCTTTCGGCAAAACTGAAGACACCTTTTGGTAATCTTGTTCGTTGGCAAAGAACAACGAAAACAAAGAATTGTTATCAACAACCTTTTCGAAATATTTTGCGTATTTCTGGTGTGTAACTCGACAACATACAACAGGAGCTTCGAAATATTGGAGATCCTGCTCCTTTCTTTCTTTTCGGAGAAAAGAATGCGCCCTATATGAATGCTCCATGAGCTCTCGTCTGTACCTAGTTCCTCTAGTGCTTAAGATTTCCAAGCGGTCGTTATTATTGAGCTTTCGAAGTTCTTCTCGGTGTGAAAATTCGCAAGTTTCGAGCTGCCTCTTTTCGGAATTCATTTTGAACTTGAGGGAGTCAAAAGTCTCCTCAAGCTTTACTTTTTCCTCATGCTTGTATTCTCTTGAGGATGACAATGTTGCAATTTCACTCTCGTCAACCATGTCTTGTTTTTCAAGTTTTCGGGCCATATCTTCCCGTTCAATCTTTATCTTTTTGAGTTCATTCTTCTGATTTTCTGTGCGTGATTGAAGAGATTCAATCTCATTCTTCAATTCTTCAATTTCTTTTCGAACGCTTACAGCTTTAGCGGAAGCACCACTTACCTTGTCCGATACTTTAGCAATGGTTTCCTTGAGAATAGCGATAGACCCACTAAGCTGTTTCATACTTGCCTCTGCATCATTTTTGCGTTTTTCCAAAGGTTTGTTGTTGTCGGAAAATCTCTGTAGTTCCTTTTTGGCCACGTCTCTGACCTCTTTTAAGTGTTTCATTTGCTCTTTTACATCTTGAAGTTTAGCATAAGGTAGTAACTTGCGGTGACAATCAATTTCTTTCATCTTGACCTCATACTCTTGATACTTCTGTGCCTCCTGTTCAAACTTTGCCACGTCTGTTTCCAAATCCTTGATTGTCTCTTCAAGCGTTTCTACCTTTTTCGTTGCTTCCACCCACCCATCATCTAACTCCACAAGAAGTTGGTGCTGCTGAAGTAATGCATTGTCACCAATGGTCCTCTCCATTTCCAAGAGAAGCTTTTCGGGTGAAAGAGACGCGAATTCCGCTACTCGTTCCTGAGGCAAGAAATGGCACAAATTATCCAACTGAATATTGAGCCCCTTGACAATCCGCCTCACTGCATTCACGTCCACACTTTGGCCATTGATTTTCCAGTTTGATCGCGTCAGTTTCAACGTAGAGGTTCTTTCGATTGTCACGTTGGGCAAGCCGTCCTTGTCTTTCAAAGTTATCTCGATGCGGCATTCTGTTTCGCCCGACTTGATCATTGAGTCCATATTCTTTCTCTTGATCAAATCCACTTTCCCGCCCAATCCTAAGCACACGGCAGCAACAAACGTTGACTTTCCTGTTCCATTGGGACCAATGATCATATTGAGATTAGGCGAGAGCTTGAACTCTCCATAAGAGTAAGTGGTGAAGTTCCATACGCGTAGAGAAATGATATTCCCAGGCTTGAATTGCAGGCCGTCGCCAACTTTCCTCTTTTTTTGCGGATTTGGGTCTTGCTGCAGTGTATCCATAGGAAGAGACGGATGCTTGGTAGTAGGAACTGTAGTCGCGGTGCGATGATTTGATCTGCGAACACAAGAAGGTGGATCATATCCGAGTCGAGAAACAGCAAAAAAATAAAATCATAAGATTTATAGGGATTGTGAACTAGAGAAGTTTAAAGTAGACGATAAATTCCAGCACGAAGGCTGTTTCAGGTATTATCTTGACCCACGACGGAATGTGAGGTCACGTGCGTTTGTTTACTTGATCTCGACCATCAACCCGGTTAACTTGCAACGACCCTTTTCATCACAAAATGGTATGTTAAGAAATGCCCCGACGAAAGCATAAATTTGGCCCGTTACAGGCTCAAGCATTCAGAATAACCCGCGTAATGGAAGTTCTCGTGTGTTATTCTTTCGATTTCGCCACGTTGTACTAACACCCGTGACAGTCTAACTCAAAAACCTACAAAGACGCCTTTGCTCTTTTTGACAAGAAAGGAACAGGAAAGATTCCAATTGAGCACTTGGGTGATTTGTTGAGGGCCGTTGGCCAAAACCCTACGTTGGCCGAGATTCAAGAATTGCAAGACGGCGTCAAGCTGAGCGAATTCGACTTTGACACTTACCAGAACATCATCAACAGACCCGACGGATTCAAGCCCTTGGGGCTTCCAGAAGACTACATCAAGGGCTTCCAAGTGTTTGACAAGGAGCAGACCGGCTACATTGGCGTTGGAGAGTTGAGATACATCTTGACCTCCATTGGCGAAAAGTTGAGTGATTCGGAGGTGGATGAGTTGTTGAAGGGTGTCAACGTGACCTCTGACGGCAACGTTGACTACGTGGAGTTTGTCAAGTCTATTTTGGACCAGTGAGTTATATATGCTAGCTATTATACCTTTGTTCGTTTTCACAGACCGTAGAGATGAGGAGATAGGAGGAGAGACGACGGATAGAGGGTGAAAAAGAGGTGCAAATAGATGAAGACAAATGAAAAAATGCCCCATGGCCACTGAAAGATAGCCGAACCATTGTTCCTTCTTCTCCAGCCTCCAGTCAGGTTCCAGTGTAGGTGCAGAATCGAATTTCGCCTCAGGTGTGCACTCGCGATTCCACCACCACTACCCCAGGAATCCTCAGTATCACAAATGTCCGCTGAGCCTCCGCTAGATCCTCTACGCAACGAGCGATTTCATCTCAGACCGTACGACCGCATAATGATGGCTTCGTCCATCGGGCTTTTGCTTGGAGCGGGACTGGGGTTCTATGAGGGCATCAAGTTGTCGTCCCTCCGATACATGACGGAAAACGCCCACCGCCTCCCCACCACTGTTGGCGGATGGTACTTCTACCACAAAAAGAAAAACTACGTGATGATTCTCAACGGATGCAAAGATGCGGCCAGACTTGGACTCAAGTACTCGCTTGGAGTCTCGGGCTTCTTTGCGTTGGAAGCAGGCATTGACTATGTAAGAAACACCCGTGACTTCGTGAATACAATGGTGACAGGCGCAGTGACGGCTTACACCCACGGAACTATCAGACACATGTCCCGGGTGCAAAAGCTCAGCCATGTGAAGAAGGGGGCATTTTTGGGTTTGATGTTGGGACTAGGCCAGGACGCAATGATTTTGTCTCGTGGAGGCACAGTTTGGTATACCAATGCATACGACGATGTGAAGCGGTTGGTGCTCTGATGTAAATAGAATGTAAATAGAAATGTATATTGGCTCCATCATTACTCATTACTCTTCCTCATCCGACTCGTACAAATCCAACGGGTACTTGAGCAACACTGCAGCACCCGTCAACTGGTCTAGCTGCTCGCCCGACTCGTGCAAAGTGGAGAAAATGTACACCTGACCACCCTGATTTTTGACCTCGTCACTCAACGCAATGTAGTGCTTTCTCACGGCAATGTCGTCACTGCGGAAAAGCGCATCAGTGAGCATCAAACACTTGACTGCACCCATCTCCACCGCCTTGGCCACCTCTTTCGGTCCGTACCATGCACGGTCATCGTCCTCGTTCAATACACGCTGGAACTCCTCGAAAACAGCCGCCTCGCGGGCAAACTTGGTGTCGTTCAACCGTTTCTGTACACTGGGGTCTTTCAACACCTCCTCAAGACCCTGGAGGTAACCGGTGGAAGAGTGCACCACGAGAAATTTGGATCTGTTCTTCAAGATCGCCTTGTTCTCCTCGCGGATGGCCGCGTCGAAGATGGCCTTCTGCAACGCTCCTGCTGTGAAGCCCGGCGATGCAAGAATCACCACCTTCAACTTCTCCAAGTCAAAGTTCCGGCTGACAGTAGATTGAACCATTTCGAGAAACTTGGCCATAGCCTTGTCGTGGGCGCTGCCGCCCGCGTCTCCTCTGCTCTTGCGCGGAATCGCCTTCTCCACCTTGTTTCGGAGCACGGTCATGGTATCAGTTAACAAACACAAGTGGGCCACACCTTCTTCTAACACCACCGCGCCGATTTCTGCTTTCTTCTCCACAGAAGAGGCCGCGAGAACAATGCCGTAGCTGATTTCGTCCCACTCCGGCTTGTTGAGCTTGAGTGGCTTGTTGAGTTGCACTTCTGCAGTGTGGTAACTTTGGTTGGGCACATACTGGGTTTGTTCGGTGGTTTTCCCTCTAATGCGAATAGACTCGTCGCTGGGGGTGTATTCCACGGTTTCCACCAACAACTTCAACCGCACATTGACTTTTTCTGCTTTGCTGGTTTCGGTTTTCTTGACGTTTCTGACGGTGGAAAGTTCCACCACATCGCCTTTTTGCACAAGGTTGTAGAGCTGCCACAAGTCTTCTTTATCCTGCGGGATGAAAGAGAGCGAGCCGCTTTTGTCTTTTTCGAGAGCTATAGTTTTGTCTAGAAGTTTCATGGGTTGGTGTAGATATGACTAGATGAGTAGATGTGCAGGTGAGTAGCAAATAGCGGTAGGTGCGACAGGAATCATGTACCGAAGATTGGCTCCATCATTAGTAGTGCAGGAACGGCTACACATAGGTCTTGTTCAACCATGATCCATAGTGGTATCAACCACTTCCCCCATGTTTCCAGCGACATATTTTCTATTATCCGTATATTGGCTCTTCCTAGATTTGCGTAGTACATGGTAACGGTCCCCAGACTCAGAACACGGGCATTGCACCTATATCTAGTCTCCTCCCCATTACCTCCATCTACAAACGTCAGTGATATGCATCTATTACCCACCCATTACGAAACGTGCGCGCCAACGAGAGTGGAGTTCTTACACAACTCGCCCTTCTCGTTCATCAACTTGGCTGGAGCCTTGCCCTCAGCAGTGTAGGTGATTTCAAAGTTCTCGGTGGTGGCGAAACCTGGTTGCACCGCCTCCCAAATCTTCTTCTTAGGGTTCAATTGCTTCTCTGGCACCGCGTTGTAGCCCTCAAAGAAGATCTTGTCACCTGGCTTGGAGCCGGCTGGAGGGTTGACAAACTCCACCTTCTCGGGAGTGGAAGCACACAACACCATGGCGCACGACTTGACGCCTCTCATAGAAACAGGCTTCAAGTTGGCGACAACAACCACATATCTCTCTTGCATGTCCTCCAAAGCCACGTGCTTGACCAAACCAGAGCACACGGTTCTAGGGCCCTCGGCGTCACCCATGTCGATGGTAGACATGTACAACGAGTCTGCGTCTGGGTGCTTAACAGCCTTTTGGATGAAACCAACTCT
Source organism: Clavispora vitiphila (assembly GCA_030557995.1). Classification (NCBI taxonomy): domain Eukaryota; kingdom Fungi; phylum Ascomycota; class Pichiomycetes; order Serinales; family Metschnikowiaceae; genus Clavispora; species Clavispora vitiphila. The sequence continues at coordinate 73,964 of JANIJR010000032.1, forward strand.
CAAGTCGATCATGCCTGGGTTAGGAGGAACAGCCGCAGCCTGTTGCTTGGCCTGTTGATCAGCCTTGGCCTTCGCCTTCGCGGCCTTCTTGGCCTTGGCGGCCTCGGCTCTGATCTTCTTTTCTTCTTCCGAGATCTCGGCGCCCTTGCCCTTGGCAGCAGGCGCCTTTTCGGCAGGAGCTGCCTTTTCAGCTGGAGCAGCCTTCTCCGCTGGAGCGGCAGTCGCAGCAGGCTTCTTCTTCTCCTTGATTTCTCTAGGAACCTCGGTGTCCAAGTTGATGGCCAATTTTTGTCCCTCAGGAACATCCACCAACGTGTTTTGCACCAAGTCAGCCCATCTCAAAATGTGTCTGAACTTAGCGTATTCTTCGGCGCTGCTCCACTTGGATGCAACGGGCAAAACCTGGACAAACAAGTCCAAGTCAACCTTGGCAGGAGCATCGCCCGAAACAAAAGTCTTGCTTCTCAAGTTGGTATTCAACGCCTCCAAAGACTCGGGTTCGTTGAGTCTGTGGGACAAGGTTTCAAATTGGGAAGACAACGCCTTGGATTCGGCGGACAACTCCGGGAACAACGATTCGGTTGCCTTGGGGATATCTTGGATCGAGAGCTTGGTGAATTTGGAGAGGGTCGAAGCCATGGTTGAAAGAGACCGGTACAAGGGGATAGACATGGGTGGTTTTGTCCGCTACGCTAAAAAATTTGTGAACGCGGCACGTGACTTACTGGGTTCTGACGGGGTATTTTCTGGAGAGGTTAGAGGGCACGAGCGGGTGGAAGACAACGAAATAGAAGGTAAGAGTGTTTTGCCTTTTTTTTATATTGTGGAGGCGACTCTGTGCTCAAAGTAATTTCGGGATTCTTAGCGCACTTTCACTGATCATCTGCGCACTTTGTATATGCCAGGCCTCCGCCACTGGTAACATACGCTTGTGATCTGGCAAATTTACATATCAGTTTGAGCTGAGGCATTTAGTGAGGGTCTACATGTGATAGCTAGTACAAGTTGTGGTAGTTAGTAGTACAAGCTGTGGTAGTCAGTAGTACAAGCTGTGGTAGTCAGTAGTGCAAGCTCTAGTGCATTACATATACACCTCAGAATTGCTTAATCGGCCTTTTCCACTGGGTAGTAGAAGCCGTTCTCGTGTCTCAACTTATCCATAAGATCCATCATAAGCAACGTCTCGTCCCATGGAATCTCCGCAACTTGCGTTTGGCCGTTCTTGATTGCCTTACTGGCGGCGTTCGCTTCGTAGATGAAGCCAAAGTAGTCGTTGTCTTCCTCAAACTCAATTGGTTCAGAATTGTCGTAAAATTCAATCTTGAAGTGGCGTGCCTTGGCAGGGTTGTCGGCATACATCGTTAACGTGCCCTTGGTGCCCTCCAAGCGCAAATAAGGCTGTGGCCCGCGCACATGGTTGGAGGTGGTGAGCACTGCGTGCTTGCCATTTTGATACCTGATCAAAATACTAGACACATGGTCAACACCATCAATTGGATCAATGGTCATGAATGACTTGGTCTCAAAAGGAGTAGCGTTCTTTCCAATGCCTTCGTCCAACAAAATACGGGCATACGTCAATGGGTAGATACCCATGTCCAAAGTAGCGCCTCCGGCCAAATTGATGTCTCTAAGTCTGGAAGTGGGAGGCTGGTTAGGAATATCAAATGCATTGGAGAGGTCCGCTTGAAGGCGGTGGACATCGCCCAAAACTTTCTTCTCGAAAATGAGTTCTCTCATCATGGCAACAGCGGGAAAAAACCGAGTCCACATGGCTTCCATCACCAACAACTTCTTCAGCTTAGCGTACTCAAACACTTCTCGCGCCTCGGCAGCGGTGACGGTGAAGGGTTTTTCGCACACAAGGTGTTTTCCGTGGGCAAGACATTGCAACGCCTGCTCTTTGTGGAAACTGTGGGGCGTTCCAATGTAAATCACATCCACATCGGGGTTGCTGAAAGTGGCCTCGTAACTTTCGACTTTGGGGTCCACTCCTTGGTTGGTAGCAGCGGAAACGTTATTTTTCCGCAAGAATTCTTCACCTTTGGCTACGCTACTGCAACCAACGCTGGTGATCACATGGGTTTTTTCTCCTTCCCTGATGTTGACGATCAAGTCATGTGCAAACTGACCAGAAATGTTTCCGGCGCCGATAATACCCCAACGAGTAGCCATTTTGAAAGAAAAGGGGGTGCGAACTGGGAGGCGGACGATTTTGGGGAGCGGCGAAAGTATATTGGCGAAAGGCCGTTTCGCTGTTACCCCACCAAATGCGACGTTTCATTGGTTATGTGCGCGCGGGGGGCCACATTGCGCGCGGGGGGCCACATTGTCACATCGAGATAAGCACCATGTTACATTAAAAAAATGGAACACGGTTTGGTTAACCAGGCGATCTGCCCACTATAAATTCCATAAACTCTGGTGACTTCCATCCGATTTTCTTCTTTCCTCATCCATATCCTCATTTGTATTTCCGGAGTCTCTCCAATAGTGCCGGTTATTCAATCTTCCTTTTGACTCTTCATGACTAAGTCTCACTTGCACCACGACAACATTGCCGACCAGGGTTTCTCGGTGATTAGAAATTTTCTTTCTCCAGAGGAAGTGAAGGAGTATCTTGCAGCATCAGAAAAGGTGGTCCAGTACGCTCGTGATGGCCACTGGCCAGATGTCAGAACCAGAGGAAAACAGTTTCCTCCTTGGCCCAAGAACTTCAGTCCCGATATCTGGGGCGTTTCAGGTCTTCTCCATCCTGATCTTGGCGAAATGTCGCTTCCGTTTCAGAAATTGTACTCGGACGACCGTCTTTTGAACATTGCGGGCGATGTTCTCCAAACGTCTCCAGCCAACTTGTCAATGGAGCTTTTCAACATGTTGATTAACCCATTGACCGACTTTGACCTCGCCTGGCACAGAGACCATATTCGGCCAGACGTCACACCGGAGGAGGAAGCGGAACAACTTCTCCAGGATCCATTTGCAGGAACGCAGTTCAACTTGGCATTGACGGACGATAAGTGTCTCATTGTCATTCCTGGGTCACACAAGAGAATCCGCACCGCGGAAGAAAGAGAGAAAACAACCGATGAAACTTGCAGAAAACCCATTTCGGGCCAAATTGAGGTGGTGCTCCACCCGGGAGACGTTGTGTTCTACAATAGTAATATTTTGCACAGGGGATCTTACTCTTCGAAAGATGTGCGCTTGACGTTGCACGGGTCTTACGGTCACAAGGATTTCGGTCAAGTGAGAGCCAAGGGAGTCCTTCAACATGGTGTTGCTGAATGGTTACCTAGATTTGTTCCTGTTACAGAAAACATGAAAATGTTGAAAGAGAAGCTTGTGGATACTGCTAAAAAAAATGAGGGAGTAGACTTGGGCTTCTCTTTGGAGGGCTAAGGTCTCCCGCTGTTTATGAATAGTCGAATCTACGTACCTAGTTTTGCAGTTGGTGTTGGTCACCGTAAACATATTTTGCAGTTTAGGTTTAGACTCTGGGCTGGTGCGAGACCTAGATGTGCGCCGGGTAACCCCTCTCACAAAGTATATAAGCGCACCATCTCGCTCAGGAATATTTTTTTCTTCGTGCGGCGGCCAGATCCATTTCCGTGTTGCTTGTCTGTTTACGTTATCCCAACGAGTTGGCGAGTGTCAGGTTCTGGCCAGAATGAAATCCAGTGATGGACGAGGATCATCTAAACGCCCTTTCATTAATTTGGCTAACGCGTCGCCGGCACTTGCCGGATGGCGCATGGAAATTTCTGAGGGCTGGGAGATCAAACATTTGTAAACCGAGTTTCCGTTTTCGGTAACGTTTGCGTAGATTTGAAACTGTCGATCGAGTTGTGTTTGTACGCAACGCAAGTGCCCTGGGGCACCGAAGCTGCTCTGAATCTGGTCGTGACGTGCGGAGTGCATTGCTTCACCATGTTTGCAGCGCCAGAGACGAGAGACTGAACACAATTGTTATAGTTTGAGCGCCTCGGATGTAAGTGCTATTGTTCGATCACGATGCCACGTTGTCAAAGTCCTACAAAATTGGCAACAAGCTAAACTCACCTGCAATACCATAGGCAATATGAAGACCTAGCTACAGCCCCTCATCCAGAAGTGGCCCGCGTGAACATACAGATTATGTTGCCAAGAACGCCTGCCACGATGGCCAGCCGCTGGTTCTTGTTAAACATGGAATCGTCCATCACAATGAACGCCAAAGCAACGACACCCAAAAACGCCCCGATCAAGAATCCAATGATCAAGTCGTCTGAATGGTGAGCTCCCTCCGCCTCCACCGCCGCGCGCATGGTAGCGGGTTCCACCTCTGCTCCAGTTCCTGTTGCAGTTCCTGAAGCAACATTGTTGAAGGTTCCTTCGAGCCATCTCTCTTCTAGCTGGCGGATGGCCTCCTGGCGGCTCTCGTCTTCCTCTACGTCGTTGACTCCCGAACTGGGGCCGCTTTGTAACAAGTCTGGCGAGTAGATCAGGTGAAACTGTCTGCGCATGTCACTCACATCTTGCGGACTCACTCCCTGCAGCAACAAACGGTCAAACCCCACCACCTGTGGCGCGGTACTGACACTCTGGGTTTTTTGGTCGAGATCCTTTTCGTGCGCGAGCTGTGCGGGCGTCAACTCGTCTCCCACAAGACAATGGACATAGATCTGGATTGGTTCTGTCTGCTCTTGTTGCTCTAGCTGGCGCAAGCGCGGCTCGAGCACATCGGCACGGAAGTTGGTCAGTTCGTTGAGGACGCGCCCGTTGTATATAAGCCGAAGGCGCCGGCGTTCTGTTTCCTTGACTTTGGACCGGATGATCATCTTGAGCCAAGATGTGTTGATAAGTTTGTTGACGTCATCGTGTCGCAAGTCAACAGATACGGGCACACACAAGTCCTGAAGCGGAACCGCCGCCTCAGAGTTGTTAAATCGAACAGTGAGTTGGATTTTCATTGGTGTATTGTTGACAAAGCGTGCACTGATTACCTCTCAGGGTAGGGTGCGATACTATGCACAATCGCCACCTGTTGTTCTGCTCCAACTAGCTGCTGTGCTTGCTGTAGCATACAGTGATTTATACAGCATATTAGTGAAGCCAATATACCGCAGGTGATCATACCAATTGAAATTACCATGCTACCATCAGCCAAAAACAGCTGTGAGAGCAGTTTTACACTACTTACCGCTCACCTCTAGACAGCTCTACCGGAAGGACTTACAAGCTTCGTTCCTCATGGCCCAATGGTCAAGGCGTCTGGCTACGATTTGTAACCACTTCTGGAACCAGAAGATTCCAGGTTCGACTCCTGGTGGGGAAGCTTACTTTTTTTTTCGTGGCGTGATACACAGGATCGTTGCAGTTTCTCTACGCTTTCCAGTTACATATCGGCCCACCTTTCGTATCACTGTATTTTCCCATGCTTACTCCTCCAATCAATATCCAAAAGTGGATTTCTGAAAACTCGCATTTGCTACAACCCCCAGTCAACAACTACTGTCTCCACAGAGGCGGGTTTACCGTGATGATTGTGGGTGGTCCCAATGAAAGAACAGACTACCACGTCAACCAAACCCCCGAATACTTCCACCAATTGAAAGGTAGTATGTGTCTCAAGGTGGTGGACGATGGAGAATTCAAGGATGTGGTGATCAATGAGGGCGACTCTTTTCTTTTGCCTGGTAATGTTCCCCATAATCCCGTCAGATTTGCTGATACCATAGGCCTTGTGGTTGAACAAGACAGACCGGAAGGCGTGAACGACAAAATCAGATGGTACTGCAGAAGCTGCCGCGAGAAGTTCCATGAGGTCGAGTTCTACTGCTCTGATTTGGGAACTCAGGTCAAGGCGGCAATTGTGGCGTTTGACCAAGACATGGATGCCCGGACATGCAAGAAGTGCGGAACATTGAACTACTCCAAGCCACAGGCTTGATTTTGTGTCGACGATCATGAAGACAATAGAATGTAAATGATGGATGAATGAGGCGGGATTGCACCCGGTATTGATATATAGATTGAGCTCCGATAAACTTAATGATGGAATTTACTGTACTACTGGCTCGAATGTAATTTAATAATAGCGTGTGGGATGTGATCGTCGGGTCATCCTTTAATTATCTTGTGGTGGAAAACGTCGGTGGTGTTCCTGGACATTTACAGTTTGGGACGAATGTATAAACATGGGTTAATAATACAACGACCTAGAAATTCCAAAAATCTCCTTGAAAGTGACAAATGGGCTTTATTTGAAAACGAGCAATGTCGGGGAATGGAACCACGAGTCAAGTTCATGGCCCGTTAAGCTCAAGTTTTTTTTTTCTTGATTGCATCACATACGGAGCGCAGCATAGTCAAAGCTACACGAATAGCGATAGATGGCTTCTGCAAATTGCTAGAATAAGAGGAATATGCAACCTATAAAGCAAAAGCAAACTCAATTACCGCAAAAGCTCCTACGAACGCCTGGGCAGATACACACAGTAGATCTAATACCACCGAAAACCTACAGTGTCTACAGTGGGGGACCACACTAGTCAACTGATTGTGCCCCACAACCGCGCAGACCAGAGAATACACTGTTCGGCGTAAAGATCAGCACAGAATTTTGGATCGGTGCGAAAAAGTCGTGCCGTGCCTCATCTCACTACTGAGGCCAGTGAAAAATTTCCCGGTGAAAAAAAAAAAGTTTTCCTCTTCTTCATCACCAAAATGGCTTTCGACAAATCCGTCAAGACTTCTGCTTACTCCTCCAGATTCCAAACTCCTTTCCGTAGAAGACAGGAGGGTAAGACCGACTACTACCAAAGAAAGAGATTGGTCACCCAACACAAGGCCAAGTACAACACCCCAAAGTACAGATTGGTTGTTAGATTCACCAACAGAGACATCATTGCTCAAATTGTCTCCTCTACCATCACTGGTGACATTGTTTTGACTGCTGCTTACGCCCATGAGTTGCCTCAATACGGTATCAAGTACGGTTTGACCAACTGGTCTGCTGCTTACGCCGTCGGTTTGTTGGTTGCCAGAAGAGCTTTGCAAAAGCTCGGTTTGGACGAGACCTACACCGGTGTCGAGGAAGTCGAGGGTGAGTACGAGTTGACCGAGGCTGTCGAGGACGCCCCAAGACCATTCAAGGTTTTCTTGGACATTGGTTTGCAAAGAACCACCACTGGTGCCAGAATCTTCGGTGTCTTGAAGGGTGCTTCTGACGGTGGTTTGTACGTTCCTCACTCCGCCAAGAGATTCCCAGGTTGGGACATTGAGTCCGAGGAGTTGGACGCTGAGCTCTTGAGAAAGTACATCTTCGGTGGTCACGTTTCCGAGTACATGGAAGAGTTGATGGATGACGATGAGGAGAAGTACAGACAAGTCTTCAAGTCCTACATCGACGACGAGATCGACCCAGAGGATGTTGAGGAGATCTACCTCAACGCTCACGAGAAGATCAGAGAGGACCCAACCTTCAAGCCAACCGAGAAGAAGTTCACCAAGGAGCAATACGCTGCTGAGTCCAAGAAGTACCAAGCCAAGAAGTTGACCAGAGAGGAGAGACAAGCTAAGGTCGCTGCTACCATTGCTTCTTTCAAGGCTGACGCTGAGAACTAAATGTGCTCACCCCATTAATCTTATAGCTCGCTGTAATCTTAAGTGTTCATATTTACTCATTGTAGACGCAATGTCTCTTGTATTGTTTTCAAGTAACAGGCCCTATTGTGGGTCACCAGTGTAAGAGGTAGGTTATATTCAATTATACATGTTACTTGTTCGACCGCACTCTCTCCGCCTCATTCAAAAGCTTGTCATATGCCTCGTCAACAACCAAATGCACGTTATGGTCTTCGCCCGAATCAATAGACAAGACATCTTCCGCCTCACTAGTTGTTGGCTCCAACGCTTCATCAAAGATTTCCGCCTCCTTCAGTGTTCCAGTACCTTCGGTATTGCTCAATTCGTGTCCGTCAACATTGTAGATATTCTCAAGACTTACCCGATGTGTACTGATTTTCCGAATCAATTGCTGCACAGATTCAAATCCTTTTGCGTCAATAATTGCTTCCCGAAGCTCTGAACCGGAGGGAACGGCACCAAACACCGGCACATCTTGCGCCTTAGTGTCTTCTTCACTATCGTTCCGATGTTCCATAAAATAACCCCATCTGTGAAATTCACCCTCCTCTAATTCCTGTTCCTTGGCGTGTACTGACGTTTGAGAAATAGATTTCATCAAGACGGGCCGCCCAGTTAGGTTATCAATTGGAACTGTAGAACCGTCCAGTCTAGGCTCCACAACCACTGTGTGAGGTTCAAATGTAGGGTTATATACTGGCTGACCTTGGTCAAACCGCGTGGTTTTGGCCATCAAAATTGGCCCGGCATCAATCAACGCACTAGAACTTTCATGAAGCTGATCGTGGTCATTATTTGTAGTGATTTCGCCTTGTAAGAGACCACCACCAGAAACATTCTTCCCATCTTGGATCGAAGGGGAGGGACTGTCTAATGCACCGCTCATCATCTTTGCCTTTTGTTCGAACATGTGAACAACTTTTTCTAGCGAGGCGTCCAATAAACAGAACCGAAGAAGTGATTCTTTTCCTTCAAAGGATAAGGTACCTTGGGTTCTTTTCTGGAACAAATTGTCGATGATTCGGTGAATTTCTTTGCGCACAGCATTAGTGCGCTCAATCAAAGCATTGGTAATAATCTTTTGAAGCTTGAAGTCTGTTTCACCAGAAGTCTTATCACTTTCCATCAACATCTTTTCTGCTGATTCCATGAGCAACGACCCGTCAAACATGACATCGTCTTGACTGTCTTTATTGATGTTAGTGAGATCCGGCTTGATACTGCGGTCCATATTTCTCATGAGGTAGAGCGCAAGTCTCTGCGAAAGCTCATCTGGCACCAAATCTTGATCCAAGTCAAGAGTGAAGATAGATGACAGTTTGACCGCGGCATACAACGAAGCAATGGCTTCTCTCGGCAAATTTCTGTTACCAAGAAGTGAGACATGGATAAGACCATTCACCTTTGGTAAAATTTCAGAAATAGCACCAATAGATTGTGGTGTCAAGTCGTTAAGATCGAAATGTAGTCTTTTGAGACAATGGAAAAGTGGCAAGTATTTGTCGAGCTTGGAAATCACGCCAGGGAAAAGCTGAGGCAACGAACTCAAATCTAAAAATTTGAGAGTCTTCACATTTGCCAAGCTCCGAAGAAGCTCACCAACTTCCTGTGGATCAGACAAATGAGTGGAGTTCAACGAGAAAAAAATCAAGTTTGCAGTTTTAGTGTTGAAAACGTCAATAAACGGACGAAGTTGACCATGACTCAAATCGTTGAATGCAACGTCTATACCAACACACTTGGAGTTTTCACGAGTGATCCAGTCGGCAATCATCTCACATTTTGCAACATTGATTTCTGTTGCAGCCATACCAAGTCTGCAAGTGGATATGGTCAAAGCATTTTCCAACAAATTCTCAAAAGTTTCGTCCGAGAGCTTGCAGCCACCCATAACCAATTCCTCAATGCCTCCTCTGGCAATAAGTGATTTGATGAATAAGTCCCAGTTCATTGCCGATCTGAAGGATGTTTGCTTTGTTAAGTGTTTAACCTTTTGTTGGGAGATATCGAGCTTCTTGACAGTGGAAGTACGGCTTAAGAATTCACAAAGATATAACCATCCAGTTTCATCGATGGCCACGTTTCTGAATGAGAGCTTTTCGAGATGCTTGTTGTTCACCAAGGCCGAAAGGAAATGCTTCAACATTTCAGTGCTCATAGTGACATTATCAAAGATGACAGTGTTGATCGGAGTAATGGCAATGAAGTCACTGAACGAGAGTACATCAATCAATGTGGGTTTGGGATTCAAAAGCTTAAGCACTTGTAATGGTCTGGTCTTATTTTTAAGCTGTTTGAGGGTCGCAGGAATGGGAAGAATCTCCCTCAAATGGCAGCATCTGGTGTACACTGTTTCAAGCGATAATTCTTGGTTGGCATCTTCCTCGAATGCCTCATCCTCAAAATGGTGCTCATGCAAATGTAGCGGTTTATCGATTTCAATCTGTTGCTCCACCTCACTAGGAGCAACGTCATCTTCTTCCTCTTCCACCACGGTGCTTTCGACTTTGTTGTTGAACTTAAATTGTTGAATCTGCGATGCTAACTTTTTGGCAGATAAGTGAGCCTCGATTGCATGCTTCTCCGCTTCCAAGGTGTTAAAATGCTGGGCTTCTCGGATAGACTGAATTTCGCTATCTGTGTATCTCGTCTCTGGAATTACCGTCTTGGAATCTCCCGTCGTGATGCCTTGCAGCAAACGGGGAATAGGAGCTCCGAGATCGTCCGCAATCAACACGTTTCCCTTCCTGGGTTTTCTCGAAGGAATCTGCTGTTGTGGATCATCGGGAAGTGTATCCAATGCAAAGGAAACACGTTTCAACCTCAGTTCTTGGATTTCACTGAGGACTGGTTTCTGGCGATGGGGGTTCTTGTTGAGCTTCACGCGGTGCTGAATCACAGCTTTGTCTGAAGATTGAGACGACACCAGCGATTTCCGTTTGAAGAAACTTCCCCGTTCCTTTTCAACAGACAGCAACGGACTGGAGGAAATGGATGACCGTCTTGTCAGCCTCGAACCCGGAATGGCAATCCCCGCGTCGGCTGGAATCTGATTGACCATACATAAATCCTGATCTTTTGGAATGTGATGGCGGGAGCCAATCACCTCTGGATTCTGTTTTGGCGATGATGTGCTAGAAAGAGGCACCAGCAGCGGCAGCGAGGAAGTGCTTGACTTGAACTTCGACGACAACAGACTGAAAAACGACTTGCGGCCCGAGTTTGAGCGTGTGACAGACCCAGACGCAGGTTCCAGCTCAGGCAATTTATTTTGCAGCGACAGGAGTCCGCCTGTACTTACTTTTCTTTTCACGGTAGGGGTACCAGACGAAACTACATCTGGCGCCTGCGGTGCAGAGGAGGATCGGGAACGGCCGAGACGGAAAAACCCTCCAGACTCGGGTTTTTCTTCTGGCACTTTAGCTGGGGTTTTTGGCAGAGTGGAGGCCGAAAGGAGTTTTTCTGTATTCGCCACATTGGACGGCTTTGATATCGCCAGGACATTCTGCAATTTGGGTTTTGCTGCTTCCGAGTTTGAGGCTGCTGATTTTGGGACTGCTAGTGTTGCTTCTGATTTTATTTCTGATTTTGCTTCTGATTTTGCGTCTGACTTTGCTTCTGATTTTGCTTCTGATTTTGCTTCTGATTTTGCCTCTGGTTTTGCCTCCGGTTTTGCCTCGCACTTTGCTTCGGGTTTTGGAGCAGTAGGGGCAGTGTTGGGTAGGCTGGCCTGGGCTTCCGAAAGAGACAGCTTCACAGTGTCCAGGTTAGGTGGAATATTTGCATTATCTGGCTGCTTTGGCGCGTCAGAACCGTCGTGTTTCTTGGAGTCAGGCTTAGCCTTTTCATCGGAACATACCGACGGCCTGCGGTCGGAATTGAGCTTCTTCGTGAGCTTTTTAGACTTCCCACGGAAAAGCCAGTCGACATCTCCGTTGGACACACCAGTCTCGATCTCGGATGGGTTTGGAGCGCTCATCAGAACCTAACGATACGGAGGAATTGCAAGAGGGCGAAAACTGTATGGAATATGGAGTCAGGCAAGGTTGGAGACGGATGGGGCGCACAAACGTGAGAGTGGCGATTGAACGGAAGGTACACGAGGAGAGAAGAACGTTGTAGATGCGAGTCTTCGAGGAGGATTCGGAAAGGGAAGAACCGGAGCTGGATGAAGACGGAACCTAGTGGGACCTTGCGGCATATACAAAACCCACCACGTGACTTTCAGCCGATGCCACCACCTACGGTGAGACGTTGTGCTACAATTCGACTGGAAACATCAGCGAAGGCACTGATTTGGGGTTCTCGGTGAACCCAGGTGACAGTTCTTGTAGCCCACGGAATATGGTTGTGGAGGGACCATTCTCCTCAGGTGACGTATATGCCCGCGAATCACACGCAAATCAATTGGAGAATAAGCATCCGAGATGCTGTGCAATCGTAACTACACTAACGACCCCGCATTGCCACAAAATAAATAATAATAATAATAATAAAAAAAAAATAGCGTAGGCGAACTTCGACAATCAGCCAAACAATAGGGAATTCCCGTTGGCACTTTCTGGCATAACAATACGGCCGTAACACCAGCACGTTTATGCGCACCACAATAGAACAATTACGGTACGGTACATGGGCTATCTTCATCGAAACCGCGAACAATAGAAGCAGGCACAGGGAATCTTGCACCGACAAAGAAAATTTGGGTTTTCCACTCCCCACTAGATATAGACACAACTGCGGTATATCAGTGTCTACCATGTGCTTGTTATGTTTATTTCTTGTAGCTGGTTTTCTGTTTTTGTTCCTCCTCTGTCGTCGTGTGTCTCCACGTTACCATACGCTGGCTCGCTCGCACTACCGGTTGAACCCTGCACGCATTGGACACACCCTGGCTTCTCCGCCATGGGCAACTTTCTTTTTGAAACTCTTTTTTGCCACCGGCCCGCTCCAGATGGAAAACCCCCTTCACCCCCTGTATTTCACTCCTACTACTGGTGCGCTATCTCCGATGCGCGGAGGCACGGGCAACTGCGCCGTCGGAGAAAACGGAAAATCGGCCCGAACGTAGAATCGCGGACTTGTATCACCACAGAGACGAGAGGAGGCAAAGATCCCGGCTCCGGTTCCGGCAGATGGGATGACGTACTGCACAGATACAAAGTTTCTCCTCCCGAATTTGTCATAATCACTTCCATCTCCGCTTATCACAAAAATCTACTGTTCTCCTGCTTTTTTTCCTGGCGACAGTTTTAGCATTTTGATTCCGCAACGTTTCTAGTTTTTACCCATCACAGAAACACATTTTTGCGCCCTATTCCCCTCCTTCTTCCCCATTCTGCTTTTGCACCACTTTTCCACCTCACAAATGTTCAGACAACTTGCCAGAGCCTCTGTTGCTGCTAGACCAGCGGTTCTCAGATCCAATGTTTTCCCCTCTTTGGCTGCCACTGCATCGCGTGCGGCTACTCCAATTGTTTCCCAAAGAGGTTACCACGAGAAGGTTCTTGACCACTACGCTAACCCAAGAAATGTGGGTTCGTTGAACAAAAACGACGCCGATGTTGGTACTGGCCTTGTTGGCGCTCCAGCCTGTGGTGACGTTATGCGTTTGCAGATCAAGGTTGATGAGGAGACTGGCATCATCCAAGATGTCAAATTCAAGACGTTTGGTTGTGGTTCTGCAATTGCTTCTTCTTCCTACGTGACCGAGCTTGTCAAGGGCAAGAGTCTTGAGGAGGCGTTGAAGATCAAGAACACCGCCATTGCCAAGGAATTGTCCTTGCCTCCTGTGAAATTGCACTGCTCTATGTTGGCCGAAGACGCCATCAAGTCTGCGATCAAGGACTACAAGTCTAAGAGAGCATCTGCGGTGAAGGCTCCTACCTTGGGTTCTGTGACCGCCTAGGGGTTGAGTTGGAAAGAAATCGAAAAAAAAAAAAGCAAAAAAAACAAAACCCAGCAAAGACGCAATGTTGATGTACCAATCCGGATGAGACCCTCGTCTCTCTGGACCTGTTGATAGGTTCAGCAACAGAGCGCATATTTATTTATTCGTTGAATACGACAGAGTTTGAAGTGTGATTAATGTAGGTTGTTTTGTGCTCGTATACATTTACATCCAAGACGAACATCGACGTCTCATCTTGGTGGAAGCTCACTTTGCTTCCAAATAAAGAGCGAACTGTTTTCCAATGAAACCAGGCTCCAAGTTCCAGGCACGCAACCTGGCAATAGATATCACACTGAGAGTAAAGCAGGTGCCGATCACTCCGTATGCGATCTTCTTGGCCCGAAGTTTGAATTGTCGGCGGTACTTGAATAAGCCGCTCACTATGTGATAGAAGGACAGACCCAGAAGCAATACAAGCATAGCATAGTTGAATGCTCGGCCCATCATGCCGTAATAACTCTGTCTAAGATAGTGGGTCACATAGCGCAAAGTAACAAGTGAAGAGTCGCCGTCAACCAATGAAGGCGCAACCTTCATTTTAAAGAAGTGGTAGCCCAACGCACCAAGCATGATGTAGCCAGAAAACGTTAATGGCGTGAGCGACGGAACTTTGGTGGAAATCCAGGATTTCTTGAAACCCAAGCCCAATAGCGTTCCCACACCACCCAAGCCAATGTCATCTCTCTCGCCATCTTTGATGATAATTTCGTTGAACCGGGATCTCTTGGGTCTCGACTTGCCTCCCAAGAGCCGAATGCCAACACCTGCAGCAACATGAAGCCCAGCAGTAGCGTATATCGCCGAGTATTCGAAAAGTGGCCCTAAATACAAATTGCGGCACATTTCAAACAAGTCCTGACATCTATCTAGATTGAGTCCAAGCCCAGGAGCAAAGACTGTGGATGTGATGTGTAGACCGAAGAACCCCAAGAAGCCATATGCGGAGTACTTCTGGATTTGGCCTAGTTTCTTTATAATGCGCATCCACACATTCTCTTTGGGAAGTTTGGACGGCGGATCGAGTGATTCTATTAGAGGAAGATCCAAAGGCTCAGGAATCACCGGAGTCAAGTCCAATACGGAGGGAGAACCGGACATGGCTGTGAAGGAGTATCCAATGAGACGATGAGTATATGTCAGGTTATGTGGAGGATGGAACGTGGCTGGAATGTTGCAGCGAACACAATCACCAGAGAGAGGAAAAAAAAAAAAATAATAAAAAGGGGAACTGCCGGAAAGGGGAGTGAAACGGGTGATGTAAAGAGGAAGAATTGAAACCCCCTTCACTGCTGGCCGAACTCGGTTGGTTAACTCTACAGGTTAACTCTACAGGTTAACTCTACAGGTTGACTCTACAGGTTGACTCTACAGGTTGACTCTACAGGTTGACTCTACAAGTAATTGTACTGGTCATTTATATTGACAGCCAGACAGCACGCCAACCCATCGTCTAAAGAAGAATAGACCACAAAAATCCGACTATCCTGACCGAGACGATTTGTCCCATCTCTAACTCTTAAAAGTGCGTTTTCGGTTCCTCAACCGGCTCCATGCCGCACTAACCCAGATTTTGAATTCCGCACACCAGAGCGCTCCTTCAGTGTAACGTTGGTGTTTTTCTTCCACCATGTCCTTTGCCAACTTCACCCAGGCGAGATCGTCTGCGCTCAATCTAGAGAAGCAGACGGAGACCTTATTGACGCAATACTCGAAGCTCCAGCTGGTGGCGTCCTTTGACTCCAATCCGGATGAAGATGCATTGGTGGCCCAAATCAGAGACGTGTTGAGCAAGAGAGAAAGCGTGATTGCTAGCTTGAACCGCTTGAGTGAGTCAGACTTGAATGTGTCAACTTCCAAATTGCAGCAATTGCAGAGACACAAGGAGGTGTTGATGGAACACAAGCTGTCGTTTCAGAAGATCCAAGGCAAGATCATGGACGAGCGCAACAGAAACAATCTCTTGCATCTGATCCAGTCAGATCTCTCAGCCCACAAACAGAGAAATGTTTCGACTGTGACTGACAATGACAACGACTACATTTTGGACGAGAGGCGCCGGGTGGAGAATGCCAACTCGTTTGCGGATCGGCTCTTACAACAAGCGTTTGAAACCCGAGATGAGCTCTATAGTCAACGGATGTATTTGCAGAATGCATCGTCGCGCATCCAGAACACATTGCAAACTATTCCCGGTATCGGGATGTTGATTTCCCGTATCAATACCCGGAGACGGAGAGACACGCTTATTATGGGCTTAGTGATCGCACTGTGTATTTTTGGATTGTTTATGTTTGCGTGAGAGATACACAGAGGAAAGAGACGACGAAGAACGAACAGAAGAAGACAGAAGAGAAGAGGGGAGGCGGAAATCTGGCCTTTGATGAGTATGGCCATATTCGATTGACTAAAATCTGTGTTATCCATAGAAGGTACGGGGGTCTACCCAATGACGGGGCTGCACAAAGACCCTGGAGGTTATCAGTTTCGAGACGAGGCGCATGTCAAACTCAGCTCAAGGGTTCTTTTTTTTTTCTCTCTACCTGAGAGATACCCGAGTGAGATAAGGGACGTTGAACTGACTGTGTGTCACGGTACTGCACGGTACTGCACTATCCTGAAACATAATGGATCAGGGTGATAAAGGAGAGTACCCTGTTCTTTCCTGTGTTTGCTTCATCTTCTTTATCTCCGCCTTGTCTAGAGCTGCGGTTGTTACCATTCCCGTGAATCGTTGTTGAGATGGTGCAGAGTGCAGATATGGAAGAGCGGATCTTGATGCTTAAACTTCGCCGTATCGAGCAATTGAACGATAAGTTGCGAGGCGCGTTGAAACGCGACCGAATCCCCACTTCCAGAGCAGCAATGCTTATCATCGAATCTGCTCGCGATACCCCAGATCCTCTAGTACCTTCAGTGTGGCCCACAGAACTCAATCGGTACCGGATGCAGGACCAGCACAACTTGGAGTCCCACAAGTCGCCTGACTGTTGTTGTATCGTGTGACGAAACAGGCGAAGGTTGAAAAGACATGAGCACGGTCGAACTATAATGGTCTAATATTGACATACACTTAATACTAGCTAATATAAACCAGGCTAAATAAGCGACCCGTGCTAAATAACCTACCAGTGCTAGTATAAGTCAAGGCACCGACATTTATGCTTTTTTTCATAAGAAGACTACCTATTGAGAGAGTAAAGAGCCTATCCACCCCGCTGCAAGCCTTCATTTTCGTCCACGTTGATGTTTCTCAAGTGTTCCATGCTTTCATTTCCCAAAGTGAAGTCACTTGCCTTTTCATCATCACCACAACCGCAGTCGTAGTCGTCCAAAATTTTGGTACAGTCATATTCCGGCTTCTGTAACCTCTCATTTACCTTATTGTGGATGTGACAGCCCCATCCCGCGGCAATTTGTCTACTGCCAACCTGTGGTGGGTATTTCTTCAACAATTTTTGGAAATGGCGAGCGCAGTCTCCACAAGGATAAACCTGGCCAAACATAAGAATGAACAGCTTCAAGGTCGCCTTTTCCTGCTCGGTGGGGGTGTCGGGATAACGAGCCAACACCGTATGGAGAAGATGCCACGCAGAGTTTCCTAGTTGGGCCTTGAGCGTGGCGTTGGCCATCTTGGGCATGAATGGGGTTTCTGTGAACTCACCCGAGTCGTTAGCAGCTTCATCGTCTTCCTTTTCGCCTTTGTTAGTGGCTTTATCGCCGTTGACAGCAACGTCGCCTTCTGTTTTTCCCGTTTGGGGAGCTTGTAGGGCCACCTGGTTTTTCTGGAGCGAAACAAGGCCCGAGGTCCCTAGCGACTCCTTACCGCCGGATGCAACGTAGTAGATTGCGCAGATGACGCAAATGAGCACAAAAATCAGAAAAAAATGGGGTTTTCCGTGTCTCATGGAGAAAAGTGGTAATCAGTGGAGATCCAAACACGCACAGGAAATGGCTCGTACAGCTGGGGTTGTCTGCAGGTGGTTAATGTCGACAGGGAAACCAAATGATCAAACTTAACCTAGGATTAGGTAGCAACGATTCGTTAGGTGCAATGATTAGATACGAGGAGTGTCCACCTTATATATAGTATCTGCCGTTTCAGTAGTGGGCATATATTCGTGAGAGACAATGGGCAAGACATCCATACATCATCCCAGGCAAATTGATCACGTGCGGGTTCCATCTCCTGATTGTTGCATCCGACTTCGTGGTAGACAGGAATACGAGAGAGTAGAAATGAGACGTTACGAAAGAGTAGAAAAATACGAGAGAGTAGAAATGAAGTCACGAAAGAGCAGAAAGGGAGGTAGGATCGGGAAAAGAGAGAGTATTGATTTGAGCAGTCATATTGGAGCGGTGAAAACGAAATATTACCATTTACGGTAAAGACAATTGTCTTTCGTCAATGTCGAGTAGGGTGCTACAGCAGAACCGAGTCTCATTATGGAACAGAAACAGGCACCACCAGCATCCGATCTCCAAACGTGCATGCCTTAAATTATGTCTCTGCAACTCTACACCTCCACTTTTCGCATCTCAGCCATGTACGACCTTGTATTTATACATCGATACACACCGGCAGACGTAACAGCACACATGTTTCAATTAGCCGAACGCTCTACTAGCCCGACCGTTTCACTGTCGCAGCCTCCAAAACACCAGGCAATGACTCGCTGCCAACGCTGAAGAGAAGCTTGACGCCCACCACCAACGTTCCCACCAACACAATCGACGTCCACAACAAAAGGTGTGCAGCTGCAGAAAGATCCTTCTTGCTGCAGTCAGCGCCGGCCCACTTGGTGGTCTTGCCCGCCTTCTTGTCGTAGCTGGAGGCACAGGCGCATTGCCAGCAGTCGGTCTGGATCTCAACGCACGTGCCGTGGCCAGAACAGTCGGAGGTGGCGCTTTGGCACACACTCTCGTCGCTGTAGCAGGACTTGGCCGACACCACGCCTCTCTTGGCAAACGCAGGTGCGGCGGTGGATCTCTTTTGGTTGCCGCCGTGGCACGCCTTGGCGGTCTCACTGCCCAACACCACGACCGTGACGTCAAACGCAGCGGTGGCGGCCTGAAGGGCGTCGGAGAGCGTTTTGGCAGCCACTTTATAGGCGGGGGAGTCTGCGCCGGTTCTTTTCGCCACCGCGCCAATCAGGTCCACTGTAAGCATCACCGGCACATCCAACTCCGCCGCAGAGAGACGCTGGAGCTGTTGCAATTCCGCCAGGAACAAACGGTCACGCACCAAAGCCGCGCCATTGGCACCAAGGCCCACAGCATGTTGGCTGCCTTTGGAAGCATCCAAATTCACGGGCACCTGCGACGTCGTGAACACCAGCATAAGCTTTTGTTTCCAGCCTGATTGGTTCTGGGGCCCCACAGCCTTGAGGGAGCTGGAAACCAGCGACAACTCGGAAGCGGCGCCATTGTGGGCCATCTGTTTGGGCATGACGTCGAAAAGGGCGTCCACGAGCTCTGGGGCGCTTTTTTGGTGGGGGCCAAGGACGATTTCGAACGAGGGCTCGGCGGCAGAGAAAAACGCCGCCGGTTCGGCCACGCCGTTGACAATCACCACCAATGGTGCTTTTGCAGCATCCGACGCGTCTTTGTGTACGTGGGCAAGGAAGTCGAACGTGGCGTCCGAGTCTCCGATGGAGTAGTAGTTGCTGACGCCCAACTTGTCAGCAAAGTACAAGAGCGAGTCCTTCCACTTGACCAAGCCGTAGGGTTTCTGCATTGAAGAAAGATCGTAGACGGCTGCGTTTTGCGCCGACACGGCCGCTCCGAAAAGGAGTGCAGAGCCGAGGTGTGAGAACTTCATGATAGCAGGTGTTGTGCTAGAGATAGGAAACCAATTTTTATTATCTCCTTCGGGCGTTGCCGCGTGCAGGAGAAATTGAGGTGATACGTTGGTGCGGGTGGTTCCGGTGGGGTGAATTTAGGAACTGGGAAACAAGAGTGGACCGAGGCGAGTAAGGGGATGGAAGCGCTATGGAGATAAAATAGACGTCCAAGAGGAAAATTGACTGCGTATGTGGCTTTGTAGGGTTATTTTGTCTGGCGTCTTACTAGGCTACTTCACACATGCGCCCAGATTATGATGTAGTGATGCGGTGGCTCAATGGCAGAGCTTTTGATTCCAAATCAAAGGGTTGCAGGTTCGATTCCTGTCCGTGTCATTCATTTTTGCGGACCGATAAAGACGCACATTGTTTTTGCTGGTCTGTGCGCTAGTCTGTTTGCCTGCCGTGCATTGCCCGTTCATCCACTCAAGCAGTAAACGTGAAAATTCGTAGTGCGCAGTCTATGACTTGGAAAAATTACTTTACAAAACACCAGCGCCTGTGCATTCAGATAGGGGTGAAAGACTAATTTCGATTTTTTAATCTCTTCATTTAGTGTCAGTCATTTTGAGTATCATCATTAAGCATGGCTTCATTTCAGGCGCCAAAAGTCCTCTCTTGGTACCTGGAATGGGTGTGGAGAAAAACCATTTTTCTCTCCGATGCTCGCTTTTAATGGTTCTGCCGGGTAACGTTTCCTGTGCTCACATTGGGGCATAGCCCTGAGCCCTTACTAAGATAGCCCGCCGAACATCAGAGCGGCTGCCTGACTGTTGGCAATGACAACGGTTCTGGGACACATTTTACTTCCCCAAGTCTGGCGAAAATGCTGGGAACGTGAGTGGCCCGAACCGGTGGTTCCTGAGGTTCGTGCGACATTGTCGTCCAAGGGTGCATACGCGGGGCATGCGACATTATCCACCACACTGACCACAGTGGGGAGAGAGGGCCGAGGGCACCATGCAACCAGTATTACGGTGGCCGAGTGCAGCGCCAAACCAAACACGCATCCAGCTTGTAGCCCTGGAGAAGCGCGCGGGGAAACACCGCCGCCAAGGCTGATGGGTGTTTCTTTTTATCGGGAAGGATCACGTATGTGCAGGGCGATAGTGATTGCTAGTCCTTTATCACTCCAGCGCATCTACCACCGTTCTTCAGGTGAATATTTGCCGTCTATAGATCGATTTTCCTGGTTTCATTCCTCGGGCATCCACGACTGGCCACCACGCACCAAGCACCTCTCATGGCATTCAACTCCACTATTGCTGGCGCCAAGCGCAAGGCGCCCCTCAGAGCCGTTTCTCCAGCGCTTGCTTCCTCCATTCTCTCAGAGTCGCAGGCGCTGTGGGTGTTGTTCAATCCGGCTGACCGAATGGACGTGTTGTCCCTATCCACCAACAATCCTCTCACCACCACCGAAGAGGAGTTTGGGCAGGAGGAGCAGGAATCGTCTGACCAAGAGAAACCACAACACACGGAGTGTGGAGACGACGTCTCCGACGCGGACGGCGCGCTAGACCACCTCGCAGCGTCGCTCTCCACCCGAATCAACGAATGGCAGCGCGCCACCGAAGCAGAGGTTTCCGACAACATGGCGTCGTGGGACTTGGACGCGGCGCTAGTGGAGCAGATTCTAGACCGCTCGCTTCTCCGGCGGGTGCCTGCGTTCTACGGAGACCTGTACTTTGACGGCTTCTCCCAGGACGAGTACGCTCGGTTCAAGCGGGCGAGCGAGCGGTTGAAGGGCTCGCTCACGCGCAAGGGCAACAATAACAACGACCCGGCCTTGCTCAAGCGGTTGCTTGAACTTTTGCATTGGCAGAGGTTGCTCAAGTCGCTGGGCTCGTTGGTGGCGGACTACGTGGTGAACACGGTTGCGCGGACCAGCACGGCGCAGCCGTTCCACCATGTAGACTACTCGGACAGCGCGTCGTCGTCGTTGGTGATGTGCGGGCCCTCTTCGTGGAACGATTTGTAAGGGTATAGGTAGCTGAAGGTAAAGGGAAGGACGTGTACTACAACGCACGCGAACGCCGGCCCGTAACATAACCATGCCGATGCCGGAGGCACCAAACCCTAGACATATACGACTTGCACCCTTTCTCGTCCTGTCGTCTATATCCTGCCCAGAACGACGTCCTGCCTAAGGAATTTATCTGTCGCGCCCCTCACATCAACACGCGCAACACTCTTACTACTACTACCTCCAAATGTTCAAGACTCTCGCCTCTGCCAGAACGTTCACCTCCTCGGCCGTCCGGTCCGAATTCGCCAAGATGCAGTTGCTCGGTGTTGTGGGCAACGTCACCTCCAGAGAAACCAAGGACGGTGTTCCTTTCGTCACCTACTCGTTGGCGGTGAACAGATTCTCCCCTCAAGCCGCGGAGGAGGGAAAGAACACCGTTGCTGACTGGTATAACATTTCTGTTTTCGACGACAAGCAAGTTTCCTTCTTCCAGTCGCACTTGAGAAGCGGCGCCCAGTTGTACGTTGAGGCTGACGTGAAACAAAGAGCTCTTGTGGATGAGAGTGGCGAGAACAAGCACATTGTCACCACATTGAAGCAAACCCACTTTGACGTTGTGCGCTTCCCAAAAAAGCTCGAGTCTGAGGCCTAGCTTAGAATAAATATTATGTACGATTGTTAACCCCTTCATCGGGGCCATCTTCAGGAAGGATCCAATTTGTGTATTTCTGTGCAAATTTACTTGTTACAAACCCGTAGCCGCACTGAGCTCAATGGCATATCCCACCGTCAACTTGATGTGCTCCCTGATATGGTCAAAATCCAATCTGTCCATGGTGTCAGCCGTCAGATGGATCTGCTTGGCGGTGTACTTGAACTCACTCTCGATCAAGAAGCTGGCAGGATAGCCGTTTTCTAACGCAGACGCGTGGTCGGAGCACGCATAGCCGCACTCGGTTTCGTGGTATGGAATTGCGCAGTAAGACTCGATCACCACCTTGATGAAGTCGTTCAACCCCGTGGAGGTGTAGTCTGTGATCAAACCAAAGTGCGGCTCAACGCCCGAGTCCACTGTTCCAGCAGTGTAGCCGGTCATGTCCTGCTGGAGCATCCCCACCACTGTGGCGTTTTCAGCATAGTACCTGTTGAACACATCAATGGAACCAAGCAATCCGCCCTCTTCCGCCGAGTAGTAGTGGAATTCCAACGTGTTGTGAGGCACAAAAGCTCCGGTGGAGATGGCGTCCACAATCAATCTGAGCGACTCCAACGTAGTTACAGTTCCGGACCCGTCATCGTCTGCACCTGGGGCACGGAGCAAGTTGGGGAACAACAAGTTGATGGAATCCTGATGGGCGCCAACCACAACTTTTTTGTCGGATTTTCCAAAGATACTCACGACAATGGAGTACTGGTCCCAGCCGTCGTGATGGATTTTCTCGAGCGAAAACGACGAGGATGGCAACGGAGCGAGAAGCGATTCCACAGTGCCATAAAGCCAATTGGCGGACTCGAATCCGGAACTGGACTTGTAGTACCGAGTGTAGAACGAGGTGAACTGGCCCAAGTTGGCCTTGACGCGGCCAATGTCGATGTTCTCCACGAGAGGCGTGACGATCTCCGAATGCGCCGCTTTGGTGGGGTACTTGTACAGCGGAGGCGGTTTCTTCAACGTGGTGACCTGCTTTGAAAACACATTGAGGATTCCGTCGCTTCCGGCACCCGCAATCAAGCCTTGCAGCAACGCATCCTGGGCGGAAATGGATTGTGTCACATCGATAAACTTTCTGCCTTCGCGGCGGTACTGGAGCTTCGTAGCTTCCGACACCACCTCGTACGACTCGGGTCCGGTTTTGATCACACGATTGGCGCTTCGGTCGTAAATGGATGATAACGGGCCAATGCTCAACGCCTGGCTCGCGGCAAGGAGCGAAGCAAATACGGTCACAACCTTCATTGTGATGAAGTAGATTAAGGGTAGTTCTGGAAATGTGCAGGTCGGTAGTGGTTTGCTGTGGTGGTGGGTGTTCGCAGAGAAACTGCAAACTGCCTTCTCGTAGGGTATACCTTCTCGTAGGGTAATATTGGAACAGACGCAAACAGACTCAAGTGTGGAACGATATAGGCTCAGCTCAGGAATGACAGGCTCAACTCAGGAATGACACACTCAAGCTAAAAGCAATTGCTCCTACAAAGCCACAGACTACAACTGATGCATCACTACTATCAATCTTGCTATTTTCACCCAAGCTTCGACCCGGCAATGTCGCCCAGCAATACCACAAGTAAGAGCACAAGAAAGGAGACCAAAAACGACGAAAAAAAAAACAAATAAACTTGCAAAGTCTAAGCGTAAAACTCTTCCTAACTTCAAAGCTCGGCAATACAGTGCAACGGTCGCCAGTCGTGCGTATCTCATTTCTCTATTTTTTCTGTACCAAAACCACCAAAACATCACCGCTACACACCAACCAAAGTCTCAATGAGTATATTGGCCTCCGTATTACCCGGTAAAGTGTCTTCCGAGGGCCAAAATCTGGCGCCCGGATCTCTTGCCGGAAATTCGAATGCCAAATATATATCCCCAACCCTCAAGCTCAATCCTGATGGCCTGAACACACTTCAGTTCCAGCAGGGAAACGGCGACTCCGGAATGGGGAAAGATCAAGCTCGTCGTTTTTATCTCCCCATGGTGTTGGATTCTGTCAATGATGTTAGCTACAAAATCAGCGTGCCCAACTTCGGTAACCTACCCCCTCTCAGATTGGGATCCAAATACATCACTGATTTGATCAAGATTGACTCGATGGTGCCTGGCGACTTGTACGGCCCTAACAACTTGAACAAGAGCTCCGGCGTGGATAACTACTACTTTGATGCTGAGAATGGTTTGGGTCTTTTCTCTCGTTTCGAAAAGGTGTCGCAAGTGGATTTGCCTGACAAGTTCTTCGAAGAGTACAATACCACCGAGTGTCTGACCAAAATGGGTCTCTTTCCCGAAATCAACCGTTCCTGGATCGTGGTTGACAACAAATTGGTGTTTTGGAACTACAAAGCACCACTGTCGTCATTCAACAAATCGTCTCAGTTCCTTACAATTGACCAGATCCGCCATTCTATCTTGACGGTCAAATTGGTCAAGCCAAAGGAGGGTGTGTTTGTCAAGGAAGTGAACTACCTACTTCTCATTGCCACTACTTTGGACGTTCATATTTACGTTGTCAAGTATGACAGTAATTTGAATACCTTAGACATTTTCAACCCAAATTTGTCTGTTAATGCTCAGGGCTTGATTGTCAACCAATTCATCGTGAATGACATCACCAACGACATTTACTTTTCCGGTGAAGGCGATGGAGTCAACGTTTGGAGACTCGACTACTCCAGCCTGGGATCCTTCATTAGAAACAAATGTGACAAGGTGTGTCTCACCAAAAGTGGACTATCAGCCGTCCTTCCGATTGGAAAGATCGCGGGCTTCGACTTGTTTACTCATGAGTCAGAAAACGCTGCCAAGCATACTGATGGATCCACTAAAAATTCTCCAATTCCGGAAGCCATCTCGCAGTTGGAAATTGATTCAGAGAGAAATATCTTATATACTCTTTCGAACAAATCCGTCATCAGAGTATACAAGCTAGCACCGGGCCAAGAGCAATTCCTGCAACACAGTCAGTTGACTCCCTCGGAGATTTTCAAATCTGTGTCTCAGATTTTCACTGATTCTGCGAACATCAAGTCGTTTCTGAAGTTTAGAATTGTGAGCATCCAGGCTATTAGCCAAAAGGAGTCCACAGGTGTTCAACTTATTGCAATCACCAACTACGGAAACAGAATCCTTTTGAGATTGGGTGCAAACCAAGGGTTCTCGTCATTTTTGTACAATTCTTCTAGAGTTAACTCGACCTTGAAATTGTCTGTGGTGACCATGAAATTTCCTCCTTCAAAAGACACTCCAAAAATGAACCCAGAGTTAGACTCTTACACCAGAATTAAACAGTTTGTTGCCCAGACCGTCTCCAACCAACAGAGCTCGGAACTTTTGAAGAACACCAAATTCGCCAAGGTAATCAGTCCTGGCGCATTCTTGGCGGTTAAAAAAACTAAGCATTCAGACAGACTTTTTATCAGTTCGGTCAACTATGGTTTTTTAAAACACAACAACAAACTTGTCGAGGATGCCGAGTTCGTAAATGTTGCTGAAAGCCAAGGACAGAAGCAAGACTCCCCAGTCTATATTCACGACATCGTGCAATTGACTCCTTCTATGAATGCATCTGACTCTCCAAGTGGCTATGCTAACATCCTTGCCTCTCAATATACCAAGAAACCGCTTCAGTTTGCTGTTTTAACCAATTACGGTATCAACATTTACCAGTACAGGACTTCTGACCAAGTTATCGGGTCACTCAAAGATGAGGCCATTGAGAATTTCATCGATGAAAACGGTTACGAAGAGACGTGCTCTACTCTTTTGTACTTGGCATGTTCTTATGGCCACCACAACTCTAATGATTTGCTCAAGAAAAAAGCATCTCTCTTGTTCTCACACGCGGGAAACAATGCAAGACTCGCAGAGAACGCACAGCCTTCTTCCAACGGCCAATCGCATCTTCCAATTCAACCGTCCGAACACCAACCAATGGTTGAACAAGTTGTATTGAGTGATCGCTTCTACGGCACTTGCTTGTTAATTTCTCGTTTGTTTAGAGATTTCTGGAACCGTAAGGTTTTCGCTCCTTTACCGCACATCAAAATCCTTCCAACTGGATCCGTTGAAGTATCATCAGTTAAAGATGACAACCTCTTGATCCAGGGTTTGACAATTGACAAATCACAAGTGGAGTTTTTCATTGGATCGGTTATTGTTCTTTTGGAGTTTTTCAATGAAAATCTCAACAAGATTCCCAGTCTTAACACTCCAGGATTTAGCTCCGACCCCACTAAACTTGACAACGAGGTCTGTACCAGAGCAGAGCATATTGCGTTCACATCGATCATTAGATGCTTGAATGCAATGAAGGAGGCTCTTTCATTCTTGATGGTGTTGATCGAAGAAACGCAATCGAACCAAAATAATTTCAATGAAATTTTCAAGTATTTGGCACTCACAAACCAATTAAACTTGTTGACTTTGACATTTAAAGATTTGTTGCTTCCTAGTCTGGAGGTGAAAAATCTTATCAAGGATTTGTTGTCCTCAATCATCAATAAGAACATTCTTAAGGGTGGATCCATTGATTTGATTGCTTCATCATTGCAAGGTCGTTGTGGCTCTTTCTGTTCCTCTGATGATGTTTATATTTTCAAGGCCATTGAAAACTTAACACGCGCTAAAAATATTGGAAACAGAGACAATGAGATGAAACTCAATTGCTTAAATACCGCAGTTACACTTTTCGAGCAAGCAAGCGAGTCTTTGACTCTTGAGAATATCGAAAATTCCATCGACATAATGTTATCGTTGGATTTCTTCACTGGTGCGGTCGAATTCTTGTTGAAGCTCGCTAAAAGGTTATATGGTTTACCAAATGGCCAATCTAGTACCTTTTTCAGCACCAGTACTGAAAACGGTGCTAATGATATCAACAAGAGGATCAATGAAAACAAAAAGAGAAGAATTCAATTGTACGATCTCATCTTCAAAATTCTCACGAAGTTGGATGTCAAAGCAATCCAGATAACTGAAACGCATAACCAGCTCCTTATTAACAACTTTATTGAGTTGCGCGATGCCACATACGATACCTGTTTTGCATCTACTGACAAGGCATTCCATTACGAATTTTACCAGTGGTTTATCAACCAAGGATGCAGCGATAGATTGTTGACAGTCGAAACGCAATATGTTTTGCCATTCTTGGAAGAATTTTCTGCGAATGACCTCGCATTGACTGAGTTGTTGTGGCTCTACCATGCCAACAGGGAACAGTACTTTCCAGCGGCTAAAATCTTGCACTCGTTGGCGATCTCTCAGTTCAATTTGACATTGAAGCAAAGAATTGAGGCTTTGTCCAGGGCTAATGGATTTTGCAACTGCACATGCCCTCCTAGTGTTAGACAAGAAATGACCCAACTTTCCGCATTGATCCACGAACTATTTGAAGTGGCAAACATTCAATTGGATCTCTTGAACACCATTAAAGCGGACAAGCGTGTCAACAAGGAGAACCAAGCTGTTGCCGAACAAGCGCTCAACTTCAAAATCCAATCGGCGAGCGAATTATTTAACGGCTACGCTGACCCATTGGGTTACTACGAGATCTGCTTTATCATCTTCCGAGCTTCTGACTACAGAAATCCTGACGATATCTTCAAGAGATGGGAATTGTTTTTCGAGCGGATTTTCCACGACTTCTTAACTAATATTAAGACATCAAAACCCTTATACATGCTCATCAGTGAGTCCTTGGGTAGAATTGGACGCAAGCTAGCCACGAGTGACATAGTATTCCCAGTGGACAAGTTGATCAAATTGACTTGCAAGTACATCCAAAACGCGGTCGAGGAAGATGAAGCTACCCAAAAGCCTCCAACGGGTACCGTCGTGGATACTTTCATCAATGCCGGGGTGAGCTACGAAAAGCTCTACGTCACACTCAAAGCCATGATCGAGCATGATTCTTACGATATGTACTCCGGTTTTATTGCATACCTCAAATCGAGCGAGATGGTTCACTTGATTCAAAAGTGGTACCAAAACGACAGAAACTTGAAAGACGCGGTTTCAGGTGAGAAGATTGCCACCCTTACCGAGTACAGCATTGAGAAGGACCCAATCCACAAATGGGTCAAGGCACACAGTACCTTCATCTAAAAGGGTCACTTCAAACATTACACGTAATATCGCGAATGATGTTTCCAAATTAGACGACTATCATATGATTTTAATGTAAATGTACTCAACTAAGCTCATAGAACTTTCCCCTCTCGTTGTTGAACCGTTCTTTTTGGAATGTTGATTCATCGGGCCGAAGCAGAGGAGAAATGGGTTGAGTGCCAGAATCACCCAAAAAAGGAAGTAGCCCATCAGCGATCAAAGAAACAGCATTTGTCTCCGCCCCACGAGGAAGAACCACATCCGCTCTTTCCTTGGTAGGAAAAATGTAGTCTCTCATTTCCTCTCTTGCGCCGTTGAGATAAGTACCAATGACCAATTCAAGATCAGTGGGATTGGCGTTATTCTTCGACAAAACATCTCTTCGAATCCACCTGATGAGCCTCGTATCGGCGTCACTTCCAACGTACACCTTTATCTGTGCCTTTTCGCAAAGCTCCCTGTCGTAGAGAGCATATAGACCATGAACAATTATTAGCTTGTGCTTGTCACCATCAGAGGCTAGATTGGAGGCCAAGTCCGCTTTTAAAGCATCAAAATCAAACCGAGAAGGCTTTAAGTTAAGCAGCTGTTTATGTCCTACGGTGATGGCTGCTTTACTTCCGGCGTTTGTGGTAGTGACAGCATTAGGATCCATATAGGACTCCATGTCGACAATCTCAACCGCAATGGAGGATTTGGCCATCGACTCAACATGCTCCCTCAAAGAAAACGCCAACGTCTTTTTTCCTGAAGCATGACCACCTCCGATCAATAAAAGGACATTTGGGCCCGTCATTTTCACAGAGAATGTAGTAGCGTTCTGATGTACAGGGAGGTCGACATTACATAGTTCTGCATCAGACAATGCGATGGCATCGCACCAGACTTGATCTTCCATTTCTTTCAGAACCCAACAGCAAAGAACAAGATGGACTTTGATCGTTCTGCGGACAAGCAGATTGAGTTTTCTTCCAAGTCTACCAAGGGCGTCAAGGTGCACGCTACCTTTGAAAGTATGAAGTTGAAGCCACCTTTGTTAAAGGGTATCTACGCTTATGGATTCGAAGCACCCTCCGCCATCCAGAGTAGGGCCATCATGCAGATTATTTCAGGAAGAGACACTATTGCCCAGGCCCAATCGGGTACAGGCAAAACAGCCACGTTTTCCATTGGCATGCTTCAGGCGATTGACTGGAATGTGCGTCAGTGTCAAGCATTGGTACTCTCGCCCACCAGAGAGCTTGCGGTGCAGATTCACAATGTTATCCGGAATCTCGGAAACTACATGAACATCCACACTCACGCGTGTATTGGCGGAAAGCAGGTGGGAGAGGATTTGAAGAAACTCAGCCAGGGCCAGCATATCGTCAGTGGTACACCCGGAAGAGTGTTGGATGTGATAAAGAGAAGACATTTAGCCACCCGAAACGTGCAGATGCTCATTTTGGATGAGGCAGACGAGCTCATGACCAAAGGATTCAAGGAGCAAATCTACGAGATCTACCGCCACCTCCCATCCACAGTGCAAGTGGTTATCGTCAGTGCAACTCTCACCAGAGAAGTGTTGGAGATCACGTCGAAATTTACCAACGACCCGGTGAAGATCTTGGTGAAGAAGGAAGACGTGACGTTGGAAGGCATCAAGCAATACCACATCCAGTGCGAGAAAGAGGAGTGGAAATTCGACACGCTCTGTGACTTGTACGACTCATTGACCATCACACAAGCGGTTATCTTCTGCAACACAAAAAACAAAGTTACGTGGCTTGCGGACCAGCTCCGAAAGGCCAATTTTGCTGTTTCGTCCATGCACGGTGACATGAAGCAAGACGAGCGAGACTCGGTGATGAATGACTTCAGAACCGGCAATTCTCGTGTGTTGATCTCGACAGACGTATGGGCAAGAGGAATCGACGTGCAGCAAGTGTCTTTGGTGATCAACTATGACTTGCCTTTGGACAAGGAGAACTATGTGCACCGTATTGGGCGTTCGGGCCGGTTTGGACGTAAGGGTGTGGCCATCAACTTGATCACCAAAGACGACGTGACTGAGATGAAGGAGTTGGAGAGATACTACAAAATACGCATTCGGGAAATGCCACTGGATTTGACCAGTCTTTAGGCTAGAGAATAGACAACTAATCAAAGCGAACACCCGGTAGAAACACAGGGGCCCCAAAAGACATAGAATTTCGAGCGGTGGGGAATGCGATTTCTATACTGCCTGCCGAAAAGTTGTATTAGTCTGTTACGGAGACACTACACGAATGGAAGGAAAAGGCTCTCCTAGCTCAAGGCTCAGCGAACATCAAACAGCAACAAAGAAGCACAGAGGTCCTTTTCCGGAGCGAAGGTTATCGTAGGGAATCATCGGCTGTGTCCTTCACCTAAGAGCCAAGCCATCGCGATGATGAACCAGTGCGATTTTTTTTTTTTCTGCCACGGACCTTACTCGGACAACAATGGACGCCCAGTATCTCTCCGCCTTGGAGGAGACCCTCCAGCAGACGTTTTCGCCTGCCACTGTCAAACAGGCCACCTCCAAATTGTCTAAGGACTTTTACTCCAATGCGTTGGCCTTGCCTTCTCTTTTGCACATCTTGCAAAACGCCCAACAGGACCAGATCAAGCAGTTGGCTGCCGTTGAAGCTAGAAAGCTCATTGGCACCAAGTGGGAGACGGTTGACGCTTCGTTGAAGCCCCAAATTAGAGAAGCGTTGTTGCAAAACACCTTCACCCAACCTTCCAAGTTGATTAGACACTCCTCTGCCAGAGTCGTTTCTGCCATTGGTGAGTACGACTTGCAAGACAACACATGGCCAGACTTGTTGCCAAACTTGGTCAACGCGGTGCAAAGCGCCGACGCGCAAACCAAGGAAATGGCTGTCTACACTTTGTACACCTTGTTGGAGACCCAGGTGCCTGCGTTGGTTCCTCACCAGGATGACTTTGTCAACCTTTTTGCCAACTTGTTGCAAGACACCACTTCTCAAGACATTCGTGTCAACGCGGTGTTGTCGTTGGACGTTCTTTCTCAATTCATCGAAGAGGACGACGAAATTAACCCCACCACTGCTTCCAACTTCAAGGCTTCTATCCCCGGTATGGTGAACGTGTTGAAGGAAGTGATCCAGGCGGACGACTCCGAGAAGACCAAGTCTGTGTTCAACGTGTTCAACTCTTTGATTTTCTTGGACAACAAGTTGGTGGGCGACCAAATCGTGCCGTTGATCCAGTTTGTGTCTGAAATCGCCGTCAACACCCAGTTGGATGAAGAGTACAGATGCATGGCGTTGCAATTCTTGATTTCTTGTGTCTCCATGAGAAAGACCAAGGTCGTGTCCAACAACTTGGGTCCTCAGCTCATTGGTGTCGCCACTGCTATCGCGTCCGAGGAGATCGACGTGGAAGAAGAGTTGAACAACGAGGACGAGGAAAACGAGAACGAAGAGAACCAGCCTCCTTCGTTGGCTTTGAGATTGGTCGGTGTTTTGTCCGGCGAGTTGCCTCCTTCCCAGGTCATTGTACCATTCTTTGACAACTTGAACAACTTGATGTCCTCTTCTAACCCCTTCTCCAGAAGAGCCGGTCTTTTGTGTATCGGTGTTGCCTGCTCTGGTGCGCCAGACTACTTCGCCACCCAGATCGGAAAGATTCTTCCAGTGTTGATCAGCGGTTTGCAAGACCCAGAGGTCGTGGTCAAGGTTTCTGCGGTGAGAGCCGTGTCTCAATTGACCTCCGAGTTGCAGGATGCCATTGCTGACTACCACCAGCAGCTCTTGCCTCTTGTGATTGAGATCATCAACTCTGCCACCCACGTCATGACCTACAAGTATGCTTGTTACGCGTTGGACGGCATTATCGAGTTCATGAGCCACGATGCCATTGCTCAATACCTCGAGCCTTTGATGACCAAGTTGTTCTCGATGTTGGAACAAGCCAACTCCTCTTCTTTGAAATCTGCTATTGTTTCTGCCATTGGTTCTACTGCTTTTGCTGGTGGTAAGGGTTTCACCCCATACTTCAACCAATCCATCCAGGTGTTGGAGCCATTTGTTGCCAACGCTGCCCAAACTGAAGGTATGTCCGAGGATGACATTGAGTTGAGAGCTGTCACCTTCGAGAACATCTCGACCATGGCCAGAGCTGTTGGTTCTGAGTCGTTCTCTGCTTACGCCAAGCCTTTGGTTGAAGCGGCTTACGCTTCTATTGGCTCCGAGCACTCCAGAATCAGAGAATCCGGTTTTGCCTTCATCTCCAACATGGCCAAGGTTTACGGTTCTGAGTTTGCTGGTTTCTTGGAGGAGATTGTCCCTCAAATCTTGAAGTGTTTGGAACAAGAAGAGTTCTCCTTTGACGTCAACGGCGAGGACGAGGACGACTTCAACGATGACGAAGAGGAGGATCTTTCCAACAAGTTCAAGATCAACACTGGTATCACAATCGAAAAGGAAATCGCGTCCGTTGCCTTGGCCGAGTTGGCCACCGGTACCGGTGCTGCTTTCGCCAAGTACGTCGAGCCATCCGTCAAGACCTTGTGTGAACAAATCGAGATCTCTTACGGTATGAGAGAGGCTGCCATGAACGCTCTCTGGAAGATCGTCCGTGCTATGTTCAAGGCTACTTACGGTGAGAAGTTCTCTGCTCCAAAGGGTGTTCCTCAACAACCTTACGTCGATGCTTCTATCTTGCTGTTGATTAAGGAGGCCAGAAACTTCACCATTGCCAACTTGGAGGAAGAATTCGAGTTGACTTTGGTCGCGTGCGACTTGGACAACATTTGCGAGGCTCTTCAAGCCTTCGGTGCTATTGCTGTCCTTGATGATGCTTCGGACACCGCTAACTTGGAGAAGTTGTGCGAGCAATTGTTGAGCATTTTGAAGAAGGAACATCCCTCTCAAATTGACGACGAGGAGCCTGTTGACGAAGAAGAAGATGCTTCCGAAACCGAGGCGTTGTTGTTCGAGTCTGCCTTGGAAGTGTTGATCTTATTGGCTCTCACTTTGGGCCCAGACTTCTCCAAGGTTTTCGCTCCATTCAAGGACGTCATTTTTGCTAACATCACCTCCAAGTCTAAAAACAAGAGAGTCAGCTCTGTGGGTGGTTTGGCAGAGATTTCTGCTGGTTTGAAGGAGGCCAACCCATACTTTGACGAGTTGTTGCAAGTGTTCAGCGACAGATTGGCACACGACAAGTCTTTGGAGGTTAAGGGTAATGCTGCTTACGGTATCGGTGTCATCATCGAAAGCAACCAGGCTGACTTGTCTGGTCACTACCAACAAATCTTGCAAATGTTGTTCCATTTGTTGAGCAAATCTGACGAGCAAGCCAAGATCGACGACGAAGAGTCTAGAGATGTGGTCAGCAGATCCAATGCTAACGCTT
The DNA here is from genome assembly GCA_030557995.1 of Clavispora vitiphila. Taxonomy (NCBI): domain Eukaryota; kingdom Fungi; phylum Ascomycota; class Pichiomycetes; order Serinales; family Metschnikowiaceae; genus Clavispora; species Clavispora vitiphila. Next base: position 107,557 of record JANIJR010000032.1, read on the forward strand.
GTGGATGTGTCGCCAGAATGGCTTTGAAAAACCCTGCTGCGATCCCAGTTGAGCACGTTTTGCCAGCTTTGTTGAGCCACATGCCATTGCAAGCTGCTCCGGAGGAGAACTCTCCTATCTTGAAGTGGATTATCCAATTGTACGAGTCTAACAACGAGGTGATCTTGGCTCAATCCGAGCGTGTTATCCAGGTTCTTGCTGAAATCTTCCAGAAGGAAGCTGACAGAATCAAGTTGGTCCAGGAGTCTACTTTGGGTAGAGAGGAGAACATTGACAAGATGAAGCAATTCCAATCTGAGGAGTTGAAGCAAAAGGTCATTGAATTGTTGAAGTTCTTGAACCAAAACTACGCTGCCATTATCTCTTCCCACGAGATCTTGAAGGCTGTCATTGCATGAGTAGGTGTTTATCTGAAGTTTCTTTTTATAACTCATTAATTTAAGTGTTTACGTTGACCTGAGACATGTAGGCTGGCTCATCCCCTAAGTTTCACAAGTGAGGCGTATTCCAAATCGAGACCTACCCATACGCACGAAACCATTTCTTTTCAATTTTTATACTTTACAGTTGTACTTAGTCTTGTGCATTCATGGTATCTCGACGCATGCACAATTCGAATTATGCGCGTAATTAACCACATTGGGCCCGCAAAGGACCCAGTGCGACGTGTGGATTGAAATTTATTCAAGACAAGACCATATAAAATGCTGAGGACCAACCGAGCATGATGCTGATATAGTCAAATAACAACTCCAGCCTGTGCTAAAAGAAAAAAAAAAATGGATTCCGTTGGTCAGGTTCTCGCAGCCTTTTCTTTCATCGCCTGGTTCTTGTTAATTCCTCCATTAGCATACCATGCAAGAAATAAAAACATACCGGCGTGCTCATTGATCTTCTGGCTTTGCTTCAGAAATGTTGTTTCGTTCGTAAATGCGATCATTTGGAGCGACCAAGACTTCTACAACGCTACAGACGGAAAAGGTTACTGCGACGTCGTGGTGCGAATTGATAGCGGTTCAGCCGCGGGTGAGTTATCAGCTATATCTTGCTTGATGTTCAATTTGTACATGATAATGAACACGAACAGTCACAGTTTTTTCGATGCCAATCCTAAGAGAAAAGCCATTATTAACATATTGTTGTGTTGGACTCTTCCAATCATCATTATGGGGACTAGTTTGGCGGTGCAAACCACTCGTTATGTGATTTTTCGTTACCGTGGATGCGCAGCTTTATATGACAACACATATTGGTATATCTTTCTCGTGTCAATATGGGGTCCAGTATGCGCTGTCACTGGTCTCTCTTTTGCTGTTCTCACCACCATATTGGTGCTTAAAAAGCGTCGTGACATCAAAGACATTGTGCGGTGTGCAAACTTGGGACTTAACATTAGAAGGTTCGCAAGGCTCATTATCTTCAGCCTTTTAATTATTTTTGCAATGACTCCATTTGTTTTTTACAACTTCATTACCCTCGTCAACGGCTTGCGTGAGAACAATGCCGGGTGGAGAATTGAAAGAAATCCAAATTGGTCAACAATCGTGGCCATGGATTCCCCAAAGTCTCAATTGGCAATCAACATAATTAATATTTGTCTCTCCGGATGCACTTTTGCGTTATTTGGGTTGGGGAGTGATGCATTAGCACTATACCTGGAAATATTATATGCGCTTGGATTCAGATGTCTCAAGAGGAAACGTGATTCAGAGTTCACCGTCTCATCAAATTTTACTGGCAGCAAGCAAAATACAAGAACCACGATTGACACGGAAGAAACCTCAGCAAATTCAGAGAAAAACGAAAAGGAGATCGTCAAAGTTCACTCCGTTGACTCAAATGTTCTGGACTTCACATTGTCCAATATACCTCCTCGCGCGTTGGAAATGTCTAGTCTGGGAGATGACGAAATTGAACGAATCATTAGAGGGAGCTTTGTGCCAGATCCCGAGTTTCAATTTGAATTTAAGGAAGCATCAAGCTATGTATAGCCTATCACAATATAAGTTGTTTGAATAGTTTCTCAAAATCTTTCGAATCAACCTTTCCTTGCGTCTCTTTCATGGCTCTGCCAATGAGAAAGTTCAAGGACTTTCCCTTCCCCTTTTTGATCTTTTTTACCACATCGGGATGGGCACTCATGACTTCTAGACAAACCTCCTTAATCGCCTCTTGTAGATCGTCACCTGCAACATCATTGACAGCGCCCAAGTCATAGGTATCAACTAATTCTTCAATAGACAAAGCGCGATCCTCCGTCGACTCAATGATCTGAGTCATGAGCAATTTCGCAGACGTGATGGAAATTTTCTTTTGATCAACCATGAGAATCAATGATGCAAGTTTTTCCACTTCAATCAAAGACCCATCCACCGGCATATCCAATTTCTTGAATGCACCCACAAGTTCATGAATAACCCAGTTATTGACAACCTTGAACGAAAGCCCATTTTTTTTCACAATGATGTCATGCAAGCACAAATAAAATTCGTGCAACTCGGAATTTTCCACCAAAAACTTTGCATACTTTGTCTCCAAAGAATATGGGGGGCATGTCAATTTCTCAATCAACTGATCGGGAAATTCGGGTAATATCTTAGCAATGTCTTCGCCGATAGAGGGGTGCAACTGAATTCGAGGCAACTCTGTATCAGGGAAGTATCTGTAGTCAACCACATCTTCTTTAGAGCGTGTACGAATGGTTTTTGTTCCGTCCCAACTGCGAGTTTCTTGTGCAATGGGTTCGTTCAGCTCCTTCAATAGGCCAACTTGCCGAGCGTATTCATACTTGGCCGCAGCAACGATTTCTGAGGTACTTCCCAAGTTTTTAATTTCAACTCTGTTTCCACCCGCTACACTGACGTTTACGTCACAGCGCATAGCACCATTTTCCATGTCCCCCGAACACACACCCAAATGGGTCATTAGCGAAATGTACTTTTTCACAAATGCTCGAACTTCTGAAAGGTGGGTAAAGTCAGGCTTTGTCACCATTTCGATCAAGGGAACGTTAGCACGATTGTGATCTATATCCACAGTACCATCAAATGCATTGTAATTGAGCTTGGCTGTATCTTGCTCTAATTGGATCTGCTCAATTCGGATAGTTTTCGCTTCCGCCACATTATCGAAGCGGGGATCCAATTTCAAGAATCCCTTTTTGGCGAAAGGCTGGAAATGCTGGGTGATCTGGTAACCTAAAGGTTGGTCCAAGTAAAAGTAGTGTTTACGGTCAAACGACGAAACGGGACTAATGGACGAGTTAAGCGCAACCGCTGCCCGCAATCCCAATAGAAGTGCTTCCGGATTTAGCCGTGGGATCGTCCCTGGTAACCCAAAGTCAAAATGACTAGCCTTTGTATTTGGAGCGGCGCTATGTTTGTTTTCCGAGAGCGAGAATAGCTTGAATCTAGTCTTGAGCTGCGTGTGGATTTCAATCCCACATTTCAATGCATATCCGGGCTCCGGGTGCCATTCTTTTATTCGTCTCCCAATCATTGGGTTTGTGAGCTTTGACCAGACAGGCGAGATGGACACAGGAGGATTTATGCAGGATACGGTGGATAATAGTACGGTTTCACACAGTATGTGAAGGCAAACCTGGATTAGGAGGGCAAGTTGGAGACCAGTCAAGCGTATGTCTTACATTACAGGAAATCTTTCTTCGAGATTACCGGGTTTTGGAGTGTTAGGGACATGTGAATCAGTTCCTGCTTTCATTGTGCAATACCGTACCAATTGAAGCAGTATGACGGTGCGCCTCTGTCACCGGGGATCAAAATTGGTTTTGTGCACGACCTACTCGCACCCCACAAGGGATGACGATAAGATAGCGGTTGTTTGGCTATCTAGTATCCTTCTCTTTTGTGTACGCCTACTATTCCTGACCCATTCTGTTTTTGTGAACACATAAGACATCACTTAAGAGCAATTAGGTGCAGTCCCTATTGAATATTCAACCGGGCAATTGTACGTATATTTGTTTGTGGGATTCCGTTTTCCTTGTTTTCGCCACAATCAGTCTTTATCCAGGTGAATAAGGAGAACACACCAACTGCCACTGTGATTTCACTTGGTCGCACCTTTTTGATAATACGGCTACTGACAATTTTAGAAACATGAGATCTCAATTTAAAGACGAAAACTCCCTCGGTATGTATCTTCACGGCTGATGTTCACCTTGTTGAATACTAACGGTTACAGAAAAGAGGACTTCCGAGTCGACCAGAATCTTGCAAAGGTTCAAAGACAGACTTCCCGTGATTTGCGAAAAGGTTGAAAACTCGGACATCCAGGAGATTGACAAGAGGAAGTATTTGGTACCGGGCGACTTGACTGTTGGCCAATTTGTTTACGTCATCAGAAAAAGAATCAAGTTGCCTTCGGAGAAGGCTATTTTCATCTTTGTCAACGACGTGTTACCCCCCACTGCGGCATTGATGAGTACTATCTACGAAGAACACAAAGATGAAGATGGTTTCTTATATGTTTTGTACTCAGGAGAAAACACCTTTGGCCAGGTGAACTTTGCAGACTTGGACTTCTCTGATGTGCCTGGAATTTGAACGTTCAGGAGGGAGTTGTTTGATACTGCTGCCAGGGTATGTCTCTTATCCAAATCTCTATTCAGGTGCTTTTTTTAGTTGTTGCACAAGGTATTCTGTCGTCTGTTTGCCGAGCAACTATTGACTGGATTCAATATTGAAAGGTCTACATATGTGCAAATACACTTATAATTTTGATACTCATGTTGTTACTATGAATCCCCCACAGACACTGATTGGTCTTTTTCGACATTTAGACGGATTTTCCACTTTTCGAGGTCCTTCTGTCTGTACTTGTAAAACACACTATACACGTCCTGAGGGGTGATTTTATTTATTCCCACCGAATCTTTCGAGAAAGCCGCTCTCAACTTCTCCGAGTTGCGTAATTCAATTGCAAGTCCTTGTAACACCGTATCATAACGATGTTTCACCACGCTTTCCAAAGTATTTTCCACGTAAACGGCGTACGAATCCACTAGATCTGTCATATGCTTTTTCTGTTCTGCCTCTTCTGCCTTTGTCTTGGGCTCGTTATCGGAATAGAAGAATATCACATAGGTCTTATCCGAAGATACATCTAATGAGCTAACCAGACCATGAGCCAGTTGAACAAAACAAATATATACAAGCGTGAGGAGAGCAGACACTCCAAGAATAGCATTAGTGAGTCTACTCATTAGCTCAATTGTGATTTTCGCAATCAAGCACTTCGGGCTACATTTATATACGGTGGGCCCCTGGCCTGTATATAGACGATTATCCTTAATGGGTTGCACGCACTGCACTGACATCACAATATGGTTGCGCGATGATGGCGTCACGAACAACATGCATAGTTAAGACTGGAACACCAGGAATAGGCGAAACACAAGTTATCACGGCAATGTTCGACCAAAGAAAAAAAATAGTGACTCCTGCGCGATTCGAACGCGCGCATCTTACGATAACAGAACTTGAGTCTGCCGCCTTA
>JANIJR010000033.1:0-112873 GCA_030557995.1 Clavispora vitiphila
TTCCGCCGCACGAACATCATGCGCCACGTGAGATTCTCCATGCGCGCGCGGTACGGGAGGAGCCCGCGCGAGATTTTGTACATCAGCCAGAGCAGCTTGGGGGAGGTGTCTTCCATGGCGGAACTTGTCTGCAGAGATAAGGACGTGACCGGCTGGCTATCAGGTGAGGCGACTATTAGGTGAGTCGACTATCGGCTGACTATTAGGTGAGTCAACTTCTAGGTGAGGCGACTATTAGGTGAGTCGACTATTAGGTGAGTCAACTTCTAGGCGAGTCAACTTCTAGGTGAGTCGACTTCTAGGTGAGTCAACTTCTAGGTGAGTCGACTATCAGGTGGGTCGACTATCAGGTGGAGTCGACTATCAGGTGAGGCGACTATCCGAGAACTGCACAGCTGCTCGGATGGGAGGTTCAGGAGGAGGTTGCTGGAGCGTTAGCTTGCAACCGCAGGTACACACGGCGCCGTTTTTTCTGATGCGGGCCGATCTTCTCGGTCTCGGTCGCTTTCCTGCTATGGTCGCCTTGGCTCGCTTCGGTTGGCTTGGCTCGCTTCGGTTTGGTTGGGCTCGCTTCGGTTTGGTGGGGCTCGCTTCGGTTGTCCTTTCGGGGAGGCGTCGAGGTCACGCTTTGTCTTCGCGTGTGTATCCCGCAACTAAAGTGTAGCCAGTACGCTGTCCACAAAATGGACTGAAACAAGACTGGTGTCTGCGCGGGAGTCGGAGGTGAAATTTGCCGTGTCCCACTCGAATCCGGAAGTATCTCCCTCAAAACGTATCGCCTGTGTCTATGCAGACCGGCCTATTCGTCGTTGCCTTATCGTGGCCTGTGATTGGTGCGATACTGCGCGCCTCTCGCACCAGCTTCTGGCTGTTGTGGCCATTCCCTGTTGCAGCCAAAGATACAGTCGAACAATGGCACTGGCGGCGGCGCCAGCCGCACGCCGGGAACCCAAGGAAGCTTTTCCCTTTTTCCGCCCATTTCGGAGGTCCCCGGTGCTTTGGTTTTGCTCGTCGGTTTGCGCCGCTCTTGCCTATTTGGGACAGATAGGTACCGCTACGCCGCACCAGGTGTAAGCGGCAGAGGTACGGGTGCAGCGGCGACTCCCGGCACCACCACCACCGCCCGCGGGGCGCATACCCCTCAGGCCGCACCCGTGCCTCCCGGTCGAACCCCGTCGAATGTCGCGCCACCGCATAGCCCCATGTCGCACCCGTGTCGCCCGACATCCGCACTCTCCAAATTTACAACCACTGCAAATGTGGTGCCAACCCGTATATAACGCCGGCGGCGGGCCCGAAATATTTTGCCGCAGCCCACTTTTTTTTCGTCGGTGCGACTATTGTTTTTTCCTCCCGATTCGGCGTGCCGCACCACCGTAGGTTACCCCCTGTTTGCAACTCGACATCCCTTGGCATTACCTGCAAAACCTCACCCGGTGTGCGGGCAAATTTCAACAACTTTTATTTGGGACCCTCTTCTGCCCTGCCTCTGCCGTTACCTTCGGCTGCTAAAATTCGAGACATATCTTTGCATTTTTGCGTCGCGTGACCTTTCTGTCGGAGGCGAATATTTGCCCGTATTTCAAACCACACGTTCGTGGCTGTTGTACCACCGTTTCATCCCCGCCGCAACACCTGCTCCGTCTCTCTCCGCTCTTCCCATTTGCCCCCGTGCTCCGTGTTAATCCCTGTGGTCTTTAAGCCCGAATACCCCAAAGCTACTGCAAACATGGCCGCCAGCCTTTCCGACATGTACCCCAAACGCAAAAAGGAGTTGGAGGACATCACCAACTGCCACAAGAAACAGAAGCTAGATAAGCCAGCGTACTACCCGACGCAAGAGCGCCTGCCTTCGCCTGCATCGCCCCAGCAGCTGCTGCTGCCCCAAAAGCACCGCCACAAGCTGGTGTCGTTCGAGCTTTCGCGCAACCAGCACTATGAAACGTCGCTGCTCTTGACCCCGAAGGACGACGACTACGTCTCGGAACCGGAGGAGGTGATGCCCGTGGCCGACGTGCGTGACCTCGACACAAATGCCGACTACTTGGCGCTTTGCTCCACCCAAAACCTTTTGGTGCAAACCAAGGCCCGCATCGAGGACGATCTCCACGAGCTCGCGCGGCTCGGCGCGGCGGCACGCCACGGCTCCAAGCTGGACTTGGTAGACTTTTACGTGCGCCTCATTTTCCAGGCCAACGCGGTGCCGGCCCCGCACAAGGTGGTGCGGGCGCCCACGGTGGACTGGAGCAAGTACCACCGCGGCATGGACCGTGTGTCTGTCGGCAGCCATGATAATGAACAAACTCTCTTCAGGAGGTTGTCCTTGTTCGACAAGGACTAGCTCTGTGTATACTATCCGTTTATAGATATGCGATCGCATCCATCGACTAAAACATCATTCCCGCAAACCGTAGAGTGGTGGCCCTCTGGTCGCCCCCCACGGCCCGAATAAAATATATACTACAATGAAGTCTTGATTTGCGTCCATTCCGTAGCAAGAAACTACTGCGTCCGAACCTTACATGTGGTTCTCCCGCCTTCGTCGGTGCTTGACGTGGGCGGCGCTCGACTCGCACCTCTTGTCGGCTCACTTCTTCTTCTTCCCAACTAGGACAGTACAGTGCTCATACCTGACCCCTACTTCTTGTCCTCGTCTTCCAGGTCCGTCACCAAGAACGCATTCTCGTCCACCGGCACGTCCGAGTTGAGCGGCTCCCACCGTGTGTCCTGGTCACGCTTGGTCCGCGTGGGCAACAGCGGGGGCTTTTCCTCGGTGGCGTCCGGCTTGCGCCTGAAGTCCGAGGGCAATATCTCCGGGTCGTCGTCAAAGTTGTGCGTGGCCAGGTTGTTGAACGACGAGCCGCCCAACGCGCCAAAAAGCTTCAGCGGGCGCTGACTCTGGGGGCGCTGCTCCTCTGGAGCAAACTTCTTCGAAAGACCCGAAACCCAGCCGTTGATGGTGGTTTTCGCCTCGGCAAAGCCCTGGGTGAACGTCTCCTTGAGTTGCTCAAACTCGTCCAGCGAATCTTCCTCTGGAGGCGGCGGCTGCTGCTGCTGCTGAGTGCGGCGGCGGCGGTGCTGTCTGCGGTCTTCCTTCTCGAACTCCTTCTGCAACTGGCGCGCCAAGAGCTCGTCGTCGGTCACAGTGGGCTGCGGCGCCTCGGCCGGAGCCGCGGCCGCCACGGGCTCGGGCTTGAACGTGGGGTCCAGCAAGAACAACAACGCGGTGAACGCCGGATCCGCGCGGCCCTCGGACGCAATCAAAATCGCCTCAATCACCCGGTCGTCCGTCTGCGGGAACGCGTCCTTCAAATCCTTTTTGATCCGCGCTAATGGCAGCAACGGACGTGCGGGCGGAGGCGGAGCCACGTCGTCGTCGGTGGGAGTGGCTTTGGCGGTCGCAGACTCGTCCAAGGCGTCGCTCTCGGGCACGTTGTCGGCTTTGTCGGCTTTGGCCGCTTTGGGCTCTTTGATTTCGGTGGTTTCCTTCTTGGTGGTGGCCGATTCAGGAGTGGCCGAAGTCGAATCCGCATTGGCGGCAATTGGGTCGGTTTCGGCGGCTGGAGTGGCCACCGCGTCCGCTTCCTGCAGAGAGAGCGGGATCTCGGTGGTTTCGGTGGTATTCATGTCCACCGGGTCGGTGGAGGCGATAGTCAACTTATCCTTAGCCATGGTGTTGGCGGTTATCAAAGTGCGCAGCGAGAATTGTGGGGGGTATCGGGTCGTGCGGGGCCCAATTGTAGAGGCGGGTTTCTGTTGCAGGTTGTGTGCTGTAGTACTCAATTTCGGTTATCTTCACAATCATAATTTCATCCCGTGTGGGACGGAGTTATGCTCCTCCATATATCACCAATGTGGTCAGACTTGACAAAATTTCCCATTTCCATTCTGCAAGTTGGAACCTGCTTCCTCACCTTTATACTTGCAACTGCAAACAGTTCGCATCCGCCTGAGCCCTACTTCCATTACTGTGCACGTGCCCATCGGCACGTGCTCCCCGCTGCGTATATAAGGAAAAGTTTTCCTCAAGTGCTTTTTTCTCCTTGATAGATAATTACTCCGAAAATTGCTAGAGCTTTGTATCACTACGCCATTGATAATAAAGTGTGGACAGCGGAGGCATATTGATGGCAGCTTCATTTGCGTGTGCCTGGCTTTTTGTCAGGGATAGAATGGAGTTCCCTACATATGATTTGTAGTGTATATCAGTAAGAATCTTGCTGTTGGGAGTGGCAGGAGTCTTGCTGTTGGAAAGGGAGTGACTGCTGTTCAAAATGTCGCTCTACTTTATTTTCGTGATCAGTGTTCTGAGTTTGTGCTCTGTGAGCTCGTATTCTCTTTAGATTCGTGCTCTTTGAGTTTGTATTCTTTGAGGTCGTATTCTCTTGCGGATGTGTTCTCTGAGATCGTGTTCTCTGAGGTCGTGCTCTTTGAGATCGTGTTCTCTGAGGTCGTGCTCTTTGAGTTTGTGTTGTCTGAGTTCGTGTTCTCTATAGGTTTAGGCTCTCTGTAGGTTGGCTCTCTGTAGGTTGGCTCTCTGTAGGTTGGCTCTCTGTAGGTTGGCTCTCGATAGGTTCGGCTGTTTTGAGTTCGTCTCCGTAATGAACGCTTGTCTACATCGCTGGCCTCTACTGACATGCCAGGATTTTCCTCTTAAATACTCTGGTTTGCACGGATTCGCCCGTCTCTGTATTCTCACTAGCTGTTCTCCACTAAGTTACCGATTCATCGCTCTCCGCTTCGGCCAATTTGCATTTCCCGTCACCGTTTATCTTCTCCAGTGTGCTCAATGTATTCCTTTGGTTCGTCTTCTGTAGCTCTCTCTGCTCTCTCTGCTCTAGCTCTCTCTGCTCTCTCTGCTCTAGCTCTCTCTGCTCTCTCTGCTCTAGCTTTCTCTGCTCCAACTTTCTCGAGCTTTCTTCGGTCAGACCCTCTACTCATATCGTCAAATGTGTCTATTGCTATACAGCGACAATGCAAAACAATGAATATTTACTGTCTCAACTTCTCCTTGGTCTCCTTCAACTCCTGTTTTCTTCTGTTCAAGTCCAAGATTTCACACTCCTCCCACACGTGTTTGTCGTGGTGGCAGTCCACAGAGGAGTTGGCGCTTTGTCTCACAAGACAGGTTTGGTAAAGAGCAAAGTAGGCAGCGCATCTGTCTCTCCATCTCAATGGAACCTTGTACTTTTGCAAGTCATCTTCAGAAACTGGATGTTAGTGGAAAGAACTTATAGGGGAAAGAAATGGGAGAATGTTGTGCACAGTAGAAAGAATTTCTCCCGAGTGGAACATACGAAGTGGTGGGAACTCAGTCACAGCCATTGTTGCAAGTTGTAGTTTGTGGAGCTGGTAAGAACGCTTAGTTGAGGTTGGCCAATGGGAGGTACGGTGTTAGCGATGTTGGTCTGTGTGCAGGCAGTTACGGTGGAGCCTGGCATCGGTGGCAGCTGGAGGGCAGAGAAAGCAGCGGACGCTGCTGCGTAAAGAAAAACCGTGTTTCGGGCTGGAAATAGACGCTGCGGTGTGTTGATGTGTCTACTTGTTTACTAGGACGTGAGTGTGGCAGAACTGGAGGGAAATGGGAAACAAGAGCCGGGTAGCAGGGAAATCTTCCCCTCAGTTGCCAAAAAGCTTTCTTACTTGGGGTTTCAGAAGCCCGGAGACATGACAAATTGTCGTGTTGTTGGTTTCCGATGGCTTCTCAAACTGCGGGTTAGTGGTTTCCGGCGCTCCAGTCTCGGCTCTCGGGTCGTGGTTTCGGGTCGTGGTTGCGGCTCGTTTCGGGTCGTGGTTGCGGCTTGTTTCGGGTTGTTGTTGCGGCTTGTTTCGGGTCGCTTCGGACTTTCCGTTCTCGAAGTCGTCACCTAGCCGCCCCTTACAGAAGAGGTTCCAAATTTTGTATTATGCAATATGAATATTCAAAGGTTAGTGCTTGTTGAGTCTCTGCTTCAACGCAATGTATTGGCACTCGTAAAACTGGTCCTTGGCGGCACTGCAGAAAGAGGTTCCCTTGTTAAGACACTTGTAGTATGTGATGTAGTGAGCAGCACACTTGTCTCTGTTCAAGAAAGGCACGTCATTGTCATCCAAGTCCTTCTGGGAAGCTGTTTGTTAGAAAGAGCTGTCGAGATTTTGCACGTAGAACATACGGATTTGGGGAAATTCATAGGCTTGAGCGGATTCAGCCATGATTTGTGAAGTATGTGAGAAGTTGACGTTTGATTTTACCTCACGCCATTGGATGGAGGAAAAATGTCGCACCGCTCGCGCTGGACCGCGCGACATTTTTGCCCACCCAATGTCGCGCCTTCTTGCCCGCCGGCTGGCCCTTCGAACAATCACACGTAGCTGGGGTGGAACCCCCATTAACCCCGCAGAGACGCTGGCCAGGTCCGTGTGATTCTAGCTTTGCGGGTAAGCTGCCCTTTTCGGCTCCCTCCTCTATGAAGGACGTCCATTGTCTCAATGCAATGTGCCTAGCCGCACAGATTCAATGGTCCACATTGGTATGTGGATGCATGTAGCCCGGCGAATGACCTGCTTGTTCAATGGCATACGGCTACATCAAGAAATACACCTAACCAAATGCACTTTATGGAGGGGATGCATGCAGGGCTCAGATGGTACCCTCGAAAAAGTTACGACACAACACATCACCACCCACCTGCCTAATGCCAAGAGAGAAATAGCCGGAGAAATTAGCCGAGGATGGGAGTTTGACACGGTGTTTCTAGGGATTTCGTGACGGAAGGGTATACAATTGCAAGTCCCGGAGCGTACAATGGTGAAGGTGAGAAAGAAACCGCTGCGGCGATGTTTCAGGCACCAAAAAATAATCCCACCCGATATTTTTGCGTCTCCGCGCCCGATCGAACGATCCACCACTCCCACGAGGCACCGTTGTTCTCTTCATCTGAGGATCACCCTACTCTATGCACGCATACTTGCATATAAAACTTCATCTGCAGTTACATCTTGTTGATTGCACATTGAAGCCTATAGCTGCATGAAATGGGCGGCAGTTGCAGGAAAGTTCCGGTTTAACTGCAGCGAAATACGCCGGCGTCCTATTGTTCTTTGCTGGAAAACCATCGCGTCCCCATGCACAATCCTTCTATTGTGTTTAAAAATAGATGCAGACGGAACGCCCCATACTGAATCTAGATCCACCTAGCAACCACACATTTACCCTGACCTGCGCCAATCCCGAAGGATCAAGGGCAGGATGTAAACATGTGAGATTTAAAGATCGATTCGGGATAGTTGATCCCTTGCAAGAAATTACGTCAGCCAATTTAGAGTTGGGGGTGCAGCCCAACTAGGATATCAAGTGCGACGGTCCTCTGTGGCAAAAACCGCCTATTATGTGAGCCTGGGTGCAATGACACTTGTTTGTTCATTCAAGGGTCAATCCAATTGGTTTCACGCTGCATTGTCACTCCAAAGAGAAAGATTCTAAGCCGCAACTTTTCAGGTGCTCTCGGGTGGGCGGTGCGGGACCAGACTGTGATTCGCATACAGCTTTTCGGGTGATGCATAACACGAGGATGCGTCAAGAAATTCGGTTTATGGTTAGTTTCTCCGATATTGCTTAGACGGTCCGTTGTGCTGTCGGGGAACTCGACGCACCTCTGTGCAGTCATGTGCACTACGATAATCGGTCTACTTTGCAATGAAAATCTCTTGCACATAAACTTGAAACATCGTATATTATATCAGCCCATTCGCAACGGAGCGAAGCATCTGACAGTCACTCGGTCTATTTTACGCAAATCCAAGCCCTACGTTCACGGATTTCAGCCACTTCTGTTTCATTTCTTTTACGGAGCCACCAACTCGTCCACACATCGGAATATACTTTAAATACGACGTTAAACGCTCTACATCCGCAATATGCATACTTCCGCCCTTCGCATTGCGCACACCGCGCCCTCGCGCAACAAAGTTTCTTTTGTGCACGATAGAATATCCCAACATGCAATACGGGATCGTAGATAAGTCATAAATCTATGACATGGCAAATGCGATATCCACGGTTAATTCTTCCCATAATCGCAAACGGTCCCCCAATCATTGCTTGGCAGGAGTATAAGGGCGTCCATCATACTTCTGGTTTCCCTATCAGCATGCAGTCAACCCTAGGGTTGCAGTATAATTATCTGTTATGACATCAAAAACGCTAATGGCCAATGGAATCGTAAGTCAGAGCAATCTTTAATTTGAAGGGTGATGGAGGATGATTAGAAAACCTCGGACGTCAGTCCACATATAAGCGAGATCGCTTAAAATGTCCCAGGATACATACCTTTTCCATGACAGCAATAATAGTTACAGGTACATATAAACGGGATATTGGCAATTCTACATTTGCGACCTGAGCGGCAACAGATCGTCGGTTTTAGCGCGACAATGCGCGGGCTGCATGTAGGCGCCCACATTCACGAAGATTATCCTTCATTTACCGCGTTTCATGTAGTAAAATATAGTAAGTCCCACTATGGTGCAGAATCTAGGTCAAATTAAGTTTCGTCTAGCTGCTATGATGATTTCATCGATGACTGCATTCCGGGTACTTGAACCATAACTGTGTAGTAACAATAAATGTACGAATGTTAACATATTTGCTAATAACACGTGGGGAAGGAACCAAACATACTTTAATCAAACTCAGCCGTACGGTTATATTTGAAGTGTTTCACTTCATGTGTGACATTTTCTACTGATGAACAAACAATCGTTACTCCCTACATTCCCCAGGAGAAGATGAGATCGTTTCAGAACAATTATAACAATCGGTTTCGTTTGCTTTTGCTTGGCTCGCCTGAAAATGCGCAAAAGCACCTCCACCGATCAGTTGTATACACATCAAGATTCTGCACTATGCTAAGCGTTACACAATCGCCTCGAAGAAAAACTGGGCTGGTGATATAATAAGGTGTAGTGTGCAGATTGAATTGAGTTGGTGCGAAAAAAAAAAAAAAAAATACCGAAACTGTAAACACTGTGAGCGAATACGAAACTAAATGGTGTATCACATTTGAGGCTTTGCTTCTCCTCGATGAAGGGGCAGCACTTGCAAATATAATCCAGTAGTAATATCCAACACAACTGTTGGTGCATGCAAATTCTAGAGCCAGCATGCATGCATGCATGTGCAGCGGATGTTCTGTACGTCTCTGCGCTATGCGACAGTGAATTCCGGCCCCGAACTTGCATACATTATCACTGTGAGAAGCATCTATTTCCGTAACACGCATAACCCCAAATTTCAAATTGTCTTTCACGTATACATAAAGACCGGAACCCGCAGTATGTTCAACTTTTTTTCCTGATAGTATTCCTTAGATTTTAAAAAGGCTTCCCTCCTGTCTTTTCATCAATTCCTAGTCGCAGCTATCTGTGCCCCTTACACACGACGAGAAAAATATAAATATGCACGGGACGAAAGTCAAATTACCTTCGATCGCGGAACTAACGCAGACATCGCTGCCCATTGCACCTACAAAAGCCTCTCCTTTGCAACCTCCTGCGATGAGTGTTGAACATGTGTCCCTGGAAAATCAAAGAGAATCTGTTGCTCAAATGCATCTGCCTACGCCTGGTCCACTTCCTCCGTTTCCGTTTTACTCTTATGGGCCGGGCCAACCTAGCGCGTCGCCCTACTATCTGCATTCCTACTACCAGCCGGTGTACTACCAGTCGCCGGTGATGAACCGGGCCTTTGGCGCTCCCGAGAGTAAGCTGGTCTACTCTGTGCCGGAGGTCATTAACAAATCTATCAACAAGTGCCACAGATGCGGAACTACCGAGACGCCGGAATGGCGCAGTGGTCCTAACGGGCTCCGGACCCTTTGCAATGCATGTGGACTTTTCCATGCCAAACTCGTGAAACGCAAGGGCGCAGCCATTGCTGCGGAAGAGGTTCTCAACAACAAGGTTTGCAAAGGCAAGAACGGCCGTCGTGTTTCGGTGAAGAAGCATGCGTTAGAGGAGTCGAAGAAACGCATGAGAGAAGCACAAGTGACGGAGCTTGCTCCGATTCCTTATATGGGTGCAGCTCCTGCTCCTTCGGTTAGCGCCGGCGCTATGCCTTCTCAGCCTCCTCTGGAATACGTGTACCAACACCAGGTTTTCCATGAGGGCCGCTCTGCTCCAATGTATAACAACTATCCCAGGGTTGCCCTTCCGCACCCAGTGCTTCTCAACCCATTCCAATCGTTGCCTGGAATCCGCAACTAGTTTGGGTATTGACTAGCACTACTACTGGGGTCAATTCAATTTTTTATGGGCGCCGTAGAACAAGCGGGTGTCGCTCATCTAGGTAATCAATATAAAACAGGGACTTTGATCATTGTAAGACTGTTCGGGATTTTACGGTAGGGATTTCTATAAGGGTTCGGAAGTGATGAGGTTTCATTCAAATGATGTTTCTGTTGTCCATTCTGTTGTCCAACCTGCCGTCAACTCTGCTATCTTCACGAGCAAATTTTGTTCGAGATCTTTCGGCGGAACGGGTACACAATCGACCCTGACCATTCCTTGGTTTGCTACATTGAATAATAGTTATGATAGCCTTCTGGTAGACCCGGGATTCGTCTAGAACCTTATTGCTGTTACAATAGTGAATGAGGATGGAAAAAGGAATTCGTAAATGGTTCCATGCACTTCGCGTAAGAGCGCTTAATAAGACGAACAGGCTAATCAGGAAGGATACTGGAAGGATGCTTATAAAGTGACAGCGATAGGGCTTCCGAGGGTTTCTTGTTCGTCGCCTAGCCGACTAGATTGTTTATTTAGTTAAAAGGGTCCACGTCGTGTGAGCTGCTAAAACTTTGTCATCGCAACCATCTCGGAACCTACTAGCTTCATTGCTATGAACCTGTGAATTTTCTTATTTTTTTTCCGGGAAGTGGGGATTTGTTGAGCGTGCGTAGTCTATTCGGGCGTATTTTTAGTTCAAGTAGTCCATGGGACATTGGGCGCATCTTCCTAATCGGGCAACAGACCTCAAATAAACGCATGGCATGTAACGTGCATTAATATTCATTAGTGTGTACACCCATAAATGATTATCATTCAGGTCAAAACAAGTAAGCTGGTCTCATCAGCTCAAAATAAGAATATTCACCTACACGTAGCTCGCTTCACCGAAGACCTGTTTTCGTAAATTCCTAAACCGATTTTTAATCTTATTTACACGCACGAAAATTATTTCATGTACTCTGCAGAGCGTAAAGAAAATACTTAAATATGCGCGTATCGTACATAAAGCATGTATTTTATTCACATACAGGAAGGAAGAACGAAGGACCTTGGTGGATTGAAACTGCGTGTCCAATATTCAATGAACCGGGGCCCAATAATGAAACCGGATATCAATTTGCAATGTGAATGAGAGACCCCAACGTCGTTTTTCATGGAGAGTAGATAAGCGCGATTTTCGCGCCTTCATAGAAGGGGTGAGCATAGCAAGGAAAAGTGTGAACACCGGGAAGACGCAAGGAAGGCCCACCTTTGCGAGTCTGCGAGATCTATTTTATTCGGAAGAATATTCTGCAACCGCTCGCATTGATGTGTATGGTTGCTCTAAATTACCATTTTCGTACGTTCACCTCTGAAAGACAGTCTAAACTAAGTTTTCTAGGGTGTGTAAAGTAGCTGAACGCAAGATAAACATTTGAGATTTTCTCCATGGCGCCTACGATCTTTCCCCGCCTTTTAGATTTATTGTTAAAGTATTAGCGCTATGTTTTTCGCACGACACCTGCCCCGAATCGTGCAGCTGTTGCTGTAGTGACGTTAACCCTTTAGTTTCTGAGCAGGACTTAAGGAGCTTCTCTCAGCGCTATTGTGCATATGCACGAGCAATTCGGCAACCTGGATCTGACAAGTTGCTGCAAGAGACGGCCATAAGCGAAATAGAACACCAAATCAGGAAAACTGGGCTTATGAGTGCCGATTTTGCCGGAGAGCGTAGCTCCTTCACGGATTGGATTACCAAAAGAGAGGCAATTTTTTTGGTTCAGGGAAACAGCAATACATGACGTTTAGTAAAAGCAGGCGAGATTAACATACTCAATCGAATTGTTTCTACTATTATTAACTTAATGAACCGCATTCAATCGGCGTTTGAACTGATACTCTCTACCACAGTTGAAACCCCTTTGAAGACATCATCAAAAACGCCTACAGAGGGTCTGTGTTTGGTTTTCAGCCAATCAGAATCTTGGAAGACCCCTGTTCTCACAAGAATAGATTCCCAACCGGCAGTATTGGCTCCCCAAATGTCGGAAAGCGGGTTGTCGCCAACCATATAAATTTTAGAAAACGGGGAGTTTTGCGGTTCTTCGTTGAGTTTGGGCATGAAACCATGGGGCTTGTGGCCATTTAAGATTTTGTTCCATTCGACCAAAACGGAATGTGCATACTTGTACTGAACCTCAAAAGGCTTACCAAAGATTGTCAGTACAAGCTCCTCAGTTGACGCCAAGCGGTTGGATTCCTTATAAATCCTTTCTAAAATCATTCTAAACGCACCCTGTCCGAACCGGGGCAAATTGTACTCATTTGCCCACAAGAAATCGTCGTTACTGAAGGCGATTGGAATAGCAGGGTTAACGTTGCCCGTAGAAGTCCGTTTTGTTCCCACCACGCCGTTTTCAGAAACCAAGAGATCGCTCACCACCTGGATATCGGTATTCATGTCTCTGGGGTCATTGAACACCAATATTGACTCGATTGGAGCAGACAAGTCCACATCACGGGAATAGCGGGAGAATTCTTCGGGTGTGAAGCGGTGATGGGGCGAAACCGCCGGGTTTTGACGGACGATGTCAATTGGCATGATAACATCTTGAAATCCGTATTCCAATGCCGCATGACGAGCATTATCGTTGTTCCCGCCAACGACCAAAACACGTTTATATTTTCCTGTTTGGGCCCACGCCCTCATTGGAGTATGACTCTGCACAATTTGGAGCGGAGAGATTTCGACATCAAGTCTGTCGGAGAGAAATTCCACCCGCTTTTTTTCGGAAACACCGCCGCCGTTGGTGAGCAAAATAAACGGGATCTTGGATTTGTTCAACATCAAAAGCGTGTCCCGGGCTTTCGGAATCGGCTTGGACCCCCGGAGGAGAACACCATCAATGTCAAAAACAAAAGCCGGCAATCCTGGTTTTTGGGAAAGTTGACGGACGAACCGGAGAATTGAGGTTTTTTTCTGTATCATATGATTGGGAAAGTATGCAAGGGAAGACGGTGCTTATCATTATAGGCGCGAAGGTTGGATAGATCGGTAGGATAGAACATCAGTACCTTCATAAGTACTGAATCCGCGGCATTGGATCGTAGCATATGTATGAGATTCTTTTGCTCCATTTCAACCTTCTAAAAAAAATGACATTGTAGAACAGGTAAGAATTGCGACAGGTCTGGATGGTCAGGGTGCTTGATTGGTAGCTTTTTGGCTAAGTAGAAAATTACTGGGAAGTTGTGTTCTTTTGTTTGATAGGATTGACAAGATTCTGAGAAACTGCGAATCCTGAGTAAATACAAAATCTCTTTAACAAGCTCTACCAACAGACCAGGACTCCAGTTTATGAATCAATTGCAAATGTCTCAACATCATTCACATACAAATATTCGTTACCATCTGTGTGAGCCCAAAGAAATTCGCCACCTTAACGCACATTTACAATCTTTTCAATGCAAATTACGATTAATCTAATGCAAATGCTGTTGCACAGTGCAACACAGTGTCTATGTGATGAATGATCCGCCTACGTCGCCGCCTCCAATGCCAATTTCTCCAAGATTCCGCCAACTTCTCCTTGCGCAAATCCCTCTTCAACTTCCCAATCGCCCTTGAGCTCGCCGGTCAATACTTTACACGCATGACCCGCAATAAAAAGTCCCGGCGGTCTAGATCCCAAAACCTCCACCGCAGCAGCAGCCTTTGACAATGTAGTCCGAGTCACTCTTTGGTCTGGACACGAGGCGCGCTCCACAATTGCCACAGGCAAATCCGCATCCCAATTCTTTTCGGAAATAAGGTGTGGAATTAACTCGGTGATGCGGTGGAGTGCCATAAGAAAGACAGTCGTTCTAGAGGGAACAAATTCAGGCAAGTGTGGTAATGCCCCGCGACGGCCAGTACCGGTACAGATAAGAACCTGATCCGCGACTTCTCTGTGTGTGGCAGGAATGTTAGCAAACACCGGAGCAGCCAAGGCAGAAGTGATTCCTGGTAACACCGTTGGCACGAAACCGTGTTGGGAAAAGAAGTTGTATTCTTCTCCTCCACGGCCGAAGATGTATGGATCTCCCTGCTTAAGACGGACCACCTTTTCTCCCCTAGACAACGCCTCCAATCCCAACAGCAAAAGTTCTTCTTGTGCCTTCTCTGCATTTCCGGGGAATTTCCGCGCAATGAACAACCGGGTGCGCTTTTTGGGAACAAGATCAAGAACTTGCTGCGGCACAAGCTTGTCTGCGAGCACGAGATCTGCCGAGTGGATTTCCTGAATCGCGCCCAACGTCAACATCTGAACTGAGCCGGGGCCAGCGCCGACAAGCGAAATGGCACCCTTTGAACTACCGGCAATGTGTTCCTCACAATTCTGGGTATACTTCTGTTCGAGATCTTCCACCAGAATGTCTGCAAGCTTGCTGAGTGGGTAGTATTCCACAATTTGCGAGAGCCAGCGGGCGCGGCGAGTTGCTTTTTGCTCTTCCGAAGTGTTAAACTCTTCCACCAAAGCATTGAATTTCAGAGAGTGAACTGCATCCTCATCCTGGGCTCCAACCTCCAGATCGTGCTGCTGTATGGCCCTTCGGAGCTCGCCCACACGCAGGCAAATTTCGGCGATGTTCGGAGGAAGGGAACCGACTAATTCCCTCTTGATGCGAGACGCCAACTTGCATCCTTTTCCTGTGGTAGTCACACCCATCTGGAAATCGCCAGAAGTGTAGGTGGAGAGTAAAGTGAATGTAGACAATTCGGCCGAGTCAGAGACGTTGATGGGAATCCGTAAACGGCGGCATGCTTGTGAAATTGCCCGCTTCAACTCGAGTTGACTCATGTTGAGAGTGACAAAAACCCGGTCGACCACATGGTCCACTTCAGAGCGACCGAGAGAGGTGAGGAGGCTCGGAGAAAAGGATTGGGCCACCAACTTGACTCTGTTTTCGCCAATGTGTTCCTGAAGAGTGGTGGGAAGCTCCAGTACTGGAGCCGTTGTGAGCAAAACTGGGTTAGCTCCAGAAGCCAATATCAGGCTGATTCGGAGAGCGGCAGTATTGAAGTTTCCGCCCACCACGAGGTGGGTTTCGCCCGAACAATCCAAGGACGCCAACAAATTCATCGTGGGGAATGAAACGCTGGGGAGAAACCAGCTATAAAAGTTGCAAACGTGATTAGGAAACCGCACGTGATGTGACAAGATTTCAGGAAGGTACGGATGTTTCATGAATGCACACATGTGTTTTTGGAGACAGCTCAAATTGGGAGAGGGGACTTCCTACGGCTAGCGACTGGATATAATGGCGGGGTAAGCAGCTCTGGGGCTCACTACTGGCGGAAATGACGAACAGTAGTATTGCCGTTGCTCAACACATGTGTGCAGGAACAATACACCTTAGTCAGCCGCACAATGCGATAGGTGGACTGGTTCAATTAAACAAAGCTGTATGTCAGAGACTCAAGATATGCGTAAATATGGAAGTTTAATAGAATTTTTTTATGGTTATACCACTAGGGCATAGCTCCATTATACATAATGGCTATTCCTGGTTCAACTGGCTCTTGCTCTAAAGATGTAATAAGACACATGAAAGAAGGCTGAACATGGGGAAAAGCGAAGTGCCAAATGCTACACACACTGAGAGACCACTAGACAGATACAGGAAATCTACACAACGGCTCTTTCAAAGAAGCGGAAAGTGGATTGCCCGATGGTGAGCCTGAGCACCGACTCGGGAGGTACTGGTGTACCTCTGGAAGCACGGGGAGGTACTGGTGACGGTTGGCAATGAGTTCAATAGCATCATGTGCGCAGACAGCGCATCGCATGACTATATACAACCGCTGGATATTTTGAGCAGCAGCAACAAAGTAAATCAAAAACGAAAAAGTTTGATAATGTCGCCAAAAAAATTGAGGCTACAGCCAGTAGATTATGGTCGTGAAAGCGCAGTTGGACCCGTGTAAGTGGAAAGAGACGACCGTCCTGCAGGACTCGTAAGTTACTTCTCGACACACGTGAGGCGATAAAGAGAAATTGCTATTATTCTTTTTCACACCAAATGGCAAAGAGACCTCTCGGAATCGGCAAGGCGGCCAAGGCAAAAAAGCAAAAGTCAGAAAAGCCAACTGCTCCTAGCAACGAGCTCACGGTCGAATTTGACGAGGAAGCGGACGCCAACGATGCAGTTGCGCAATTGCAAGCATTATGGAAAACCTACTTGGCATCCGAAGACAAGCGCGAGTTGATGGTGAATGGAATCATCCACGAGTGTGACCGGATTTTGCGGAAACATAACAACGAGAAAAAACCCGACGACGAAGAGAAAATCGAGCTCTCGGGCCGGTTTTACGCCATTTATGCGCTTGCATTGTCGTCCTTGGCGTTCTACAACACCGAAAACTTGGCCAAGGTGAATGATTTCTTCAACGAAGCATTCGACCGCATCGAGTCCGGCCGCAACGCTTTCCCAGATTCGGCGGATTTGTTGTTTGCTGAAGCGAAGCTTATGATCAGCAGAGTTCCATTGGTGGAAATCAGTCAGTTGATTATCGACAGCGAGGTGAATCTGGAAAACGTGGACGTTTCGTTGTCTCTTGATGACAGCTTGAAGAAATGGGAGGAGGCGCAGGCCAGTGCCATTGCCCAGAAGCAGTTCCACCTCTACAACTCGGAAAACTTTGATTTTTTGCAGGCGTTGGATGACTTGTTGGACATGGTGGACAATTTCGGCCAGGACGTGATGGAGGGTGAAGATAGCGACGACGAGGAGGACGCAAGCAAAGACGTGGCATTGAACGAAAACCATCCGTTGTACAAAATCAAGTTGCTGGACAAGTACAACTTGTGGTGGAGAGATCAGACGATTGCGTTTTTGAACAACTTGGAAAAGCACATTGAAAAGAACAAGGACGCGGCCAGTGTGGCGTTGAAAAAAGAGTTGTGCAAACGTCTTGGCCAGTCATTCTTGATGGAAGCAGAGATTCCTGTGAATGTATTTACCACCTTGAGCTACTTTGAAAAGGATGCGAAGGAAATCAACGGACTTACAAGAGAAGAGGCACAGAAGGCTGGTCAGAAATTGTTGAAGAGTGGATTGGATTACTTGGAGCAAGCACAAGACGAACAAGAACCCGAGTCCTGGGTCAATGTTGCTGAGGCGATGATCACATTGGGGAACACTTATGATATCGATAGCAAGGAGCAAGAAGAGACTTACAAGAAGGCCGAGACCATTTTGGTGAAGGCCAACAACGCCACCAACGGCAAGTACGAGGATATTTTGGAAAATTTGTTGCAGGGATGAATTTAAATTTATGATTAGATAAAGGGGCTTTTGTAATTAGTCAACCCAAGATTCTATGAGAGGTTGGATAAACATTGATACTGGCACTCATACTAACTTAGACTGGCAACGTGACTAGCGCTTATTAACACTTATACCAACTTAAACTTGCACTCACACTAACTTAGACCAGTATTTATACTAAAACTCATACCAACACTTGGAATAGCCTCGACCAACAAATAGACTAGCACTTATGCCTACTTAGGCTAACAATTATACTAATACTGATACCAGCACTCCAAACTTTTTTAATCTTATACTATTACTGCAACTTGGATAGACATATAACAAGCACGTTGAATGCATAATTTTGGACAAACCAGAAAATGTAGTAGACATATGGCTCTTGATTCTATTTCACTCGGATGCACTATTCCGAGCTCTCCATTCCATATTTCCAATCGTCTAATACTCATTCTATACCATCCATCCAGGTCCCACTACGCCAAGCGATGAAGTTTCTATACATGACAAAGACAAAGGGCTCGTGACACAATTGCCCATGAAAAAATGTCAACCCAGGTGGCCCGATTTTACATGTGGTCATTCGCATTGTTTAATCCTATACACGAGATGTGATGGTGCTCTCGCTCTGGAGCTTGGTGGCGTTTCTCTCATGGGCACTTTCCTTGCAAAACTGCAATCCCGTGCAAACGTGGTCCTCAAGCAACCGGTGCTTGGCGCAGAACTTGCCGTGGCAGTGGGAGCAATCGCCCACCATTCGGAGCGGCGCCAGGGTGCAGCTTTTGAACGAGCACCGGTTTTTCTTGGCCTTCTTCTTGGGGGCCGCAGAAATGGCGACCGGCGCCAACCGAGGCAGCGACACGGGCGTGTCGGACGCATCACTCATGAGAATGACGGTGTAGTCGGCGCCCGGCGCCATGCCGAACGCGTCAAGCGGCTTGTAGAACGGGGTGAGTTTCTGGCCGTTGTAAATCAACTTGTAGTCGGCGGGTAACTTGACGGAGGGCGGGCATCCCACCTTGACGGAGTTGCGCAAGTCCTGGACGCTGGAGTTGTCCGGGACAGTGACCGCGTACGAGGTTTCGGTGGACAATCTGAAGGTGATCTTCATTTTGTGATCAAGGGGCAAAAGCGTGAGGGAGGGTTTTCGTTGGGAGGTACGTAGAGACGGCGGGGTATACGGAGCCGCGGGAATAGGTGGACTTGTAGGAGAAAAGGAAACAGAAAAGTGGTTGGGAGAAGATTGGGCGGAACAGAGGGAAAAGGTGAAGTGTGACTGATATCGCCACTGCGCCCTTGGTCACGTGGACCTTATCGGTCTGTGGTCACTCTGTGGCGCGAAATGTAGAGAGTGAGAGTGCAAATAGAGGGTAGTGCGACCGCAACAGGTCGAGGAGCGGACAGAGGGATGGAAACAGAGACAATATGTGGGGATGTTTGCGGATGAGTAGGCTTGGCTGAGTTTGTGTGTGTTTGGGTTTGTATGTTTGGGTTTGTATGTTTGGGTTTGTATGTTTGGGTTTGTATGTTTGGGTTTGTATGTTTGGGTTTGTATGTTTGGGTTTGTATGTTTGGGTTTGTATGTTTGGGTTTGTATGTATGTTTACTATGCTTGTATGTATGTATGTATGTATGTATGTATGTATGTATGTATGTATGTATGTATGTATGTATGTTTTATATGTTTGTATGTTTTATATGTTTGTATGTTTTATATGTTTGTATGTTTTATATGTTTGTATGTTTGAATGTTTGTATGTTTGAATGTTTGTATGTTTGAATGTTTGTATGTTTGAATGTTTGTATGTTTGAGTTTGTTTGTATGCTTAGTCTGTTTCGTTTGTTTGTCTCTAGTAAGCGAGTGTGTTTGAGTTTCGGTGCTCATATTGTGAGCTCGCGGCTCCATGTACTTTTGTCCATCTCCGCTTTGTCGGCTCTTATCATCTACGTGTCAGTGTGCATATCTTCTTCCAAACTCCTTATTATTGTTATTTAGTGCCATTGGGCTGCTGACTGCCACAATTTCAGCCTCGCACCGCAGCAAAAAGCCGGAGAGCCAATTATGTGCGAAAACGTGAAACACCCCACCGCTAGTGTGCACAACAAAAAAGCAACCCTTCCTTCTCGGCACCTCGGCTATTCGCCCTAGTAGGAAATAAGGCCCAAACGCTAAAGCAAAACAGCACCGGCGGACCGAGGAAGTAGAACATAACCAGATCTAGAAATTTCTCCCTCCTGGATTGTTTCCAGATTGAGCAAATCTTGCATGCCGCACCATCGTGTGTATGTCCTGAAACGGCAAGGATTTCAACTGTTACTTTCGTTCCACTGGACGGTTGCTCAACGACGGATACGCTTTCAACTGGGTATCCGCAGCAATAGGAACGGCCAAGCTGGCCAGGAGGTAGAGCACAATCAGCAGAAATCTCATTGGGGTATAGAGTAGTGTGCGCGAAGTGGATGTTAGAGAAGACCACGCAAACCGACAAACCAGACCCGAGCGAGACAGCAAAGATACAAAAGTTGTCAGAGTTAACACTGCCCCGGAATGAGCGGGTTAATATATCTAGACGAGAAGGGGTTTTAGATTAGCCGCGGCGCAGGGTTCGCGGCACAGACCCTTCTGCGAACACCAAAAGTAGAAATGCTTCTACTTTAGGAACCCGCTGATGGCCCCATCAGGTGCCAAGGCGTTTGCTACGTATTGTCGAGGTATAGTTCGCAAAGATTCTTTTGTGGAGGTGTAGTTCGCAAACCATTTGTTGTCAAGGACAGCTGTGAAGACTGTTGTGGCATCGTTCAGCCTTGTCAGAGTCAAGCTTTTTCAGACTGCAGTTTGGTCCGCATGGATAATTTCATGTTGGTTCGTAAATCGCGCCGCAGAACGCGCATCGTAGTCCAAGTGGACCCTATACAAGCAAAAAGTTGGAAAGAGCGCGCATAATGTGGGCGCAGACCAGAAAAGCGCATACGGCCCGCGAATGCGGCCGCAGCTAAAAACGAGGCGAGCCAGATTCTCTGCGCGAGGCGTAAACAACAATGGCCAAAATGGATACGAATCACACAAATCCACTGATGCGCCCCTTGTTGCACCAGGGCCGGGTCGCTTATACGGCTGCTCCGTCAAATATACATGCGCGCATATTCCGGTGCAAGAAATATCTATCGAGTTGGCCTATCACTGCCTGCGCCGCCTCATGTGGGAGCCAGGCTTGTCTGCATCGGACTTTGACTCGTCGGAGCTGGACTTTGGTTCTGAAGCGGCGGACGTTGGTTCTGTAGCGTCGGACGCTGGCTCGGAGGCATCGTTCGACTCCTCCTGCGACTCGTCGCTCTTGTCGTCCGAAACGTTGGAGAAAAGTTGCACGTCCGAAAGGTTGCGGGGAGAGATGGGCGCGAGACCACTCTCGGCCCTTTCCTTGCGCTTGCCACCATACTCGTTGTAGAGTTCGCCAAAGTCGTCAAACACCAGCGGCCCGTAGCGATCGCAAAACGCCATCACCTGCGCCGCCAACTCGCGCCGGGTCTGCTTCAAGTTCTCAATCTGCAAAATGTCTCTGTGGGCCAGGAGAACCGAGTAAAAAAGCGGCGTCAACGACTTGTACGAGTCCATGCCCACCTCTCCCACGCGCAACGACGCATACGTGGTCAAGACACAAACCAAGTAGCACCCGGTAAACACGAGCCAGAGCGGGAGCTGGCGCGGCATTCCAAGGTGGCGCAACACCACCACCGCCACCGCAGCCCAGAAAATGTACAATGCGGGTGCCAACACGAGCGCCACAAGGATCTTCCACGTGCCGATCACGTCCTTGGCCTTGATCTTGACGGTAGAGCTGGCCAACGCCTCCCTTTGCTTTTTGTGCGAGATGCGGCGAGCCACGATGAACACCGGGGAAAACATGATGGTGCCAGGCATTGCGAGCACAAAGAAGAGCGTGGTGACTATCAACCGGGTCAAGAAGATTTTCAAGATCGACAACCGGTTGGTGCGCGTGAGTGATTCTACCTGGTGGTCATGCAACCCTAGAATCATGAGCTTCTTGTTGTACTCACCCACTGCCTCCTTTAGCTGCTGAACATCCGGCTGATCGGCGTACTTTTGATAACCGCGGAGAAGACGTCTGCTCATCTCCACCACCATCGGAAGCGGGATGTCCTTGCGCCGCTGGGAAGTGTAGAATCTCCGAGCCGCATGGATGGCCATGAGTGTGTCGAAATCAGGACAGTTGAACGTCACTTCCCGAAGCCGCAACGTGATGAGATCTAACAACCTCCCCACCACTTCGCGAGTATTCTGCTCGTACTCCTCTCCGTCTTTTTTTGTCACCACAATGGGCTTTCCAAACTCCACCACTACCCGCGACCGGAACTTGTGCGGATGGAAATAGTTCAATCCGACGGGAATGATGTTGACCTGCTGGTTTGGATCGGTTGACTGTGAAACGGCACCAAGTGCCATGATTGCCACTCCTGGCTTAAGTGGAAGCAACGTTGGCCGATCGTGCAGTCCCCCTTCAGGGAAGATTCCAAACACCTTGCCTGCGTTCAAGTGGTCAAAAACGTTTTGGAACAAGCGGTGATTGTCAATGTGCGGCGCCAACTTGTAGGAGGTGCCCTCTGAAAGAAGAGCCATCATCCTCTTATCTTTCTCCAGCGGAGAGTCAAAGTTGATCTTGAATGGCTGCTTCAACACGAGTTTAGTGTCAGACACCACCTTGTCTATCGTTGCGTTCCCCAAGTAGTTGGGGAGCCCCACCAAGCCCTTCGCCATGGCGTCTTTGGTGAATTGGGTACCTTCTCCCAAAACTGTCAAGTTGTCGTTGTCTCGGGCGAAATTCTCGATCCAAATCGTGCCCGGCGCGGGTGCCACCAAGTCCTGGGCTCTCTCGACCGGGATCGCCCCGGAAAGCTTTGCCGGAATCCCGATATACCAGAGCCGGAGCGACGCGGCCGCAGTCAAAAGTGAGATCCGCCGCCCGGCCACCTTGCGCACCGAGGTCATCACCACCAACGGATCCACAAACTGGTTGTGGTGCGGCGCGATGACGAAAATGGCAGCGCCTTTCCTCGGGATGTGGTGGGTGCCCCGCTGAGTCAATTCTCGGAAAAACGTGTGGATGACCGAGTCAAAGAACCACATCAACAAGTCGTAGGTGAACATGAGAAAGACCGAGCAGCACCAGTCAAGGACAGACTGCATTGCCTTTTTGGGTTTGTCTTTTTCCATTGTATGCTCCGTGGAGTCACTTGTGGGGGATTCACTCATGTAGTAGGAACAGTGGATTTCTGTCACATGATGCAGTCGCACGAGGAGAAGTGAGGAGAAGGTGAATTTTGGGGAAGATCACGAGCTTTGGGAAGAGAAAAAGTCTGTGCTGCAGCCCGAGGGTCGTGATCGGTTACGATGGCGAGTTTTCACGGAGTTACTACATGAGGTGGACACGAGAGTCATGGCATGTCGTACTTCATGAATTACATAGCGCGTTCGAAGGATAGATCAGCACACACTAGATACACGATAACAGTGATGAATTGCCCGTGGTACATAGATTACTTAGTTGCCGATTACAGTAGTTTTCACACGGCAATCGAAGGCATTGAAGATTGGAAAATTGAGGATTGGAAAATTGAAGATTGGAAAATTGAGGATTGGAAAATTGAAATCGTCAATTGAATATTGTAAAATTGAGGATTTAACAATTGAGGATGGGTCAGTTGAGGATGGCAATTGAAATCGTCAATTGCACCGACAAAATTGCCACGACTGTGTAAATTGTACACTAACCCAAATCCACTATGGGAGTATCGTGATTGTGTGCGCCCGTTCCATGTCATATTCGCTCATCGGTGTGACCCATTTATTCATTTGCATTCCACACATACCGTACATACCAAATAGCTTATATTCATATCAAATACCATGTATTCATTTCACCGACCCACGTCGTGAGATCGTAAACACTAGGCATTCACCTTCACCTAGTTCCCTATTTAGTACCCCACTAAGCCTTCACAAAGGTTTCACCGACGATACGTCATCACCAACCTAGTGCCCTTAGTGTAACGTTCGAAAGACAGAGTAGTTTAGTACTCGAGTATACGCTCGTGGTAACTCTCGCTGCCCCAGCTCTCCCTGCTACACACTGCAATATCTCCTGTACATTCAGCTATAGTGACCTCGTACCAAGTCCAGCACCACAGTCCAATCAGTCCTCGCCCACCGGCACCTCGTCCTTCAAAATGCGATTCAACTTCACGCGGATCTCCGTCTTGTCGTCGCCCCGAAGCACGTCCCGCACAAAGTGAACCTCGGTGTCTAGCTGCACCATATGAAGCGCTCCGCGCAACACCCCACAGTACAACTGCGAGTACCACAACTCCTTCTGGATCTTGGGGTCCAGCGCCACCGGGAGCTCCACAAACTCCGCCAACGGGTTTTCGCCCAAAACGAGCGAAAACGCCTTGCCGTCCGGAGAGAAGCTCTCGACCGCCGGGGTGAAGTTCAAGAACATCTTGAATGCCACTTTGCTGATCATATCTGCGGTTTCCCGGAAGTTGGCACAGCGCTGGGCACCGGTCCGCGCCAAAAACTCTTCGATGAGCCGAACGCCGATGTTGTAGCCCATTTTATCTAGCTGTGCATTGACCTCGGCGTAGTTGTTGTTGAAATCGCGGCAAAGCTGTGCTACCACTGACCCGTACGTGAGGGTGAAGAGCTCTGTGTTCTGGGGTTAGTAAGAAACGGGAAAAGCGAGCGGCGACATACGATTTTCTCCACATTGTTTTTCCAAATGTCGTCGGCACTGGGTCTGGAGCGAGACATGAAAGAAGAGTGGTCCGTTGGCTCGTGCAGGATCGCTCACTGCAGTTGGATGGAGTAGCGCGACAGATAGGACTGGGTGGAGACCGGAAAAGGCGCACCCAGTAATCGCCGGAGAAATAGAGAATCCGTTTTTTTTTTGTACTAATGTGCTCTCCGCCCCAGCCCATCCCATCCGGTGCTGAGACAGAGCCTGGTGGGGATCAAGCGGTTTTCTGCGTCAAAGATGCGGAGATGCGGTTTGTCCTATCTAACGTGCTTACCACTCTGATGCACTGACGTAGTTCCCACTCCAGCGGCCCTTACTCCACTGTAACGACCCAGTCACCCGGTAGGTTGCAAAACCGTCACCAGTCTGGCGAAGACCGTCGAAACATAAAGTATACACCTACAGCCCAACTCTCGGCGGTATACTTCCTGTGTGCACCGGGCCCGCTGTGCGCATGTCCGCATCACCAACCGCTTCTCCTATTCTCGGAGGTCCGGGTGTGGTGCCGGTGCCTCACCCCACGCCTGTTCGATGGCGCCATTCCGTGGCTGGGTAATCACGGGACGCGTATAGGCATGACGGCACCGTTGCTTGTTTACGGCCCCGTCGTATTGGCTGCAAACGCGGTCCGGGAGATGATGTGATCAAGTCTGGGTCTCCATGCATATAAAAGGCAGGTCGCGCAATCTTTTGTACTGGTCTTTTTCGATTTTCCGCTCCTGGTCTTCTTGAAACGTTTGCCCGCCCAGGATACCATAAGAAGCCGTCTTGCAGTCGCAACGTGAAGACTGTCAAGCACCAAGCGATTCAAGAGCTAAGACGCAAGAGTCGTCAAACGTCAGAGTTTAGAGCCGCGTGAAGGAACTCTCCTCCACCACCAACGCAACCAGCCACAAAGAAAAAAAAAAAAACAACTAAAGAACCTCCCCTACCGCCACCCGAACCACCGCATATTTGCAGCCACTTCGTCATGTCCCTTGCAGCTTTGTTCTCGCCCCCCCAGAACTTCTCCGCCGCGGTGTCGCACCCAGCACCGCCCCCGGTGCTCCTATCGCCCAAACCATCGCTCGTGGCCGGCGTGCCGGACGGCATTTTGGCCCTTGCGGCGCCCGTGATTGCCTACTGGGTCTACTCCACCTTCTGGCACCTCATCGACGTGTACGAACTCGCAGAAAAGTACCGCATTCACCCCAGCGAGGAAGAAGAGGCGCGCAACAAAGCATCGCTCTCGGAAGTTTTGTGGGACGTGGTCCTCCAGCACGTGGTGCAGTCCATTTTCGGTTACTGTATGTACCGTTTTGACCCAACTCCAGTAACTGGTCACGAGTTGGCGCAAATGTGGAAGATCCGCCACCAATACCTCCCGGATTTCGTGCCCGATTCGGTATTGTACTTGGGCTACACCTACGGCTGGTCACTTCTCCGATTGGGAATCGCGCTCTGTCTCATCGACACGTGGCAGTACTGGCTCCACCGCATCATGCATGAAAACAGAGCGTTGTACCGCCGGTTCCACTCGCGTCATCACCGGTTGTATGTGCCGTACTCGTACGGTGCTCTCTACAACGACCCAATCGAGGGTTTTTTCCTTGACACCGCCGGAACTGGGTTGTCTGCGATCTTGATGGCACTCAGTCCACGTGAGGCGTTGGTTTTGTACACTTTTGCGACGATGAAGACCGTGGACGACCACTGCGGCTACCGTCTTCCATTTGACCCGTTCCAGATGATCTTCCCTAATAATGCGTTGTACCACGACATCCACCACCAGAACTGGGGCTTCAAGTCGAACTACTCGCAACCATTCTTTACGTTTTGGGATAGACTCTCCGACACCCAGTACAAGTTCGTGAAGGAATACCACGCTCAACAGAAGCAGATCACGTTGGAGAAGTACAAACAGTTTTTGGAGAGAAGAAAGCAAAAAAAGCTGATGTCCCAGTCGTCGCTGGAGGATACGGTGAACGAATCAAAGAAGACAATCTAACCTGCAACCACTGAACGATGAGCCAAGAAAATGACAAAAGAAAAAAAATAATGAAAATGATTCTTTTCGAGCCACGCTAATTTTACCACTCATGCTCGAGCTAATTCTATAGCGGCCAATGTATTAATGACTAATATGAAGTATGAAACTAATTGCAAAACAGGACACCGTTTGTGTGTGGGGGCGCGCTCGCCGGTTCCGGCCCGCTTTCGCTCGTGCCCCATGCTACAGCACCTCCTTTCGACCTGTCAATCAACCGTATAAGAAGCCAATAATTTTCGTAAAACATTTAATTCTTCACTACTTCTCAATGGCAACCTACTCTGAATCAAACTTCGACACCTCTCACTACGACTCGGCTAGACCGTCGTACCCTGCGCAATTCTATAAAACCCTCATTGATTACCACAAGAAGACTGAGAATTCTACTGATCTTGCGTTAGATGTCGGGTGTGGATCTGGATTTGTTGCTTTTAAGCTTTCGGAATATTTTTCTAAAGTCATTGGCACAGATATCTCTTCCACCATGGTTGCGCAGTGTAACAATGATGCAAGAACCAAGTCGTTGGGAGCTAAAATTTCGTTTGAGGTTTCTCCAGGAGAAAAGGCGCCTTCTTCCATCAAGCCTAATTCTGTCGATTTGATCACCGGTGCAGAGTGCTGCCACTGGATGGACCACGATAAGTTTTTTGCAGAATGCGCTCGAATTCTTAAGCCTGGAGCGACCTTGGCCTACTGGTTTTACTTGGACCCAGTTTTCGCTGGACAACCAGAAGCAAACAAAATCTACACCGAGTTTGCTTACGGGTCGTCCGTGGAAAAATACAATGAGCCGTATGAACGGTTCATGGGTCCGTATTATGAACAACCAGGACATGAGTACTTCAGAACTGCAATGGAAGGAGTATCTCCACCGTCCGAGTTGTTTACCGACATTATTAGACACAAGTACGACCCCAACGTTCACGATGAAAACTTCACAACCCTCTTCATCAAGAGAGTGGTTTCGTTACGTGTATACAGAGACTACGTCACCAGTTGGAGTGGCTATCACAACTGGAAAACCGCACACGGCGACAAACCAGACGCCGCGGACGAGTTCATCGCAAACTTGGCCAAAGCCATGAATGTTGATCTTGACACTCCTGTCACCATCATTTTTCCCACCGTATACACTTTCGCGAGAAAGAGATAGGTCACAACTGCTCGTGCAGGTGCTTACTTCTGTGGCCTCCGATTGGAGACAGATTTTTCTAGAAAATCTGCCGCAAATTCAAAGAACCCTGTGGAAGACACTGGCATGAGCTGACAAGCGCCACTCCATGTCTTTTTTTTTAAAGCCGCCCTGATTAGTAATTAGCACTGCTTCAAATTGATATCGGTACCCGTCATGCAAAGAAGTCGAGGTCGCATTTTCCTGCGTCCAGCCCTAGTGATAGTAATAAATGACACAAGTTGTGTACAAAGATTTAGTCAGTTTTACTAAGGCGCATTTGGCCGTTATATAACACTGGGGAAGGGTCTCGCCTACCCAGTCTCTCTGGACTATAAATCAATGGCCTTTGCACCCCGCAGTTTCTTCCTCTTCATATTTTTTGCATTCGCCGCATTCACATTACACACGAAGCAAAAAGAACAACCGCACACCAACCAACAAATGTCTTCTTTGAGAACCATAAAAGCCGTTATCCCCGGCATCGAACAGGCTGAAGGTGTCGGTGCCACTGTGAGAAGATCCATTGGTAACATGAGAATGAGAAACTTCAGTCCGTTTTTGCTTTTTGACCATTTCTCCTCCAATGGCCAAGGCGGGTTCCCTGAGCACCCTCACTTGGGCCAAGAAACCATTACTCTTATGATCAAGGGCGCATTTGCTCACGAAGATTTCACCGGTTCCAAGGGTGTCTTGAGAGAGGGCGACTTGCAGTTCATGACTGCCGGAAGAGGCACTGTGCACTCCGAAATGCCAGTGATCCACGAAGATGGCTCCAGCAACGTTGGTTTGCAATTGTGGGTTGACTTGCCTGAGAAATTGAAGGAGGTGGAGCCTCGCTACCGCGATTTGCGCAGCTGGGAGATTCCCGAGGTGGTGCAGCAAGACGGAAAATTGAAGGTGAAGGTGATTTCCGGCAAGAGTTACGGCGTCGAGCTGGACAAGGACTTGGCCTACACCCCCGTCAACTACTACCACTACATCTTGCAACCAGGGGCTCACTTCACACAAGAAGTTCCTAGAGGATTTAACTTTTTCTTGTACGTCTTGCTGGGAAAGAACTTGATTCTTCAGAAGGACCACAAGGCCTCGCAGTACGACAACGTTTTCTTCAACCCCGATGGCGACACCATTATCGGCGAATACCCAGAGACCGAAACGGGCGAGCTCGAGTTTGTGTTGATTGGAGGAGAGATTTTGGACCAGAAGATTGTTCAGCACGGTCCGTTTGTTGCATGCACCAGAGAAAGAATCCAAAAGGCGTTTTTGGAGTACCAGACAGCCACTAACGGTTTTGAGAGAATGAGAACGTGGAACACGTTGATTTCAAGTGGTGTCACCGAGGAGATGATCAACAATGACTTGGGAGGATCGCTCGAGCAAAGAGAAAAGGACAAGCAGGCGTTTTTGGCGATGAAGGCCGGTGTTGCCGCGGACACCAAGGCTTAGGGACGTAAATAGATTAATGATTATTGTTTGAGTCTGAGTGTAGGCATAGGGATCCGCCAACACAGCGGAACGTTTACCGATGTCCAGTCTGTGGCCGTAGAGAACAAGAATTGACCCATGTCCAGTCTGTGGCCGTAGAAAATAAGAATTGACCGGCGTCAATTCGGATTTACAAAATGTGCGTCACAGTGGCTATGAATGTGCCACCCACAGACTTCCGACTAACGTTTTCGTAGTAGCCACGAAAAACAACGAAGAAATATTCAGTTCAAAGCTTCTCGGGCGCACACCTTACACCCAGATTCAGTACCATCGCGCCTACTTCGCGCGCGTTCCAATTTATACCCATTTCTTCATGACTATGGATATCTCCCCGGACGCCGTGGAATACGTTTCACAGGCGTTGCAAAATGGCCCAGTCACATTCAGTGGCGTGTCCACAGACTTGAATATCCACCTCACCAAATCCAAACAGCTTCTTTATCAGTACTACCTAGCCAATTCCTCCAGTGTGTCGGCGTCTTTTATCGCGACAGGAATGCTCCAGGGCAACTACCTTGTGAAACTCCTACACGGCGAAGAAGACGCGAAAAACGCCGCTCACCATTTCGACAAGCTTGACGGGGTGCAGATCTACTCGTTGGCTTTGGCGTCAAACTCGTTTTCTGACCATGATATCGCCATCTACGAGATGAAACACGCAACGGACTTTGCAAAGCTCGGCGAGAAATACCTCTTGGGGTCGATCAAGGGGCCAGAGTTGACTCCAGCCACACCAATGGCGAAGAAAGCGCCGGAACCGGTGGCAAGACCGCCAGCTGCAAGCAGGTCCGAACCAGTTCAGAAACTGAAAACCGACGAAGCGCCGCCAAAGAAGAAATTGGAGTACACGTCACGCAAGGAAAAGCCGGCAACGTCGCTCCTTTCTCGATACGTATCGCGGAAGGGCGAGAAGAGAGCCAACGAATTACCAGATCCAAAACCAGCCAAGCCGGCGTACCAGTACAAGTCAAGAAAGACGGAGCAGAATCAGCCAAAAGAACGGGTGGTGATTTCTCACGTTGAACCTGATCACGATATGGAGGTGGACGTGGAACCACCAGTTCCATCACACGCTCCCAAATCGGACCTTAATCAGTTGTTTTTGGACGACTTGAGTGATTTCGACGACGACACAATGGACGTGGAGGCCGAACAGCCGATTGTGGTTGAACTGGTGGAGCCAGCTCAAGAGCCCGACCCAAATACGGCAATAGTCGAGTCTAAAGTCACTCCACACATCCCAGAAGATTCCGTGTTGCGCTCTATAACCTCAAAACAATCGGAACCAGAAGCGGAGTTAATCCAAGAA
Source organism: Clavispora vitiphila (assembly GCA_030557995.1). NCBI lineage: Eukaryota > Fungi > Ascomycota > Pichiomycetes > Serinales > Metschnikowiaceae > Clavispora > Clavispora vitiphila. The sequence goes on from JANIJR010000033.1 coordinate 30,372, forward strand.
GCAGAAGTGCCAGAGACTACAATCGACGAGGACGGCTACATCACAACCTACAGGGCCAAACCCACGCCCAAACCTACACCCAAACCTGCGACTTCCGAGAGAGCTGTAGCCGCAGCCAAAAAGAGGACAGAACCAGAGAAGAAGAAGACCGACGGCAAGAAGAAACAGGCGTCGTTGATGAGTTTTTTTGGAAAACGGTGATTTCTAAAAATGGCTGCACCGGATACACACTCGGCCCACCCGAGATGGGGTGCGCACCAAATGGGCAAGTCGGGGTCTCAACAACAACAATATTGAAATAGGATCTGACAAATGGAGAGGCCATGGTGTTTACTCTAAACGGAAATAAATCTGGGGTAGTTGCCGAATGCAGAATTTTTTTTGCATTGCAAGCAGAAGTGGTGAAGATGGAACACAACCCTCCTGCACACAAGCGAGACTAATTACCGGATTAGGAAAGTCTCTGCAACCCTCGCCATATCCAGTTGCAGTAATCGACGGGACACTTCTTGGCCCACGAAAGCGACATATGGCAATATATAAGCCATGGCCACCCCCGGAATCGTAGTTTCTTTTCTCCACAATCACTTTCTTCAACACATTCGTTCGATGAAATTCTTCAAGACTTTGATGGCCACTTTGATGGTCTCGTTTGCAGTAGTGCAAGCCGCCCCGGTGCAAACTTATAAGGCCGAGGTCATTGACGCTTCTCCTGAACAAGCTAGAGACCTTGCTAAAAGACAGGACTTGACCAATGCTTTGCTCGAGCTTCAGGAAATGCTGGAGCTCAGAGCAAAGAGAGATGATCTCGCTGGCGAATTATCCGAAAGAGAATATGCGCTTGTTACCGAAGTTTTGACCTTGATCAAAGATACCGATTTGACACCCACTATTTTGAAATTTTTTATTCTGAATGATACCTTGAAGAACTTGACCATCACTGTGCTTGAGTACGTGATCAAGTTGAAGATTATTTCTTTGCAGCAATTGTTTGACCTTTTGGTGAAATCGGGCTTGGTGACTTCTGTGGTGTCGGACTTACTTGGCGATTGCAGTGTCTATGCTAGCATTATAGACATGGCAACGTCTCTCTTGGGTAGTTTGTTCAAGAGAGATGAGATTCCAACGGCGGACTTCTCGTTGTTCAAGAGAGATGGCGCCAGAAAAGAGGCTTACACTTACGAAGAAGGTTTAGAATTGCTTCGCCGCGATGGCTTGGCTGCTCCTGCTATCAAGATGGATGTTGAAAAGAGAGACCTTGACGATGTTCTTGTTAACGTGTTGGAAAGTTTGGCCAACTCCGGATTGGCTACACAAGTGGTGGAGACTATTCTTACTGACTCAGACTTCCTTGATTTCGGCGCACAGTTGATCTCTGCGCTCTACGAGGATGGCGATATCAACATTACTGGTCTCATTTCTGCCATTGCCAGCTCTGGATTGTTGACTCAGTTGATTGAGAAGTTCTTGAACTTCTCCACCATTAGTGAGATTGTCAGCACTGCATTGCAAGCTTTGGAAGGAAACTGTTCTAGCGATGATGGTGGAGACACTGGCGGAAGCACCAATTCCACTAATAGCACTATTAGCGATATTATCAGCTCACTTACTGGAGGCTCCAGCTCTTCCGCAGATGCCTCGTCCTCTTCTTCCAGTCTGAGCTTGCTTTCCATTTTGGGAGGTTTGGGTAGCTTGTTGGGTCTGAGCAGCTCTGGATCTTCCAGCGATAGTTCCAGTTCTAGCGGAAGTTTGATCTCTAGTATCTTGAACGGCCTTAACATTACAAGCGGATCATCTTCCAGTGCCAGTGCCTCTTCCAACTCTTCCTCTTCTGTTAGTTTGATCAGCGATCTTTTGTCTAGTCTTGGAAGCTCTGGGGATGACACTACTCCTACTACCTCTTCGACTACTGATCCAACTGGAACTTCTACAGCTTCGACCGGAACTGGTGTGTTGTCAAGCATTTTGGCCACTTTGGAGAACTCGTCCAGCTCTTCTGCTTCCTCCTCTTCTTCTTCCAAGACCATTCTCTCTATCGCTGGAAGTCTTTTGAGCGGGCTTTTGGGAGGTGATTCTGACGACTCGGGAACCACCACTGATCCATGCGCCTCTTCTGGTGTCACCAAGAGAGAGAGACTACTGCTCCTCTAGTTATACCGTATATTGAATATGATTGATTTTACGCACAAACAAGACTGTAGATCAGCGCTGGAGAACACATTGCATGTTCTGTTTGCAATCAGCGCGGATTTATCCGAAAACGGCAAGCGCGCCTGCACACAACCCCAGAATAGAATCATGCACGTAATACTTCCCAATCGGGAAGAATGTAAATATATCTATAGCTTATTCTGTTCACTCATGTGTTGCGGCTGATGTACTTTTCCCAGACCAGCCACTCTTCTCTGTCGGGAAGATATCGTTTGGCCACTACCACAGCATCTCGGATCTGACAAGACTCGGTCTGCGATTTCTTCATTGACGACAGCACAATTCACCATCAAGATTATAGAATACACTGGCGAAGAGCTAGCCGGAGTTTGACATTGAAGTCCCCAGAGTGAGAGAAGTACCCGAGTGCACTCACTATATTTTCTTCATAAATTTCCCCAGGCAGTCAACCATTTTATCCAGCGACATCCAGCCTCCAGTTACAGCTCCCCAGTGGTCTTCAGTTACAGCTCCCCAGTGGTCTCCAGTTACAGCTCCCCAGTCATTGGCCTCCCGTACTGAGTCTCCAGTCACGTCACTTCGTTCCAGAATAGCTTCAAGTCCCCAATTCTGGTGTCCACGTCCTCCTCATGAGCTCTCCGTACGAATACAATACCTCGTCGTCCTGGAGGCACTCACTCCTGTCGTTTTTCCGCAGCTCCAGTCCCGAGCGAGGATCGCGCACCTCAATCCATGTGGCGTCGGTCGCACGGTTTTCTCCCGCGGGACCTGGCGCTTCCAACAGTGCAACCTCGTCCAATTCGCAGTCGCCGCGCTTGATCAATATAAGTGATTTTGCCGACTCGTCGCTCTCCGAGAGCGACCAGCTGCACGACCTGGAGAATATTTTTCTGGTGATCGAAGAGTACGCGAGAGAACCGACGTTTCATTTCACCGAAGAAATGGCAGGGGCAGTGGCGGCCATGGTCGAGGCGAGAGACACCAGCGGCGAGTTGGGCGATGTGCGCGGCCCCGAAGTGGAGCTGCAGCCCGGGTCGCGCCCTGCGTCGGGCGGCTCGCTCTCCAGTGGCGCGCTTCTCGACCATCTCGACAACAACACCAATGCCACGGGTGGCTCCACGCCTCCCTTTCGCACGCCACAGTCATCTTTTGCCCCGCGCGTGTTGCAAACGCCAAAGTCCCACTCGTCCTACTTCGGTGCGTCGCCCCACCTTGCTCCGCCCGACGTCCAACCTACGTTTTCTAATTCACTGCGGCTGTCGCACTCGCCGCCTCGAATCCCCGCGCCCATTTATGCCGCGGCCGAGCCTTCGCGCGACTGGGCGCCGCTACCGGAGAATGCGCCGCTCGCGCGGTCGCACACCCGCGACTCGCGCACCAGCGATATTCTGAGCATGTTCAGCGCGCGCGAAGTCAAAGCCCCAGTCAACCATCCCAAAAGCTCCCATGTTGCGGATCTCGATGTGGGCCACTCGGACTTCGTGGATCTCGAGAAAAGAAAAGCAGGTCCGGTGGCGGTGCTGTGGGCCCGCTGGGCCGTGGTCCAACTATGCGCACTCGTGGCGCTTCCGGTGTTTTTCTTGGTGGCATTTGGCATTTTTGACCGCGGCGGATACGCCGAACGGCCGCGCGGACCGGGTTTGGGGCGCGTATACTACACTCGTGCGCAGCGCATGCTCAGTCTAGCGCTCGGCCTTATTTGGCTGGCAATTGTGTTTGCAATGGTGGGAATGGGGTTCGGGTTGATTGCACGACGGCATTTGTGATCCTTCGGCCGACGCTCGACTGCCCATTGTCGTCACACATTTTGCCCGTTGACCGAGCCTCGTTAAACCCAAGTCACGTCAATCACCTGTACGTTGACTCTACGTTGACTCTACGTTGACTCTACGTTGACTCTACGTTGACTCTACGTTGACTCTACGTTGACTCTACGTTGACTCTACGTTGACTCTACGTTGACTCTACGTTGACACTACGTTGCCTTTACGTTGACTCTACGTTGCCTTTACGTTGACTCTACGTTGCCTTTACGTTGACTCTACGTTGACTCTACGTTGTCTCTACATTGACTTTTGCATCGAACTTCACACTCACTTTTGCATCGAGCTTTACACTCACTTTTGCATCGAGCTTTACATTGACTTTTACATTGACCTTTTTCTTGACGCCTTCAAACAGCCTTTACACCGACGTTTACACCGACCCTTTTACATCCACTCATTCATCCCACAAAGCACGTCTACAATTATTGTCTAGAGCTTTGGCATGAACTCTTTTAACAGCAGTTAGGCGATCATTTCACGATCCAATGCGTTCAGTTCAATATTTCTCCGTCTTCATCTTTTAGTCTTGACCCGCATGATTCCTGCCAAGGCACTATAATTCCCACTGCACGTAGCTTGCGCATATCCTGGCCAACCCGTCTCAGGATCTGCATCTGCATGCATCCGTGGCTCATTAGCATAATATACATCTCACTAGCGAGTATCTCCGTAGTCCCACCTCACACCAGTGGAAGAATTTCCCGACACTGATTATATGATAGAGCGGAAGACTAGGGCCAATCCGAGCTTCGTGGAATGTCAATTGTCCATAGAAGTAATGAGGAATATGCAGCCTTGGTTGCAAACTTGAAGTTTCATGCGCCAACTGCAGGGTCGTCTTTAACGCACCCCTATTCACAGCGTTCGCTGCAAGCACACATGCCACGGCTGCATCTGCACCACTCTCGGTTTTCGGTTTCCCGTAGAGCGTCTCAAATAGAAACAGTATGAACTCGCGCGCGTGGATGTCTTCAATACTAGCGAGCTAAACCTATCTCATGCAAACATCCAGATGCCACGGAAACTGCTGAAATCAGGCACAGTTTCTTTTTCAGCCAGAAGCTGGCTGTTGACTTGACCGTCTTTCCAAATCCAAAACACGAATCACCACCCACCAGCGTCTTCCCCCAAATATACCCGCTGTTGCATCCGCACCTCCGTGCCTCCGAGAACCGATAGGGGCCGCCGCGGGTTGATCCGGGGAATGGTGGAGAGTCACGTGCGTGAGAATCACACCGCAATCCGACCCCGGCCGCTGGGGAATCACTCCTCCAACTCTTTTGTCCGTGGTGCTCCTTCGTGTTTGCCCCACCTTTGCTGAGAATACCCAACCGTATTATCCGCCGCTGCTGCTGCAAAAAAAATCCCGCAGTGTTTGTTTTCCGGCTGTCTATATAAATACCGCCCCTCCCCACTTTCCAGCAACAGTTTTTTGCTGCCATGGGTAACGTTCCCACCAAAGAGCCGCGGTCGCGGTCGTCGTCGCTCACGTCGCACGCCACACTAGGGCTGGCCCCCACCGGGCGCCGCCGCGCCGCCCTGTCGCTCTCCACCGGCAACTCCAACATGGCGATTTTCAGCCACAAGTCGTCCAAAACAGAAGACAAGATGAAAGCCGCAGAAAAGCATTATCTGGATCTTGTGGTGCGGTTCACAGAAACATGTGACGGCGGCTACTTGGCGCCGCTGGGCATCTACAAACTGAATCTCGACTACAACACCGATATTGTGCGGGGGCTTATCGTGGCGCGGCGGCTCGCACCGTTTTTCTCCCCACTCCAGGATTTCAGCACAGAATGGACCCAGGACGAGCTTGTGACGATTGTGCGGCAAACACCTCTCCACGCAGTGGACAATGCGTACAGCGACACCGAGGAGCCAGACGACGCGGACAACCACAAGATCCACAAGTCGCTGAGCTACTTCCGGCGGCAGGAGCTGAAGCGTTTCCACCGCGAGCTTGTGGCGCGCACGCGTGCAGAGCAGGCGCAATGCGAAGCAGATTACATTGCAGCGCGCACTGCGGGCACCAGCGCTGCGCTTGCGTCACGCGACCTCGTGCTCCAGTTGTACGCCAACGCGGTCGAGTGCCCCATCTGCTTCCTCTACTTCCCACCGTACTTGAACCGCACTCGGTGCTGCCGCCAGGACATTTGCTCCGAGTGTTTTGTGCAGATCAAGCGCCTCGACCCGCATCCGCCCCATGACCACGATGCCCAATCGGACGCACTTCCCCATACTCTCATTTCCGAGCAGGCATGCTGCCCCTATTGCGCAATGCCTAACTTTGGTGTAACTTACGACCCACCCCGAACCTTACGCGTGGGAATTGACGGCCTGCCGCCACTGCAGTACACCGCGCTGGTTGCGGTCGCGCCTATTCCCGAAGATGATCTGGATGAAACTACCCCGGGATCCACAAGCTCTCCCGTTGCGGTTGGAAGTCCCACGAAGCGCGACCCGCGTCCTCGCCGGCGGTCGTCTATTCTGGCAGACCACGACATTGTCGTTTTGACCGATTCTATCCGCCCCGACTGGGAGCAACGTCTCACCAGCGCCATCAGCAAGCTTGCTCGTAAGGCTGCCACCGCCAGCGTCATACATGCATCCAACTTGATCATTGACGACACCCCAGCCGCGTCTGCAGGACAGCTGCTGTACTTGATGAATTTGGAGGAGCGGATGATCAACGAGGCGATGCGACTTCTGCTTCTTGACGAAGAGCATCGCGGCACGAAATAGCCGAGATCTGCTGGAGGAGAGTGCAAAGGCAGAGGATAGGATAAGGAGAAGGGGAAGGCTTGCATAATCACAGCCTCCAAATATATAGTGTAAATATCACTTTTATGTCATGGATGCACTCGGTATTCGATATATTATTACGGTTAAATATGCCCGTTACGAACGTTCATATGTGCGAAGTGTAATATACAAAAAGGCACGAAACAGTCGCGACTATGGGGGAGGTGAAGCTATTCGTGGGACTCCCACTTAAAATGCGACAGAAGGAACTCAATCCTGTGAAAATTTCAGTCTTTGCCGATATATCGCTACTTGAATCTTTTTTGAACCTTTGAAACCCTTCTTTTGCCAGATTTCGAAACCGTTCGTAACTGTAGACGTATGCACGTACGGTATACAGACCGTTAACCTCTACTGTGCCTCGTTACGAAGCATTTCCGCGCCCCATTGGCCAAACGGCCCAGAGAAAAGACAGTTATAAGCAAGAGGCCGGTGTGCACACGACCTCACACTCACGTCTAGCACTGCACACCGATGCGTTGTTCCACATAAGTGTGACGTATATTTGTATGTGACTAATATGTGGGTGAGGTGTATTTCCAGATGCCGCGTAATTGAAATAGTCCGTGTTGTGAAATTTCAGTCGCCCCACTTTGTTCATGAATCGTGCATAATATGCACGAGCCGCACTTCGCAGTCAATGAGCTCGTAGTTACGAAGCGGAATGCACATCGAGGCTAATGCGAGGGGATAGCGTCTCGAGTCGCGCAAGCGAGGGTGCATATAGCCGCACCCGCCGCGTTGGATTATATAGACCGCAGGTTTTTCCTGTGGCACAGCGAGAGATCAGACTACTATTGTCGGCAGCGACCCTTGTAATCGCCGTCCCAGACTTTTCCTCCTGGCTCCAAATTGCGCCTTCCTGGCGTGTGCTTGATCTAGAGTCATAAGCGAGATCGTTTTCTGAGATCAGTGCGTCAATTTTTCAGGCCAGAATTGAACAAATCAGCCGAGGAGAAGACACGGCGGAACAAATAAGGTCAAGTTTGGAACGCTAACGTTTTTGATCTTCAACCGGCTGGCACTTTCTACTATCCGGTACGTTTAGTTCCTGCTTGTTCGTAAGGCGAATTAATACCGGTATCACTGAAGCTGCAAGGTACACTGCAAAGCACACTGAGTCCCGGTGTACTGACCCCAACACTTCCACAGTACTGATCCCGCATTGATCTAAGGTACACAGAGTGTTCATATTCCAGGTCGAAATTCCTACCGTACCGCAGCATGGCTTCAGCGATTTCTTGCACTGAAAGTATGCCGTTCGACGGATCATGCCGGCTGTGCGCACCTTCACTCGCATCAGCCCCAGACGAAATAACGCTGCGCGCTCACAATCTCGACAGCGCTGTGATGCCGCACAACCACTGCAAAGTGGAGCAAATTCCTCTTCGACGTGCATGGGGCACCAATGGCCTCGAGGAAAAGTTGGTTCTACCCAAAGCGCTTGCACCTCGGATAGGTACCGCGCTTCTACAGGTGAAACACACACTGCTTGATTTTTCGCGTCTCCTGAGGAATCATGACATCGTTCCCGGGAGCGGTACTATTGGCAAGATTGTGAGCATTGAGCAACAGGAGCTGCTTGCGCATACTGCAGTCGCAGACCAAAAGCAGCCGGCTGCGAAAAAATCCCTCAAGTACTATGTGTTTCCCTACTCTGCGTGCTGGGTGCAGCGCGCCACGCCTTGCGCCAACTGCCGCGAGGTATTGCGCGCCGACGTCACAGACTATGATGTGCATCGCCGCTGGCCGTGCCTCCGCCTGTGGCATTACGGCGAAACCATTGACGGCGGGTTTCAAACCTACATGCAAGTGTTGAGTCCAGAACACATTTTGGTTGAGATTCCGAAGCATATTTCTCTTCATGATGTGTGTTTTCTCGACCGCGTTGCAGTGCCATTCTATGGATACTGCGTCGACGTGCTTGCAAATGCAATTGCATTGGCACCCGCAGCTCGCATTTTGGTTATTCTTCAAGACGCAGAACGCGAGGCAAACGACTGTCTCTTGGTGCGACACCACCTCGGATATGAGCATGTGCGCATGACCTTCACTGATACAAGGAGACTAGCGGCCACGCCTGAACTTCGTCAGAGTTACCGCGGACGGTTTGAACACATTTTAGTTTTTGCGTCCAATCCAGAGGCAATCGAGATAGCCGTAGAGCTGGGCGCTCCTGCTACTCACCCAGAAGAAATGCACACTCTAGCATTATTTAGCGGAGCCGCACCGGCTCCGGAGTTGACCGATCGATCAGTCTTTCATGTACGTCCGTCGTACAAAGATAAATTTCTTCTCGAAGGTCTTTTGTCCACCTTGTCGACGTTCAATCATGGCGAGAGCACTCCGCTGGTAGGGTCTCGTGACTCTAATGCCAGCGACCAGAACTTTCATGATGACACGCAAGCTCAAATGGATGACGCGTTTGACTTGAACAAACTGACGGGGGACATGCATCGCAAGGGCCATGTATCGTGGCTCTACTGCGACAAAGATCTTCGTCTATGCACGGATGATGCGTGCAATATGGGGTCCTGTTGTCAGCTGACAACCTCGGTGAATGATATGGTGTATTCAAATTGTGGCTTGCGCCGCGTGTTTTACACCCACCGACTGTCGTGCTCTTCGAAGATCAACGCATTAATGTTGTAACTCACTGGTTGAGGAAAGTGTTGCTTTTCACAGGAAACATGGAGATGGTATATTGGACGTTTACGGAATAAAAGATATGTGCACAGCTGACGAACGAGATATTAGCCAGCACCCCGGGCGCAGGCGAAGTTTCTGGAAACAGCGTCAGGTTCTCAATCAGACGATAAAATTAAGCTTCAGTACATCTACGCCGCGGAGAAAGTAGCCTTGCATTAGTTCAAGTCATGACCCTTTGGATAATAGAGCCACGCTTGGAAATCCATCTACGTATGCACCCTTATGTTGGACAATAAACGCTAATGCTGGTCGCCGCATACATCATGGGCTACGCTATTGTTTAGGCGTGACATGACAGAGCCCAAAATGTAGAGGAGGGGAGCTCAATTGAGAAGAGAGCACAACAATAGGTTGTGAAATCTTGTTTGGGTAGTTGCACCCGGCAATCTCGCACCATAATTTAGCACCCCGTACGCCACCACATCTCCATCATATTATAAGAGATTCCGGGAATGTTGGGAAGGACGGGCTCAACAAAAGCCCTGGACAATGGAAGAACCACCACCCCAAGCTGGCGAGCGGGTGTGAGATCGGCGCAAAAACGTTGCAATGAAATCGTACAATGAAAAAGCGCAAAAGAAAACAGTGGAAAGATGTGGAGATAATGTCGAGTAATGGATGTATATTCATATCGTCTTCAGTCGTCATTCGGCGCCTCTTTGTGGCGCTTCCGGATCGTTTTTGCCCATGCTCTCACGTCCTTATCATAAACGCCGCGAGCCACGCCGTCCAATAACGGCTCGCCCAAAAGTTCTCGCGGCGACTTTCTCTGCTGGTCGTCCTTGATCAAGCAATGGTCTATAAACAGGCACAACGCAGGATCGTACGGGAGTTTGCTGTGGCGGTTGTGTTTACCCACTAATGTGGGCGACTGCTCGTTGACTATGCGCTGCAAAAGGTCTAGAATTCCTTCTGGCTCTGACGGGCGGGAAGCGTCGTCCGCATCGTCCAGCCACATGCTTTGTCCGGAAACCAACTCATAGAGCATGATTCCCATCGACCACACGTCGGACTTGATGCCATAAGCAAGGCCCTGTATTCTTTCGGGCGACATGTAGGTGGAGGTGCCGACAAAAGTATCGGCCATGGCCAAAGAGTTTGTGAGCTCGCGCGAAACGCCAAAGTCGCAGAGCTTGAATTCGCCGCGATGGGTCATCAACACATTCGACGGCTTGATGTCGCGGTGGATAATCTTGTGGGTGTCATAGAGGTAGGTGAGCCCGGAGAGAATGGCAAACAGCAACTTTTTCACCACGAAAAGGGGGAACTGGCGCGGGTTGCAGAGCAGCACGATCTTGTCGAGCGAGCCGCAGTTGCAGTATTCCATGCAGATGACGATGGAATTGCTGGACCGCACAAACGCGCCGTAGAACTCGATGATGTATGGTGACCGGCACTCGTGCATGATGCGGAGCTCACGGATGATCTGCGTCTGCACTTCCTGCTTCAGGTCCACATGCACAATCTTCATCGCCATGGTTTTCAGCAGCGGAACATGGAGCACCTTCAGAACCACGCCAAAGTTGCCGGCGCCCAAGTCTTTGAGGTGGACAAGGTCCTCGTTTCTGATTGTGAGCGACGACGACATTGTCAGAAGCGGAGTAGTGGGGGCAGGCGATGGCTGAGACGAGCCAGAATTGCCCCCGGGCAGGGCTTCGGCCGGCAGCGGCAAGTATACTGATTTTGTGGGGGAAATGGAGGAGATGACGGTCTGGCGTTTCCGCTGCGTCGACGCCGCGCTCGGTTCCAACTCCAAACCGGAGATCGGGTCCAATCCAGAAAGCGGTTCCATGCCAGCGAGAGGGTCGGCCAACTCCAAGCCCTCTAGACTAGTGATGAGCTGTTTTGGCAGACCCAAGTGGAGCAACGGTGCGGGTCTGGTTCGAGACCGTTTATCCCGCCCGAGTCGTTCGAACCGCGACGCCTCGGCCGAGTAGACCGTGGGTGGAACAGGCAGTGGCGGAGTGAAGGAAAGTTGCTTGACATTTTTGCGATGAAGCGATTTTGGCGCGAGTAACGAGTCTGTGGCAGCTGCGGCCGGCGGAATCGGCGGGAGGTCTTTCTCTTTGTTGGACGAGAGCGACAGCTGCGAGCCGTTGCCCAAGTTGAACATGTTTTTGGATTTTGGTTTGGTTGGTTCGGCTCAATGGGAACGAACAGACACAAGAGAGGGTTGTCAAGATGCAATGGATTTTGTATTCGGCGATCCGGTCACAACGAAAGGAGCGGCGCAGGCGGAACGCTGGGTGGTTGGAACAGGAGAGATTAGGACCGAGTGAGTAGCACGGCTGGGATGCACGGGTGTGGGAGGTGATTGTGGTGGAGATGATGGCGACAGTGAGACCGCGGCGGTGGTGACGGAGGAGCAGGCGAGTTTTGCGGCCCGGAGTGACCCAGTCGCTGCGTCTTTTTTTTTTTTTACTTTTTTTCCTCTTCGGTCGGGGACTGGCTGTGGCGCCGTTTAGGTGGTGATAGCTGCCTGTACAGTCGGCGCACCGGTGCTTCTCCACGCCTGCAGACACGGCGCAAACATCACCAGCACTAATGGAGCCCAGCACCCCATTGACCCAGCACCACACGAGCATGGCATGACATGGGGCAAGGGTGGCGCAGATTTAAAATACAGCTTATGACGCACCACAGAGTACAGGAGACGTAGCACAGCGCATCAGTGACTGCATTCATAGTCAGGACACGCTGCCCACGACGCGGCGTCTGCTTTGGTGGGAAATGGCGCACGCGCGCATCCGCCGTATGCGTCGGGCTATCGTGTTGAGGTCTCTGTTGTGGTAAAGGCCGCTGCAAACCCCCCGCTATAATTAGCTGACCTTAACGCGCGTATGGAGTAGCCGCGCCGGCTAAAGAGGGGTATTGGTGCAGGCGGCCAAGAATAGTCGCTGTAATAGAGGCAATACTGCAGGCGGCTGGTGACACTGGTGTTTTTAGCCAGGCGGGAGAGTCGACCTCCAGCTAAACACCCACCAAACCCAAAATATCATACTAGTCTACAACGCTAATGCATTCAATACATTTCCCGTATAACCCGGCCATGGCCGTCCATAATCCAACCAGTTACGACATGCGGTCGCGCGCCAAGCCCGGCCGCTGGAACCCATAGTACTGCTGCGTCAGATAGTTTTCCTGTGGCATCATCTGCGGAAGCGCCAACTGCGTTTTGAACGTATCCGGTGCAGGCACAACCTGGTAACCGTATGTCATCAGGTAGTCCTGCTGCATCGGCATGCCCGACGCCGATGCCATCATCAGTGTCTGGTCAGACGAAATAAATCCCATTGGCGGCACAAGCACGTTCTGGCCACTGTCCGGCATCAACGGCTCGCCACTGACTCCACTAAACGAACCCTTTTTCTTCTTCTGCCGGCAGCTGGTGCAAACCTTATGTTTACCCTGTTCCGAAAGGGTCAAGGCCTTGGCACAGCGGTTGCAATTTCCCATGCGCTCCAAGTTGGTGCGTCGAATCTTGTCATTTTCGCGACATCGCTGACACACCTTGTATGCGGCCGTCAGCAGGCGGCGTGCATCGGGGTCGTCGTCAATAATCAGCGAGTTGATGGGGCCCAGGCAATGCACGCACTTCCCTTGTGCCGCTCGACTTGCTTTGCGCACACGCAAGTTCTGTCTGCACTGGGGGCACAAGACAAACTTTTGCTCCAGCTCCGGGATTTCCAGCCCGCAGCGGCGGCATGCGCCATGCTTGTCCTTTGTTTTCTTCTGCCACCGCCGACTGCGCTGCCGCTGCAAGTCACGGCAATGATGGCACAACTTAAACACTTTGGGTTCAACACCCACCTTGGTGGCGCCCGCGCTGTCCTTGGGGATAATCAATCGCTGCACAAATTCTTTTTTGCAGCGCGAACATTTGGACAGAATGGTGTTTTCGGTTTCTGCCTTGCGCAGGCGGTCTTCGTTATTGGCAAGCTGTTGCTGCACGTGGAGCGGCGGGATTGGCATAACAAGCCCGCTACGGATGCCGCCTGCAGCCCCCAGCATGGTGGGATTCTTGTCCAGAGCGCCGGCAGAACCAACCGCCGGCAGTGGTACAACCTGCGCATGCGACATGCTGCTGAACTGGCCCATTTGGTAAAGATATCTGCGCTTGTCGTCAGTTGTAACGTCGTTCGGCACGTAGCGGGGATCATCCATGTGATCGCCCCCGGTTGCAGGCATGTACATTTGGCTGCCATTGGTAGTGCCTGACGCACCCGACCTTACCGATAGACTTGCAGGATAAAGTGCATGGGGAAAAGGGTACTTGAGGTCGACATTTGCATTGCGCACGGGATCAGGCTCGTCGCCGTACGTGGCTCGCCGCACAGGGTTCATTGCACCCGACTGCTTGTGGTCAAGTTGGTCCGACACGTAAGGCTGCTCCATAGCGTGTGAGGATGCAGTTGGAGACAAGGCGAAAAAGGATGCAAATCAAACCTTGCAAAACGTGAGGGGCGGTTCGGATGGGAAGGGAAAATCGGTGGAAAGAGTTTGGGCACGAGGCCATTGATTGCTTTTATTTACTCTGTCGCATTTTTGCTGAGCCTGCAGGCCGTGAACCCTGGCGTGGACAAGGCAACCACGTAGGATGTGCAGGCGCATGTGCGTCCTAATCCACATTATGATGTAACCTGCTATTGTGCCGCTCCATATAGGTGGGGTTCTTGCCTGCACTACTGCCGCTCGCACATGACATTTTGGTATTGTACCCGACGAGTTAGTTTCTCTGTCCAGACCCTCCCCACCCTATTGTCTGCCCATATCTACATATCAGTACCCGCCGTGACTGATAGAGCCCCGGAGCCAATAAATGTGACATCCCTTGTTTAAGACGTGGAGTAAGTTTCACATCCGAAACGAGGTACCTGCGCGTCCCCGGACCGCGGCTGCTTCTAGTTCTTCATATACCGTTGCATCCTTAAAGCTATTTTTGCCACTGCGTGGGGGTACTGATGTTCTATTTTGCCACTCCTTGAGGGAGGATTTATAAAGGTTTTTTTTTTTTTTTTTTTTGCGCTCCACTTTTCGCTCCATGCGATGTTTGCATGGCATATGCAATTGTGCTCCTAGTCTACAATGTTGCCTCAGACTCGGACATGTGGAGCCCCATGCCTCCTCTGATTATGAGACATGGCCGTTCCTGGCAAAATAGTCTTGTCTTATCTCCTCATCACCCCAAGGCTCATTAACCGGGCTTTTCCCGTGCTCGAGGAGTAGTTAGGTGTAGGCACTCAGCGATCCGTAGAGGACGGAAATAAGACACGAAAAAGGAACAAACACAATAATCCTTCATTACTATAAGAAACCGCGGCGCACTGATATTCTCTCATCATTGTTCCAGCCTCCGGTGGTACCAAATCTGGCCCACTTCTCCAAGGCGAAACATTCCCAACGCAATCAATCCAATTCCCACTCCCCGAACCCCGCGCTGGAACCATATCGGATGCGTCTTGAGGTCAATCACACCCGATTTGTTCTTGAACGGAAGTGAGGAGAGAAAGTAAGTTCCGCCGCCAAAACATACCAACAGCTGGATAGCCGTGCAAGGCAAGCAGTCTTGCTCTGCGGGGACATCACGCCCCGCCGGAGGGTTGAACACGGAAAGAATGTTAGACATTTGCGAATCGCCGTTGAACTGTCGTACTAAACGATCATCACACGCGACAAAAGAGATGGCGCTGCACACATGCAGGTTATTCCTCGGAATATGAGCCCACAAACCGTTGGCTCAGAGCTAGAGTCTGGGGTTTGGGATTTTGGTTGCTGCACACCACCAGGAATGGCACTGGGTGTAGCTTTGGCCGTGCGAACGTACGCGTGGTAGGAGATGGGGCCGCTGGCTGCTGTGCGTGCGTATGCTTCACATGTCTCCCGCTTGGCATGTTACTGCAGCCCACTTAATAACGTGCGCCTGCAGCCAACCACTGTTAGACCTGCATGGAAGACGCGCTACCCGTGATTTTCGCTGCCTGTGGCAGATTAGGCTGCGGCATTGAGCTGGCGTTCGCCGTTACTCACTGTACGTGCTCGAGGCTGCTATCAGTACCGCCAGTCGATAATCAGGATTGTGGAAGTGGGCGGCAGATTCCCAAGCAGATGCCTCGAGCCAATGCACCACAGGAGGCTGCGTCGTGCGACAAGCGCAACCAAGAGTCAGGTATACGCGAGCGTTATTCCGATATACAGGAGTGGATTTCACATCATCTAGCATGCGTTAAGTTCAAGGGGCTCGCGACTTCTGGGTTCTTGCGTCTTGGGCCAGTGCTGCAACGCTATTTTTGGTCTCCTTGTAGACGTTTTCGCCGCTAGTATAACTTGGAATATTCAGCAGAGCCTAATAACTAGGGTGCCTCATCCGTGAGCTAAGGAAGCTCAGAGTAGGTGAACGCCACGTCGATTTCAGTCGTATTGCTACACGTACAGACGAGTTTCCTGATTCAGCCGCTGTCATTAAATTTCCATGGGGTTATCATACTCTCTACCCTGTCCAACTCACACTCCTAACCACGTTGGTAAGAATAACTCTTTGTGGTAAGCATATGAGATCCAAATGCAAACTCAAGAAGCGCTCGAGACGCGCTCATGAGTTCCAGAAGCCGGATCTGGAAGTGCAACGCTCCTCTCCGCATTGCAATGCCACGCTAACACCGACAGCCGTGTGTCGATGCACTAGTATTTATAAATCAGTCAGATTACGCGAAAACCCGCACGGTGCTCGTAACGGTGCGTGTGTTTTTTTGCATCAGTTCCACCAACTTGAAAAGAATGTGAAATTGCATCAGCTACATGGAGAACCGCGCCGTAGAAGATATTTATAGCGCGGAGTACCGAAGGGTGCTTGCGTGTGCGTACTAAATCGGATTGCACTATATCTCGCAAAAAATCGAAGAAGTGATTGGAGGAAACCGAAGGGGTCATTCGACGTGATTCGGACACAACGGAAACACAGATGATCCTATTACCGAGTGTGCCTACCAGAAGCGCGTGTAACACCTAGCTTTCGACCAGTTTGCATCAGCCAGAATGGCACCGGGACGGAGGAAGCACACCCGTACACCACACACATCTCCAAAGGCGGGCGCATAACGTTCTCTTCCCCACATGTTCCGTCTTTCTCTTCGAAACAGCGTCAGACGCACCCCAACACAATCTCTCCGCAGAGCGTTCCAGAGAAATGCGTCGTACCAATATCTGCATTTCCAAGATCTTCAAGCGAGACCCTCTGTGTTTCTGAAGTTTCTTCGCTACAGTTTCGGAGTAGTGGCGGTTACCGCCGTGGGGTACTACTTGTGGTGGCCCAAACATACGTTTCCTCTGTCTGTGGCGCAAATATTACGCAGAGGAATCTGGGCGGAAAGTGACAAAGGCGACAAAGACTACCAATTGGCACTCAAACACTACTTGGAAGCGTTGGAGGAATGTGACCGGCTAGGAATGGATCCATTGTGTGACGAATACACTGGAATCCAGTTGAAGGTGGGCGAAATGTACGAAAGACTAAATATGACGGAGGAAGCGGCCTTCACCTACAACGAGATTGCTACTTTGTACTTGAGTGTTCTCAAAGCTCCTGCTGAGTCAGCCCAAGGAAAGCGCATCAAAGACATGAATCATCGGGCGCACTTGATCCGCAAAGACTTGCGGATCGCGTTGAAGTTGGTTCAGCTCAACCGCTTGAACCTGCTGCTTACCAAGGCCATTTTGATCACCCATCTTTTGATTGCTCAAGAAGAGGTCAATCGCAAGTTAGGGCTTGCGGGTGGCCCCACGTCTTTGCTGGATGCCGGCTCGGTGATGATTCCAGGAATTTCCGGAGCGGCAGTGTCTTCGGTTGCATCCGATACAGGTGACGTATTGGTGATCGAGACCAACCCAGAAGCGTGGGAACCTTTTGCCGAAGAGTTCTTCAACGGAATGGACCTCTTGTCGGCGATCTGTATTGCGGCAGGCGACTTCAAGGCGGCAACCGGCATTCGCATTTCCATGACGGGCAAAATGATCCTTGCGGGAATCTCTCCCGAAAAGCTTTTAATGGCACAATGCAACAACGCGTCAATGTTTTACTTGCAGGCAGAACAGTTGCAGGCAGACGAACAAGCGATGCGGCGCAAGTTTGCTACGGCTGCAGATGTGGAGTACGACAAAGTGAAGGCCATTCACGATCCACTCCAGCCAATTGCTGTAGGAAAAGAGGAGGCAGACTCCATCCGCACCAAAATCGCCGAAGTGGTGAGTGACGAAGACAAGGCAAAGTACGAGGAAATTGTGTCGAACAAAAACAATTTCCTTAAGATGGTGATTGCCACATACGAGTCTGTGATTGCCGGCGCAAAGCGGTTGCCTGCAGAAACGACAAAGGAAAACAATTCAATCTCCGAAACGGTGGCTTTGGCCACCTACGGTTTGGGTGTCGTTCACTTACATCTTTCCGATTACGATAAGGCGGAAAGATTGTTGCGAGAGGCCCGTGTGCGTTCGAAAGCGTGCGGCTATACCGAGTTGATTGATGAGGTGGAAACGGAGTTGCAAAAGCTTTTCAGCGAGAGGAAGACCCTTGAGGAGAAGAATCAGGCGTCCAGCTGATGGAGAGGGAGGATACAACGGCAGGCTTAGCCAGGTGTTCCAGATGCACAACATCGGTGTGTTCATGATGATGTGATATTTTTATCATCCAGTGAAAAGTCTGAAGATGAAAGAGTTCGAGATTCGAATCGCAGCCAGGGTTTAGTGCGAGTAGTCGCCTGCTCCGGTTGTGTAGCAGCCACCACTGAGCACTTACGTGAATGACTAAACAAATTGCTAGATCGTTAGTGACTCGAAATACATGTAGAATGGTACGCGTGCGTGTAAAATAACCAGTATCCCGGCGAGAGGCATTCTGCTACTACGTAGCACGAATAACCGAGCCGCAGTAGACCATTCCCGAGCTCCATTACAGGCTTGACTTTGGCGAACGCAAGAGTTTTTCGACTGCAATAGCTTTACCACCAGACACCAGAACAAACTCAGAAAACACACGAGACAATTCACAGAGCAGCACATACAAGAACACAAGAACACAAGAACACAAGAACACAAGAACACAAGAACACAAGAACACAAGAACACAAGAACACAAGAACACAAGAACACAAGAACACAAGAACACAAGAGCACAAGAACACAAGAACACAAGAACACAAGAGCACAAGAACACAAGAACACAGCCGTCACAAAATCAATGCTTGTACCAACCCTAGTACCAATCCCTGTGACAATTCCTATCGTAGTACCAAGTCCTACCAATTCCTATCCTAGTACGGATTTAATTTCTAGCACCACTTCCAATCCTAACACCAGTTCTAACCCTAGTAGCAATCCCTATGCCAATCCCTATAATATCCCTATACCAATCCCTATACCAATCCCTATAGCAACCCCTAGTAGCAATCCCTATACAATCTCTATACCAAGCCCTATAACATTTCTAGCCCTACCAAGCCAAGACTAACCAATTCCAATCGACCTCAGTGCGCATCCGCTCAAACCAACTCAGTCGCACTATAGGCACTCCAGCCACTTTAAATCAATCCACTCCCACACATGCCGTGCCTTGGCAGTGATGGGAAAAAAATCGTCACAAGCATCAAAGACGCCCGAAAACAACAGCCATGCCCCCGCTAGCCACCGCCGCCCGCTGGTGACGCCACAACCACCACCGTCCGCCAGATCTGGTTCGCGCACGCCGCGTCTACAAGTGCGTGTTCAAAAACATCATCCACCGCCCAATTCTCCACCATGGTCGTTCTCGCCGCATCCATCTGCACGCACGGAGGCAAAGCACTCTTGTCGCGGCTGTTCCGCGAGTTGTCCGAAGACAGAATCACCGCGCTTCTCGCCAACTTCCCCTCGCTCTTGTCGTTTTCCGGCTCGCAAAACACCACCGTGGAAGACGGTGCTGTTCGGTACGTGTACCAGCCATTGGAGGAGTTTTACGTGGTGTTGTTGACGAACAAGCAGTCCAACATTCTCCAGGATATCGACACCTTGCACTTGTTTGTCAGTGTGGTCAGCAACATGGTGCGGATCGTGGACGAGAAGGAGATCTTTGACAGCGCGTTTGAGATTCTCGGCGCGTTCGACGAGATTGTCAACTTGGGCTACAAGGAGCGCCTCACGTTGCTGCAGGTGCAGACGTTTTTGGAGATGGACTCGCACGAGGAGAAGATCCAGGAGATTATCGAGCGCAACAAGGAGTTGGAGGCGTCGGAGGAGCGCCGCCGCCGCGCCAAGGAGATCCAGCGCAAGGAGTTGGCGCGCAGAAACGTCGAGGCCCACACGGCCTCGTTTGGAGCGCCTTCAGCACCGGCCAGCTCCGCGGAGTTTGGCTACAACGCCGCTCCTCCGGCTCCAGCGTACGACACGCCCCAGTACGAGCGGGAAGTGCCCGCGCCACGCGTGGCCGCCGGCAGCGGGTTGAAGTTGGGCAAAAAACCGGCGCGCGGCGGCGAACTGGCGCAGCCGTTGCTCACCAGGGAGCTAGTGGGCCAGGCGCCAGCCCCGGCGCCGGCTCAACCTGCTCACAGTGCTCCGGCCCAGGCTTACAGTGCGCCAGCTCCGGCTCACAGCGCCCCGGCGCAGACGGCCTCCGCTGCTGCGACCGCCTCGGCGGGCGTGTCGGCGTCGGGCAAGTCGCTCAACAACGGCATCCTCATCTCCGTCAACGAAAAAATCACAGCCCAATTGACCCGCGAAGGCGGCGTCTCCCACGCCGAGGTCAAAGGCGACCTCCAGTTGCGTGTCAACGACCCGCAGTTGGCACACGCCAAGATCTTGTTGCAGGCGGCCCACGGCGCCGTCCAGTACAAAACCCACCCCAACGTGGACCGCGCGTTGTTTGCCGCCAGCAGCATCATCGGCCTTAAAGACAAGACCAAGCCGTTCCCCAGCAACGACCAGAGCTTGGGCGTGTTGCGGTGGCGCGCGGTGGCCAACGCAGACGACGCCTCGTTGGTGCCGCTCTTGTTGACCGCGTGGGTCGGCGTCGACAACGGCGTGGCCAACGTCACGTTGGAGTACGAGTTGACGCCCGCGTACGTGGAGGCGCACCCAACGCAGGACGTGTTTGGCCCGGTCCAGGTGGTTGTTCCTATTCCGCTGGACGAGGTGGAGTTGACCGACTCGTCGTCGGACTCGGTGCTGTACGACGTGGCCGCCGAAGGTGTGGTGTTCACCATTGGCGCGATCGCGTTGGATGAACCGGCCGGCTCGTTTGAGTTCTCCATCCCGGCGTACGACGAGGACGCGTTGTTCCCGTTGGATGTGCAGTTTGACATTGCACGCACGGACGTGACCGAAGCCGACGCCGCGTTCGGCCGCATCAGCGTGGTGGACGTGGTGTCGAACGACGGCGACGAAACATCCTTGCCGTTTGATTTGCATCTGACGTTGGCCTCCGAGGGCTATGTTGTGAGCTAGACTACAATGAACATACTAGGTGAGTGGTGTAGGTTTGATCCCAGAAAATAAATGTGTATGGTGCGGTGTCTGTGGCGGTGCCACCTTGTAGTGTTACTGGTTTGTGGGTCTCGCGCTATTCGATATAGTACTTGAATACTTAATGATGTTAAAGATCATCAGTTAAAGCGTTTGATTCTAGCCGACTAATGTTAATCTGCTCTTCGATCAAATCTGCCACTCACGGCAGGTAATGCTACCCTTCAGCTCTACTCAATCTCAAAATGTATCGTTCCATATGCGTCCATCGCCACATCATACCACTGGAACATACAACTGGGGCTCTTCCCATATCCTGTCTATTTCTCTATATCACAACCAGCATCCCATTAAACGCCATGCTCAACCGAAATTCCAACCTCCGCTCCTGTTTCAATTGCTCCACCTCGCGCATAATCCGAAGGCGGGGATCATCGCCACAGCAGTTATCCTTCACATGATTGATGATCACGTCAAGTTCCTTCAAAAGTGGCTGGGTCGGGCAAAACGACGCAAGCACTTTTAATTCGGCTATCAAGTGCGGCGGAATCAAATGTCCGTACAATTCCACGCCTTTTTCGGGCGTGGGTGTCAGGCATTCGAGCACAATCGCTTTGAGCGAGCCGTTCTCTACCAAAGTTGCCAACTTCTGCCACACGCGGCGGTTGCGTCCGGTTCCCAGCACCAGGTCGCTCTCAAAGTCACCAAACACCGCGACATGCGCACCGGTCGCGTTGTGCCGCACCAAAAACACCAGAGACTGGTATATGGAGCCGTTTTCGAGGCAGCCGTGGCAGAGCTCGAGCATCGAGACCGAGAACTGTCCGAGGGGAACCGCAGTTTCGGGCGCAATCGGGCGAAATGCAATTAGACCCGAATGCTCCAAGTCGGGCCAGATTACTCCGTTGAAAACATGGTTCCGGAGCGCGTCCACCGTGAATTTGGAGCCGTGGATAGAAGGAACAACCGCGCTAGAGCAGGCATACAACGGCAGGTTGAGCACAAACGCCGCAATGTGGTCCAAGTGTGGATGGGTGATACAGATGTCGCGGACGCGGCTGAGAATGTCGAGCAGAGCGGCATATCCGTCCGAGAGTGTGGTTTTGCCAAGCAGAGCAAAGGGCCTCGTTAGTGGCAATGCAGAGTAATGGCTGGGGGCAACGGAGTTGGCATACAACAGCAAGTGACGTGCAGTGTAGGAGTCTGGATCGGAAATCAACTGAGCCAAAGATAGAAGGCCCGAGCCTGCGTCGATCACCATAACGGGAGAGACGGGCATGGTCATGATCTCCTTGTATGTGACGCCTGCGGGTTTAATGAGGAGAGAACACGTTCCGTTCTCTATAGGGCCGCCAGAGGAACCCATAAATGTGAGTTCGAAGCTCATTGTTGCGGGGTATACCCAGTGTGCGGTGTAAATTTTATCGGCTAAAGTCTGTTTTCTGACTAGCAGTGACTCGGTATGTGGGTAGTTGATGACAAGGTGGCTCCAGGAGCGTATGTGGAGGCGTTGTCAATTAGAGAACAATCTTGGGAGAAGTCGTAGTTGGAGGAGTCTAATGAGCAGCTCGCTCGATCGAAAAAAGGCAGCAGACAGTAGGGATGCGATAGCTCGGCGTTCTCCGTGGTCAAAGTGCAGAGCAGTGGAAATTTTCGACGGGAATTTCGCCTGGGGCCTGTTGCGCTTTTATTGTTACTAGTGGGGAATTGGCGCACATGCAGTAACATCTTACGCATGGAAGACGGCGTCGGGACTGCACCGTACTTCCAATCTCGTACGGGGCTGGTTCCATACATCCGTCTAACCCTTGATTCCATGCGTTCGGCTACACCGGTTTTACGCCACATGTGTGACTGTGCGTTTTCGCCCATGTGGATTACGACCCCCGCTTGCCCCGCGCCGCTGCTGTTGGTTCTTCCATAACCACCCGAGTACCTCCTGCTGTAGATTTAGCCCCACCGCGCGACCCACTGTATGGAACCCTCGAGCGGGTGTTCTCTATTTTTTTCTTATTGTGCCATATCCTGCCCAGCCTCATGTTTTTCGGCAAAATGCACAATACCACCTGTGGGACGCACGCGACGTGGCGTGTTCGTATCTGCTGTAACAGCAGTGTGCCAAAGGATCACCATTGTGGCACCGTATGGGTTGTTTCGTGTGGTGCGGGCCGAGTGTTCCATGCTGAGGGTTAAAAAATATTTTTTACCATTATGCACCGCTGGTTTCCATCACTTAGCCGGGTCACTGTCATGCTGTGATAGACGCCAGATCTTGACGATATCCTCTCCGTTCAGGGTTCTGTTTTTTTTTTTTTTTTTCTTTCTAGTAGATTCCCTTCGGTTACAGTTTTTGGGCCACTGTGGTTATCTTTTGAGACGCAGAGCTACGGATGTGGAGAGCGCATATGCAGCTAACATGACCTAACAGTTCTGGTCTGACCGCTCTTTATTTCGGAGTTTGGCACAAGTTCTACGTCTTCCGGCAGCAGGAGAGTGGGGATCTCTCTGGTGTTCACATTAGGTTTTATTGCTCTGGGAATAATCCGAGATCCAAAGCTGAGATTTGTAGATTGCAATTACTGGTGTAGGTGGCCGATTTGCAGTGGTGACCGAACCTCTAGCATATATCAAGTTTTGTACTTCTAATTGCAGCATAGGGGTCATACGGTTTTTGCCCAATGCAATACAGTTGTCTGGTGAGCTCTGAGATTCATAGTTGGCGTAGCTCTGGTATCGCTGGAGTCATTGGGGTGACCTCGCCTCTCTACCTGGAGAATTTTTACATCTGGAATGTTTACTTGCAACATCCGAAGCGTGAGAAAGAATTACTAGATCTCAACTGTATCCCCATTGATATTCAATTGAAGCTCAACATCTGAATCTTGAAGTATGACATACAAATCAATCTATGGCCGCTCGATGGAAAAGTCTGCGGAATAATCGGTCATGTAAGGATCACTGTATTCAACCAACACTATTATCAGCGTCGTGGTTTTACCCTAATCCGGAGTCGTACTCGTAAGCCACCTCACTCCCACATCGAATCTACTGCTAGCAAAGAGCACATCCATTATCTATATCTGCTTGCTTCCGTAGCCGATGACCTTTTCAGCAAACTTCCAGCTCTGGTTCTCCACCGTCATCTCCTGTTCAAACTTCAAGTTCACCTTGCCGTCGTCGAAGGTCAATGTGGCCAAAGTATACTTCTCCGACGCTCTGGCATCTCTGTAGTACAACACACGCATGGAGTTGACCATGGCCTCGCGTGCTTCCTCCTCAGATACATTCACAAAGTCTTCGTCGGAAGGAACAAGTTTTCTCAACAAAGGAATGGCCAAGTGGGCACCAAAGCCGGTGGCGAGCGCCAGCGCGCCGTAGGCCACACCCAAGAGATCCACATATCTGATGAATGGGCTTCTGTCGTCGTTGAAACCTGCAACAATCACCGCATTCCACAAGGGGTCCATTTTCAGTCTTCTGTTGTACAATACTCGGGTCAAATACTCGTGGATGTGGGGCGCACGCAAGTTGTGGCCGCCGTCGCTGTCGTAAACCTCCTCTTCCGTCTCCAACTGGTGCAAAAGACGCTCAATGTGCTGGAAGTCGGAAATGTCGCCGGAAATGCCAACCACGGTCTCGCTGCCAACTCTGATCAATCTCTCGAGGTTGTTGAATCTGAGAAGAGAGCCGTAAGAGCCCATGTGGTCCGCGGCAATCACCACGCCGTTCTTGAACTTGAGACCCAATACGGAGGTACCAGTAATGATAGGCTGTTGTGTGTGCATGGAGGGAAATTCGGAGGAGTTGTTGCACTTGGCAATGGCGTTGTTGTACTTGCCGTAAATGTCGTCACGGGGTCTTCCCCATTGAAATGGATCGTGGTTCATACTGGCGGGAATGGTTGGTGTTTTTAGGTGGCGATCAGGTTTGTGAGAGTTGGTGGTGGGGTCACGTGATGCGGAGGGAGGCGTGGAGCGGTTTCCAACGGACGGTTGGCTGGGTGGCTCGGAAAGCCTTTTGAGGTCTACTGCTTCGGGCTGATTGGCTTTGTCCTCGGCCATTTGTGGTTGATTTTGCTTTACTTTTGGGTGTTTTGCCCGGGTGTTCTTACCTCTAACACTTCGCGGTGCAAATTGCCCACCCGCACCAGAGTACAAGTACGAGTAGGACGAACCGCAATATTAACTTGGGGCTTTTTTTTAGTCGTAGGTCATTTTGGTAATCACAGGTGTCTCTGGTAATCAGACGTCACTCTGGTAATCAGACGTCATTCTTGTCATCACAGATCACTCTCGTAATCAGACGTCACTCTGGTAGTTCTCTAACTCTTATAGGCCATTTCAATTCACCAGAGATTCACATTTCGAGGACCCACGACTATATCCTCTACTCGATTACGCCGTCTCATTAGTCACTGCTAGCAGATCCTCGTACTGCAATACCATCGAGAAACTCTCTTGTGAAAGTAAAATGGACTCAGTTAGATCGCATTGCGATCGTTCTTTTTCTGTTCTCTGGTCTTCAGTCAAGCGGACTAGAATTCTCAAAAACTTAACGCAGCCAGGCTTTCCCGGTTCCTACATAGCACACGAATGTTGTTATATTGTCTAATAAACAAGCTCGGCCCCGCCACTGGTGATCTGGTCCTCTTCCTCCGCCTTAAGAGGCGTGTATCTGAATCTTGAAGATAATTCTGATCTCAAGAGAACCTCGCCCTCTTTGAGAACAATAGGCTTGCTCACAAATGACGAAGCCAATTGCGACAACACAGGCACCTTTCCGGTTGGAGAACAAGGATGTGGTTTGACGGCGCCGGAAGCAGCGGCTGGAATCGTTAGTATACGCATTTTGAATTTCTGGAACCAGAACAGAAGAGACATACCGTGCAGGTGGGGGCCCCCAACAAACTTAATGAGGGGAGTGTGTTTCAACAACGACAAAGACGCTTTCATTGTTATGGAAAAAAGAATAAATATGGAGCTGATGAATAAAAATTGATTACCCCGGCGGTTTTTGCGGGAGCCGGGAGTCCTGTATACAAGATGGGTACACTGCTCTTGTTGGTGAGAGGAAGCTAGGGAAAGGCGCCACCTAGGAGAGAGCAAAAGGGTGAAAAAAGCGCCGATGGCGACTGGCGCCCTGAGAGGTGTTATTCTGTCTTTTCTGGTTTCGAAAATACCCTTTCTTTGTTTTTTGTCTGTGCGTGGGCAAGCTAATAACCAGGTGAGAAATAAATGGCTAAGGGAGATGAAGTACTTGATAACCGAGCGGGAGATTCGATGTTTCTTCTTCATTTTTGCCCCGTCTGTACTTGCCCGTAATCAGGAATGTCAAAATTATACACCAAAACGGCTTCGATCTCATGTCTCACTGATGGTCATACTGCTGCATCCAGTGCGAAAACGAACGCTGTACACTCTACGCTTCCAACCCAGTTTCATCCTTTTCCACCAAACATGAGCGACAAACTAAAAAGAACCGTGGCCCGTTTCCAGAGCAAAATCGACAACAAGGATTTCTACGAGGCCCACCAGACCTTGAGAACAATCGCAAACCGTTATGTCAAACTGGCTCATTATGAAGAGGCTATTGACTTGTTAAGTCAGGGTCTGTCGATCTTGGCATCCAACAACGAGTTTGCTTCCGCCAGCGATCTTATTGTGTACTTGATTGAAGTTTACACGGAAGCTGGTGTTCGCTGCGACCAGTCGGCGGAGTCTCGAAACCACAAGCTGAAACTTCTTGAATTGATTTCACTTTTGCCAGATTCCGATCCTTCTTTGGGCGATGTGGCGAAAAAGGCGTTGGCATGGTCCAAGGAAGGGAACGACTCCACTTTCGGCGACTCCGCATTGCACCATTTGTTTGGAACAAAGATTTTGGCCGCTGCTTCGCTCGAAAAAGTCGAGGAGGACCGCTACAAGTTGTTTTTGGTGGCTGAGTTGCATTTGATCTTGGGGACTCATGAGTCCTTGCCTGTTTATGTCGACTACTTGTTCCAATGGTCTCAAACAACTGGCAAATCCGCCGATCCGGGCGTTTTCGCTTCTAGAGCAGTCATCAACTACGCATACTTAAGAAACATCAAGTTTGCTCGCACTGCGTTGGAACAGTTTGTGACAAAATACTTGGCATCCGGCGCAAGCCACGAGAACATCGAGGGCTTTGAGATGTTCGCCGACGCTGAACTCTTGAACTTCTTACAGTTGCTTGTAGCTACCCTCGGCAAAGTTGACGCGGGCGAAAAGTTCATGAAGTTGTACTCGCAGTATAAGCCGCTCTTGGCGGAGAAGGAGCTTGTTGCGCCAGTGGAATATCTCGGTCGTTTTTACTTCAACTTGCCGTTGGGAAATGCCCAGAACGGCAACATGTTGGCCAATCTTATGAGCGGCTTGTTCAAGTAGCGTAAAGACGGCTTTGACGAGGATGATTTTGCCACGAGAGTGGCTATTGCATTCCCGGTGTTGAGATATAAACCATTTATGACGACCCGTACTGTAGGCTCAATGACTAGTAGATTAATCATGGTTTGAGTAGCCAGTCAACCATGGAATCTCATGGGGAATAGTAGCCCATGAAGAAACGTGTGGCTTGATAAAGGAAAGAGATATGTTACACTTATGACGTTGATTGAACATTAAAACACAACTGTGACGCAAATTGTCGATTATTGTCCTAGTGGGTCTGAACCAGTTCAAACCTGCAATAGTCGGAAATTGGGAATATTTGGGTGTTGGGTATACGTGACGTGCGATCCTCGGTACGTATGGACCGCGAGTGACTAGTAGTCACTATCTTTCACAATACAAGACGAGTCCAACGCAGCCACTAACTCCGGCCGTTTTGCCTTTTCGAGTTCGTGCTTCGCCTCCGAATAAGTACACCATCTTCTCTCCCTGCTTGGCTCCGGCCACGTCGCACTCATGTTCGAAACCAACATCTCGTAAAAGTGAAACTCCAGCCGAGGAATGATCTTTTTGGGATCGAAATCCTGCCTCTGCTCCTCTGCGCTCAACACAGGCGCCTTGGGTCCCCGCATATCGTGGACTATGGGCAATTTGGCCATAATCTTTCCCTCACAGCCCGCTTCTTCCCACGTTTCGCGAACTGCACTCACAACAAAGTCATCGCCCTCGTCGGTTTCGATTCCGCCTTTGGGAAAGACCCATTTCCCCTTGTGGGCGCTGGACAGAATCATCACCACTTTATCTTTGGTTTCATTTAGACAAATGCATCCGGCCACCATGCGAGCGCCGGTATCGGGATTGTAGCGTTGGTTGGTTCTCCCAACACGTGACTCGGTGGGTTTGGACGGAAGATTTTGGTTGATTTCCATTGGTGGTAGGTCGTAGCGAGACGGTGGTGGGAAGTAGTGAGTCGGAGGTGGGTAGTAGTGAGGAAGTGGAGAAGACAGCCGGTTGTTTCGCGGGGAAGAGCGGTACGGGTGTGTGCGCGCGGGGTACGGGTGTGTATGGTGGTGCACGGGTGTGAATGGGGTACGGAGGTGTACGGGGGTGTTTACGGGGTACGGGTGTGCGACACCCAGCGTTTGCATCAGTAACATCATACGCCTTCTCCCACGCCGATCACTGTGATGCATTTCTCGATTGCGGCGCTCGCCTTTTCCGCTTTGGGCATGGCGCATTCTGTCGCCAAAAAGCCCGCCGACCTCACTTGGGCCGAATGGCACATGAAGGAAGAACACGACCAAGACGTTTTTGACGCCCGGACCTTTTTCCTGCTCCACGACTTGGAAAACAAGGGATACTGGGACCAAACCGATCTCTTGTACATTTACGGCTTGACGCGTGATGCGGTGGTTGGAGACGGCAGCGGCATGGGTGAACACACCCACGACGAGGAGATCTCCAAGGAAACCAAGGCCAATGTGGTGCAGTCGTTGTTGAAGTTGCTTGATTCCGACCATGATGGACAGGTTTCCGAAGAGGCATGGCAGAAGTTCTACAACAACGATGGCGAGTTGCCTGATTTCGGTCTTGGGCCGGGTCACCACATGGATTTCGAAACAGAGTACGAAAACCACCACTGGAACAAGTACCACCGGGACCAGGATCCAGACGTGCACGTGAAACACAAAGAGGACATTGAGCACGAGCTCTTGCATCATTTGCATGAGATCGAAGAGACTCACGGTAGAGACGCAGAGGCAAGAAAGGTGTCGGGAACATTCTCCAGTCCGGTGAAAGTGGCAAAAGTGCCACAAAAGTATTTGGCGGAAGAGAAGTAGGTGATATCAGAGCACATGTGGTGAGCAGCAGACAATGAGGGAAAGTCGAGAGGGGCAGAGAAGCAAGGTGGGTTTATATTTGCTGATCGAAAAGGTTTTGAAAAGCTGTAAATGTACATCATTTTATGTTGGGGAACACTGGTGTAGGGCAGTGGGGAAATTGGTTGCATCTTCTGGATTGTTTGATTGAGAGAAATACGTTGGAAGAGCAGAACACGCTAAGCACTGAGCCGAAGTGGTGGTAGTATAACGTGAAATACTGTTCTACACTCCATGTAGAGTCGCGACGCATAACCGAGAAGCGTAATCAAAACCGCAAGAATGGTTTTCGGTTTCCTCTGGTCGCAAATGTGCCACTATCTCTACGACAGCTAACTCTCCCACAAGCAAGTTACTATGTTCATGTTTCTGATATGTAGCTTTTCTAATAAACGGTCTTGGCTGATGATGAACACTGCTTACAGCTGCGGTGTGCTCTGCGAAACTCCAATGGGGCACGAAAGCGGGAGCAACTCCACACCTAGGCACATCACCCACTTATTTCACCACCGCTCCCTGCGCACACTCGCGTAAGCTCTTTTGGTCCGCCTCACACTTTCCCTGGTCGTTCATATTCACTTTCAAGCATGCTTCGAGCGCCTGGAGCTTTCCCGCACACAAGCCTTGGATTTTCTGGAAAACAGGCACTGCGGTTTTGATGCAGCGGCTGAGGTTTTTCTGTTCGAGCACGCAATCGGCTTCCGACGGAGGTTTGGACATACACTGGTGGAAGGCAATGAACTGCTGCGGACAGTTGCGAGCGATATCCTCCATCATTAGTTGGTCGAGTGCGGCGGACATGGCGGGTATGAATGCAGTGGAGTCCCGGGGCAGTCTAGTACCGGAGAATCGACTACAGAATAGTGTGCCGGATGATGGTACGCACACTAGATGGAGTTGGAGCATTCGATTGCGAGCGGACATCGGCGTTTCGCCTTCAATTGCTGTTTCTACTGCTTGCTTGTTGGCTCGGCTACTGCTGCTCGGCTACTGCTGCTCGGCGTTTCTGGAGGGCGTTGCTGATTTTGTTCGGCGAAGTGGAGATGGAGATTTTACTTGCGGTGCTCACTTCCGGATTCCTTCACCTGTGTATATTTTCCCCGGAGATGATGGCCTGGCGTCGTGGCTCTCTTGTAGTCCCAATCTGAATCTCACACTCGCCCACCTCTTACGATATCGCCTTCCGCCTTCCCACTTCCCATTTTTCCACTTTTCTTTTTGTGACTTTCTCACATTCTTTTGTGACGTTCTCACATTCTTTTGTGACTTTCTCACGTTCAGACTCGCACTTTCTCACGTTCTCACTCGCACTTTCTCACTCTCACGTTCTCAATTTTCACGTTCCACCTGCCAACCTCAGCTCCTCCGCTCCACACAACCCCTTCTACATGACACATCATCTCCGAACTGCCCTCGTCACCTTGACCTGGTTTCCGGTTGCCTACGTGGCTCTTGACCACCTCTATCTGCCGTGCCAGATCTCCGGTGCTTCCATGGCGCCTACGTTCAATCCCGCCACAAGCTCGCTCAGCAAAGACGTGGTTTTGTTGCAAAAATTCGGCGTGCGGCGCCCCGGAGCGCTCTCCCGCGGCGACATTGTCATGTTCCACTCGCCTACAGACCCCGAGCGGCTCTTGACAAAGAGAGTGGTGGGGGTTCTGGGCGATACCGTCTATCCGCGTGATCCCGCCTATCCCCGCAAGCAGGCGCTCGTTCCGCGGAACCATCTTTGGGTTGAAGGCGATAACCAGTTCCACCTGGTCGATCTGAACTCGTTTGGGCCCATAAGCCAGGCTCTAGTAGTGGGGAAAGTGGTGACGATACTCTGGCCGTTGAGCCGGCTTGCATCGAGCCTAGAGGGCGGAAGAGACGCCCGGAAATCCATTCTTCCCGATCTTTAGATAAGGCGTGCATGGTCTAACGAATCCCGAATTATGGGCACGCTTTTACTCGGGTTTAGTGTAGGACCATCCTCTAGCTCGCGAGAAGCGGAGAAGACACCGGATCCGGAATGAGAAGTGATGCCTTCGTCATGATGCAGCAAGGCTTCATTTACACGCATTCAGACTACGGCATTATGGTCTGAACTTCCGAGCTTGTGACTGGAAACAAAGTTGTCTATCTTTTCGACGACGATAGTGTCAGCTTGGAGTCTTTGCTCCAGCAGGTGATGCCTTCTGGTGTATGCCTGTCAAAGTCCGTGCCTGCAGCAGCTCTGAGAGGTTATCTGACAACCGGTATAGCTGTCTACTCTACGTTGAAAGCAGCAGATCTGCATATCCGGACTGGTAAATGTTCCAGACCGGATCTACTATTTCCTTAATACCAAAAATGCATCCTAATTATTTAAGCAATTTCCTGTGCCAGTAGGAGAAGCTATGCTGTGCCAGTAGTATCTCGTCCGTCAGAGTCAAAAATGGCACCCCTCTCGGTCCTTCAGCACCTCTTGACCCTTGTAGACACGACTTCCCACCTCCGCTTGCGGTGGTGGTTTTAGCCTCCGAAATTTCGGTGTATAGAGAAACCGAAGACGGAGCATCTGGTTCAGCACAAACTGACATGCACATTGGCTCTCCGACCCCACCGAATGGGAATCCAGGGGGGCCTTTTCTTAGCGTACACCAATTCTGCGATTGGCCCATATGTTCAGAATCAGCAACGCAAGTCAATTCGGCACCCATGTGGGGTTTGACTTCGTTTCTGCGAAGATGTGTGTTGAAATAATCTGATTACCACACCAGCCTACCACCTTGACACCTGGCCTCACGCCATATCCTCCAACAACTCTGCCGCCATCAAGTGCAACTTCAAAAAAATCTGCTTGTCTCCCGTCAACTCCACCAACAGTCGGGGAGTGTTCTTAGAACGTCTCAAGTACCGTTCGTTCTGCACCAACTCGCTCCTGGCCCCGCTTTCATGGAGCTGTTCGACCCGTTTCTGCATTGCCGCAATCATTTCGGCAAAATACGCCGCAGAAACGCCCCAGTTCTCTATCACGGCCAGCTCGGAGTCGGAAACCACCATGAGGGCATACTTGCGTTCCCCTCCACGGGCGTGCACATCACGGATGCTAAAGACCTTGGCAAGGCAAAAACCGCTTGCGGTGTCGCCGAAAAAGTGGGGTTTCAGCGGGTCTGCGGTGGACTCCACGGACAAACACTTCATCACAAGTTTCATGAGCGAGGTGTAAATCTGCTGTGACGCAGGATACTTGGTGGACACATACTGACCGGACGCAGGTTTTTCAGGCAGGTTCTGCGGCCTGGTTTCCGAATTCAGTGTGTGTTCCGACTTTGGAGGGCCGGAGACGATCAGAGCGGTGCTGCTGGGTAGAATGAGCGCACACGCATCACACTGGACCAGCTGCGACCCTCGCCACGGCGAAACCGTCTGTTTTTGCGTGCAGAGAATCGTCAGGGGCCCATGGATCTCGCAGAAATGGGCGAGGCAGAAGAGTCTGTTCATGGGGCTATTGATGTGATGTGAATGTGATGTGAGTGGATGATCTGAGTGGATGATGCGAGTGGATGATGCGAGTGGATGTTCTGAGTGGATGTTCTGAGTGGATGATGTGAGTGGATGTTCTGAGTGGATGTTCTGAGTGGATTATCTAACGGACGGATGAATGGATGTGAATGGCCGGAATGTGAATGGCTCAATCCGGATCAACAGAAAGATGTTCAACAATTTGGCCCTGTGATTTGCGACACCCAACTTTGTGAGGGATTGTATAGAGCAGTGCAACCGGCGTATGGAAGATGGTTCCTGGAGGTGATTTCGCACTATGCAGAGTGGTGGAGTTGTCGCGTGTGCGACTGCTAGTTGCGCTGGAGAAACGTGGAGAAACAGGTGACTATTTTGGTTAAAAAAGTTCCAACATGATGGAACGGTTGAGATTTAGCGGTGATGTTGTGGTATATGTGGGAGCCAGCTTGTAATTACTGCTGCTGTTGATTTTTCCCGATCAAGTTTAGTAATCGCAGTCTCAATCTTGCGTTTTTGGTTCGCCAGATGTACTACTGTTTTGAGTTAGGTTTGGGTTCGGAGTTCTATAAGTCTCGCCACTTCCCGGCCCGCCCTACTTGGTGCAAAAGAGACGGTCGGCGATATGAGGTCCTCGAGACATGTAATAGTGAGACAGATGAAGAAGAGTACAAATACAGACAAAACAGGCACAGCAGCAAAACAGACGATAATATAACAAAACAGGCAAGAAACAAAACAGACAACAAAACAGACAAAAATATAGCAAAACGGGCAAGAAACAAAACCCACAAAAGCATAGCAAAACACGCAAGAAACAAACTGACAAAATTAAACAAATTTTGGACACAAAGACGGCCACAACTCAACAGTCACACAAAACAGCATCAGCGCATTCGGGCTCACCGCACTGGGCCAAAAACCTGCACCTCCCGCCTCTCACCAACCACCTACTCCTACCTCTCCACTGGTGCTCCCGCCAGTCTGTGGTAGTCTCTGTAATCGGCATGGCCCAGAACCTCCACCATGTGGAGCTCGTCGGATTCTCTTTGCCCGGAGAATCGTTCTTCACCATTTCTTCCGACCACCACCTTTTGTACGTGAGTGAAGTGGCGTCTGGTCTGGAGCCGCCGTTCGGGGTGTTTTTGCTTCCCTCGTTTTCTGCGGCAGCCAAATCGCTCACTTTCAACCTTTGGCTCCGAAATCCCCGATATCCCCGCTGGAAACTCTGGTTCCATATGGAGGTGGCCATAGCCGCCTTGGAGCCAGTTTCGCCGCCAAATCTCCACGACCGCAGCTGTTTTGCGGCCAATACGGTGCTCTGGTGCTTTGGCGACACCCACTACTGTCTCCCGACGCAGATCAAATCTGGCGAGCGGAAGTTGCCTCAGTGGGACAAATCGTCCGTTTCCAAGCCCTCCTTCACGCTAGATCAGCTCCGGCAGCTCATGACGCTTTATTCGGGCGTGCGGGAGTTGGCAGTGGCGAAGCAGACGGCGTCGGACCAAATTGACGCTGCTGTGGAGCAAAATCCCGCCGAGCCGGCTTCGGTCAGACTCCGAACGCTAAAGTTCCAGCTCCACACGCTCCACAAGTACATCGCGCGGCAGCGAACGCTCAACGATGGGCTCCAGTCGCAGATTTACTCGAAAAAGCTTCTCATTTCCAAGGGGTTACTGGTGATTGAGGACGAGTACCCGAAGTTCCAAGAAATCTACAAAGACCGGGTGGAGATTGCCTCTGCACAGGTGGCTCCGTTGTATGACCTGTTACACCAGTCGGTGTATCCCACCATCGTGAATCTGCTTCGCTCTGCAGGATCTGTGCTCCAGCAGGCGTTCCCAATCGAGCTTGTGCTGGCCACAGGCCGGTTATCCATTTCCGGAGTAGAGTTTCCGTCGTCCATCAGGGAGATCTTGGACGTGTGCTACCACGACAGCAAAACAGGACACGCGGTGGACCGCATCAATGCGGGTCTTTCCTACGTAGTGGTTCTCCTTGGGCACTTAGCGTCACTAGTGAACACGCCATTGAAACACCCAATGCACTTTTCTGATTCGCAGTGTGTGGTGGTTGACTCGCCGTCGGTGGTGGCCAAGGCGCCTTCTCGGGCGTTTCCTCTCCACTATAACTTAAGTCAGACGGAAACACGACCGGCGTACGACGGGACCGGATCCGTGTTGACAAATGCGCCGTTTGAACAGGGTTTGTCGTTGCTCCATAAAAACGTGGCGGCTTTTGTCAAATGTGTGGCCGCAATCTACGCCGACCTCGATCCTTCCAAAGAAAAGGGCTTTGCCAACAACATTCCGGCCGAGTGCTCCGACAACTTTCTCTGGAACCTCCAGTACATTCTTCTCTTTATGACCGCAACGTGAGATACCACCTCACACAGCGCCTGTCAAAATTCACTCTACACATTCAATACACAACTCACGTTCTATTCACAAGAGAAGAACCGCCACCGCTCCAACAAATGCACCTGCCGGCGCCAACATCGAGGCTCCGGATCCACTGGATGACGCGGCGGAGGAAGAATCGGAAGATGAATCGGACGACGAGGATTGTGCGCTGGAATCAGAAACTTCCGCGGCAATACGCGAGTACCAGGGCAACTTGGTGGCAAACGACTTCAACTGGCTGATATCAAGTTGGGAATTGTCCAAAAGCGTGGTATAGGCTTCGTCGGTGTAAGTTATCACCTTTACTGCAAGTGACGTCAACTGGGAAGGAACGCCGGAGGCAGTTTTGAGAAACGCAATGTACTGGCCTTTGTGGTCATCAAAGTCGCCCACCAATGCAGTGAGGAACAGCACATCCTCCAGGTTTGCCGCAGAAACGGCGGAAACGGACATGGCGCCCAAGGTCAAGATGGTGGATGCTCTCATAATGCGGGGTAGAGTAGAAAAGTGGCCACGGAAAAATCAGAACAGGACTGGCGCAGAAAAAGAATCTTATGTGAGGCGCTTGCGGTGGGATTGGATCGTATTTGCCGGGGCGAAAAGAGCAGAGAGGAGTGGAAGGCAAGAAAATCCTTGGCTGGATTTATATACTGCTTGCCCAAGGTTATGGTCTCGATGATCTTTCCTAAACAGGAAAGTAAGCCTTGCTTGTCTGCAGGGCGTTTCCTTATTAAGCAAGTACTACTTTGAGGCATCACCTGTTTGAGCAAGTGGAGTTCCCCTCGTGAAAGGTTATTTCGGTTGCGGTCCGCAAAGAACTTTTTCCATATCCCGAGGCTTTTGTGTCGTGTGCTTTGATGTTTTCAGGACTGTTGCTAAAAATAATCGGAAAGGGATGTGCGATTTCCGCGTGGCTCACCCAGAACAATAGAGCCATTTGATCCGAAGTCTAGAATTTTGGGCTATGCTTATTGTGTCCAATTATATGTGAGTAGAATCAAACTAGATGTACAGCGAGATAAAGTGTTGGAGTACAATGCATTGTCACCTACAAAAGAGTTCGTAAGAAATGAATCATACGAAAAGCATGGGAAATATAGGCGTACAATACATTGTCGCCTACAAAAGAGGTCGTAAGAGACGAATCATACGAAAGTTGGGGAGCAAGAAGTGTTTATGCAGAAACGATGGAACTTACAGTGATTGGCCGGTAACCCTACGTACCCACTGACTATCAACAGTGGACATTCTTTTCACAGCTTGTTTATTAAACGTAATTTAGACCATGTTATGGATCTAAAGCAAGGCGTTAACTGCCATAGCCGCAGCCACAACCGCGCCACCGACAATAACCGCGGCTGCATCTGCTTGGGAGCTAGAAGTCGACTTGGTCAGCGAGGCCGATGATTTCTTTGAAGACTTGGAAGCAGTGGATGCAGAGTTGGAAGCGGCAGTAACCGTAGCTGAGCTGGTATCAGTTGAGGAGCTGGCAGCGGTGGAAGTGGCACTCGCGACACCCGCCGAGCCAGATCCAGCAGTCATCGAAGCCGTAGTAGTCGCGGCGGATCTGTTTGAGTGAGACCTGTTATGGTGGTCAGAGTGGTTCTGGTGGTCAGAGTGGTTCTGGTGGTTAGAGTGGTTCTGGTGGTCAGAGTGGTTCTGGTGGTCAGATTCGTCATGGTGGCTATGGTGAGATCTGGTTTGACGGTCAGAGTGGTTGTTAGTGTGAGTCTGCTCGGAGTGGTTCTGGTTGTGAGTTCTTGTTTGTTGGTCAGTGTGGTTCTGCTCAGTGTGGTTCTGCTCAGAATGGTGCTGATTAGAGTGGTGTTGCTCGGAATGGTGCTGATCAGAGTGGTGTTGCTCGGAATGGTGCTGATCAGAGTGGTGTTGCTCGGAATGGTGCTGATCAGAGTGGTGTTGCTCGGAATGGTGCTGATCAGAGTGGTGTTGCTCGGAATGGTGCTGATCAGAGTGGTGTTGCTCGGAATGGTGCTGATCAGAGTGGTGTTGCTGGTTATCTTGATCATCTCTTCTTTGAGGTGACGCCTTGGCGTACACCGTAGTCGTGTCGGTGGAAGCGACAGCAGAAACGAGACAAGTGGCAATGGCAACAGTAGAGAATTTCATGGTCAGTGGATAGCCACCAACGACGCAGACCGTAGCCGTTTTATATGAGCCAAGCCAAGGTAGACATACTGTATGGAATAGGTCGGTGTCTATAATAGAGCCACATTGATGCAAAACGTGCAATGTACCATCTCGAATATTTCCATTGTGCAATGGTGTTGTATAGGTCACGGAGATGATACATAGCCTCATTTGATCTTACACAACCCAAAAGTGGAAAAAAATGAGGCGGTAGGCCGCCCAATGTAGAATGACTTCAAGCTGCCCAATGTAACAAATCCATAAGCCGCCCGTCACGCGGGCTGTGACAGTCGCGAACGGAGTACCCGGGAACTAAGTTTGGACTTCTCTCAATTGATCCAAACCCATTACTCGCTCTGGAACTCAGTGGACTCACGGGCCGCAGATTCTTCGAGTAACTTCCAAATAAAATTGACCGTGGTCGATTTTCCACTCTTTCAGTCCACTTCAGGCTCTCTTCTAATACTTCTCCTGTACTTTCAGCTTTTATCAGGCGATCCTTAGGCTCTCGTCAGGCTCTCGTCAGTCACTCTGAAGGCAATCTTCTGGTGCTCTTCCAGTACCTCTCTGGCCGGGGCACCATACTCACGGCATGAGCACTCCACCAGCAAGACACAAGTTCCGGCGCGAAAAATGCACCTTGTACACGGGCGTCTTCTTGGTAAAGTACGCCGTCATGTGGTCCGGCGTGGCAATAATCTCCTTGCGGCTGGTTTTCTCTGCTGCCTTCTTGGCTCCTTCAGCGCCTGCAGAGATGGCTGCTCCTCCCACATCATCCGTGGTGAACGCCTCAGGAAGCGGACCCGCATCATCAGTGTTGCGCTTCACGTCCCATACCCGGACCGTGTTGTCTGCCGCTCCACTCACCAACACGCTACCGTCACGCGAGAACGCCAAGGAGTACACGGATGAACGACCGTGCCCGCGCATAGACTTGAGGCGGCGTCCCGAGCCGGCATCCCAGATGTTAACCACGCTGTCTTCTCCAGCAGACGCGAGCCAGCGGCCGTCGGGCGACACCGCCATGCAGTTGACTGGCCCGGTGTGACCCATGAAAATACGCACCGCGTTACCTGAGTGTACGTCCCACATGCGGCAGGTCTTGTCGGACGAGCCGGTAAACACGTAGTTGGAATTGGGGTGGAACTCAACACAGTCCACGTCGTTGATGTGACCTGCGAAAATGCGCAAAGGATAGATGTGGTCGGTCGCCCAGAGCCGCGCCGTCTGGTCGTGCGATGCGGTGGCAAAGTAGTGGCCCAACGGAGAGAACTTGACGTCCCACACCGGCTGGTTGTGGCCCTTGTACAGCACGAGCGCGGTGTAAGTGTCCATCGACCAGAGCCGGGCAGTTTTGTCGCCCGAAGCAGAGATCAAGTACCTGTTGTCAGGCGAAAAAGACATACCGTACACGGGACCCGCGTGGCCCACCAACCGGCGGGTGTTGTCGTTATTGCAAGGATCACGCTTGAACACAGACTTGAGGGGGCGTCCGTCTAGACTCCAGAGCTTGATGAAGCTGTCCTGGAACCCGCCCGCAACCAAGTTCGAGTCCTGGTTGAACTCGAGACACGTCATGTCGTTGTTGGTGTTGTGAAATGTGTACATACACACAGAGGGGGCACTGGCCTGGACCGCACCCAACTTGATCTTGGACCGCGAGTCTTCCACCGCGAGAATCATGCGCTTGATGTCAGACGCATCGGTCATGGGCAACGGCAACGCGTCGAGTGCGGGCGAGTCTGTTTCTGGTGCAGACATAGCAGCAAACTCATCCACGAGCGATTTCCCGTTGACTAGGGGTGTGGTTTCGTCCTTGACCTTCAATTCTGCCTCTACCTCCTTCTCCACCTCGGGATCCAACGGCATTTTTCCGAGAAGCACCGGCTGCTCGTTAAATTTCTCCACTTCGTTTGTTCCGGCAATGTAGCCCGGTATTCCCTCCGACGGGTTAGCCGCACCTTCTTCGTCCACTTTGTCGGGCCGCGTAGAAGAAATGATGGGATTGAGGTACTGGTTGATGATGCGGATCAACACGGTGCCGCCCACGGCTTCGTTTTCGTGCAAAAAGTAGAGGAGCAAGTTCATGGTTGTTTTGGACACGAGAATGCGGTACTTGTTCGAGCGGTACGCCTGGGCCATTTTGTTCTCGCGCAAGTGCTCCGGCAACGAAATGCCTGCGAGCTGCTGGATTTCCAACCCGTGGAGGATCTTGTGGTCGTCCTGGAACGTGTCCAAAAAGATTTTGGCGTGCTTGATGTAGTTTTTGGCCACCAACTCCAAGTAGCAGTGGACGAAAAGCGGGTACAACAACCGCGTCAATTCCGGCTTGTACAAGTCCAACGACGTTTCCACCCACGAGCGCAAGATTCTGTAGGCGCGGTAGTAGATCTCCGGGTCGTTCTCGCGCCGCTGTTTCTCCTCCTCGTCTTTGAGCACACGCAACTCCTTTTCCTTGGACAAGTGCAACTCGCGGTCTTTCGTCTCTCGCAACTCGCGCTCCGTGCGCAACACCTTGTCTCTGAGCTCCTTCAACTCGTGCTCTGACTTGCCGTACTTGACATCGCCTTTTTTCCCGATTTCTCCTGGACCCGCCATCGACGTGGTTGCGGGCGTCGGTGTGGGCACGCCGGGCGTCGCCGTGTTCGAGCTCTCCAACCGGAACATCGCCTCGGTCTTGTGGAATCCTTTTTTGTTGAGATACTCCATCACAATTCGATTCAAATCTGCCTGGGTATATTGCTGCTGGTTTCGTTGCTGGGGCTTTTGAGCGGAGGCGGCCGCGTCGCCGGTTCCAACCGTGCTTCCTGTCGGCACCAGAGTCTGGCTGTTGCTTGCGTTGGGGTTTTGTGCCATGGTTGGGATAGAGCGGGTGGAAGAAGTTCAGGCTGGTTAGTTGAGTTGACGTGAGGTGTTGGTGCGGACACGACTGGTCTGGGTATTAGGTCAACTTGTTTTGGGGGTTTTGTTGATTGGCTGCGGTTTCGGATTGATATATCGAGATCATGGTCGTGTCTTGATGCATGCCCTTTTCTTTTCACTTGTGACGAATACGGTTTGTGTGCATTGGTTTACGGTGTTGGTGAGATTTCGCGATTATTATGCGAAAGTGGTGGTCAACAATTAATTTCGCTGCGAAACTGACAAACTTGCGAGCATTTGGAAACAGCCGTGGAGCTTTAAATACCCAGCTACAAGTAGCTTACATTGAGCAGATTTTCAACCATAGGATATTCATTCAACAGAAGAAGGGCTATGTAAGAAGTGGAGGGAGCGATTAGGACCGGCTCGTGAACTCGTACTATGTATATTATGTAGGTAGACTATTATGATGCAAAGTGGAAAGATGCGGATGCTGTTTTTTTGTTTCTCGTATTTTATGAGTTGTGGATGTATTAGAATGGAGTTAGTGGGAGGGGAGATCGAAGTGGGACAGATGGAAGTGGGACAGACGGAAGTGGGACAGATGGAAGTAGTATAAAAGAGTCTCCGTGCATATCTAGGGCGCCTTCGTTCATATCTCAGACTCTAGGATGGTAAATAGTCTTAGTCATGCTCGTGTGAGATTCGTTGTGGGAACATATCCCAGAAACGAAAGGGACCACCGCCATCCACAGCCGCAAATGATTTTCTTCACTCGTTATGGGATGCTCCGCACCACCGGTTTCGCCACATCCCACGGCCCCTGCATTTCATTCTTGTATCTCTGCAAGAACAAAAAGTAGAGCGGAAGAAATACCAGCACAAACGCAATGCCCATGAGATAAAGGCCCACAAACAATAGCCCATGCACCACGTAGAGCATACAGCAGCAAGCAGCCGCCACGAACGCACCGAGCACATAGTGTGGGATCGGCAGGTTCTGGCGGAGGCGAAAGTCGAATATGGGCACGAGCACGGCGATTTCCACCGAAAACACAAGAAAAGAGAACACGCTGGTAGATGAGGGGAGGCGCGACGCCAAAACAATGCCATTGGCAAAAGAAAGAT
Source organism: Clavispora vitiphila (assembly GCA_030557995.1). Taxonomy (NCBI): domain Eukaryota; kingdom Fungi; phylum Ascomycota; class Pichiomycetes; order Serinales; family Metschnikowiaceae; genus Clavispora; species Clavispora vitiphila. Next base: position 71,675 of record JANIJR010000033.1, read on the forward strand.
TGGTGGACACAACGGAGCGGTACGGTTTTTTCGGGTCCAACCCGTAGTGGTGGCACGCCACGTTCAAGCAGGTCAAGATGCACGAAACGGCCCAGATCGAGTCCAGCGACGTGGATTCCGTGAGTGACCGGAGAACCGGCGAGAGCAAAAGAAGAAGCAGAAGCATCACCGCGTACGCCTTGAACTTGTGATTTGTCCCTTTGGCCACGTCGGCCAAAAGAAGCAAGAGTGCCAAGGAGCTGGATCCTAGTGTGGGAAGATGCGGTTGCCAGAGGCCGTAGTAGATGGCACTGAAGTTGACATTCACGAGAAGAAGAAGCGAGCCGTACACGGAAAAAACGGAAAAGTCGGCAAAGAGCTTGCGGTGGGAGTATTTGGCCACGGTGGAGTTGCGTTTGAGCTGGTCTAGGAAAGACACGTCGGTGTAGTTGTCGGGATACGGCTGTCGGAGGTAGAGGAGTTTTTTCCACGGCTGTTTTTGCACACTCATGGCGAATGTCCTGGTGGGGCGGGCTGTTTTGGGTACGCACGCTACGCTCGAATGGAAGGGCGTTTGTGGGTTCTGATCTTGGCCTGTAGACTAGTGCGCAACCGAAATACAGGCCAGTGGTGGAAAGTTGTATAGTTGAAGTTGAAACACCCCGTCGAAAAACAGCCGGCTGGACTGAGCTCAAAACACCGAACAAACTTGGATTCCGACTCTCGCCTGAACTCTCACCTGCTACCGCCGTCACAGCTGTCTTCCAGCTACCCACACATCACACACCCACACATCACACACCCGCACACCGTCAATGTTCAACCCGTTCTCCTCCCGGCGCAAAAGCGAGCTGATGCAGTCTCTGTCTGGATCGGTTTCCCGTCTACGAGAAAAATACCCTGCTGATACGTCGGAGGTCTCTGCCGTGGACGGAGAAAGTCTCCGAACCATAGACCAAATGTCCACCGCCCGAGCCAGTGTGGCGATTCTGGACAAAATATGGACGCAGATTGACGTTTTGGACGACGTCAAGCTTATGGCGGAAGACGTGAAGAAACGCGGCTCGTTTTTCAACGAGGATTTCACCAAGCTGCTCTACGACATGAAACGGGCCCAAAAGAAGCTCCAGGAGGTTGTTGCGCACCACCAGGAACTAAATGAGCGTGCGCGCATGGAGAGAAACGAAGATAACCAGGAAATCGACCGTGTATGGGAATTGGCGCAGGGCGACACGGAAAAGGAAACGGAAATCACGAAGCAGAAGATGCAGAAGTTCTTCTTTCTGCAAGACCCCGAGAGTGCGGGGCCGCAGCAGAAGGACTTTGACCAGTTGAATGACTATGTGAAAGAGGTTCTGGAGAACTTGGAGGCGTTGGGTCTGCGGATGAGAAAGTTTGACGAGGCGTCGAAGAAGTTGTGGTGATTCTAACGAGAACCGGCGCTGCCAACGACTGTAATTGGCAGTGGCCTTCCCGGCTGTAGTTTTCTAGCGCAGAGAATTAGGATTTAGCATACATAGAGTTAATTCGAGAACATTAGACATGAAAGGTCATGAGAGGAGAAGACACGGAGAGAAGTACGGAGCAGAAGTCATAAGAGGAAAAGACACGGAGGGAAGTACGGAGCAGAGGGTATAGACAATTCTCGCGAATTTCCATCAAACAGCCCACTCGGTGTTCGCACCGTGGTTCCCAATTTCTCAATTTTCCAAATTGCCCGTTCCAGGCTTCCAATTTCCACCTTTCCGCCCCATGTGCGTACTCAGAAGTTGCGTTGGATAATTCATGCACCTGAACTGTTTCGGCGTTACGCCCCCACATCGTCGGGTAAACAAACAAAAGTCTCCCCGAGCACCACCCCGGATAAATGCGTGACGGTGCGTACAGTTCTGCAAAAATCACCCAACCCGGTGCTAGCCCCACTCATTGCCTGCACCTGCGCGATGTTCCTCCGTTTCCCCCGCGGTTTTTCCGTAACTATGACGTGCATCAGCCAAACCTCCATGCGCTTACGCAGTTGTCGCCATACAGGCACCGTCACTCTTGTCGATGACGCGTTCCGATTGGCTGCTGCGGCTTGTTTATGCTTCTTTTTTGCATTGTGCGGCACAATACTAGGAGCTCCTCCACATCAAGCCACGCACGATTCGTTTAGTCCGGTGATGCTCGACGGCACGAAATACCCGACGACGCCGGAAAAATGCGGGCAATCTGCAGACTCCAGTAAAATTTTCCGGGGCCCCATTTTTCCAATAAGTTAGAAAAGTGTTTGAGACAGAAGGACCCGCTCAGCTCGGCGTTTTAAACCCCTAGATGCATAGTACCCACGGTGGAATGATGCGGCCATTTTTGCCTTTTTCTGGCGGCGAAATCTCCGCGGACACTGTCCCAGGAAAGGCCGTATGCGCCCCAAAGTTTTCCCCACGTAAAAGTGGGCGAACCATGCACCCGTGCACCACGAGTGACAAGACGCGGAGTAAAATCACCCGAGCACCTTGGCTTCAGTCTGTGTGCAGTGCGTCTCGTTTTTCCGGCACCACCTGACGAGCACCTCGTAAACAGCACGGTACGGAGAAGGAAAATATTCAGCAAATTGAGCAAATTGCAGGTGTTGGTGCATGTGGCCCGAACGGAGGCTTGGCCAGGCTCCCGTTTTCTCGCTATAAAAAGCCCCAGATCCCAGGATATTTTCCAGCATTTAATTACCACGATATTCAAAATACAAAGTGTGCACATACTACGCTCACCGCTACTCGCATACTTATAAAAGAATCTGCTGCCCAGTTTTTTTTTTTCTTCTTTTTCCCCAGTTACACACAACAAAAAAAATTTCATCATGGTTAGATTAGGTCCAAAGCCACCCCAGCACAGAAAGGGTACCTTCACCAACGTGCCTGAGACCCTTCTCAAGGAGATCCACCAGTACGAGGAAATCCTCACCTTGTCCACGGAAAAGTTGAGAGAGATCACCGACCACTTCGTGACCGAATTGGACAAGGGCTTGTCCAAGGCCGGAGGTAACATTCCTATGATTCCCGGCTGGGTTCTTGACTTCCCCACCGGCCAGGAGACCGGAGACTACTTGGCCATTGACTTGGGAGGAACCAACTTGAGAGTGGTTTTGGTCAAGTTGTTGGGCGACCACAAGTTTGACACCACCCAATCCAAGTTCGCGTTGCCAAAGAACTTGAGAACCGGCACCGCCGACGAGTTGTGGGATTTCATTGCCAACTGCTTGCTGAAGTTCGTGGCTGAGTTTTACCTCGACGGTGTTTCTGAGCCATTGCCTTTGGGTTTCACCTTCTCGTACCCTGCGTCTCAAGACAAGATCACCGAGGGTGTGTTGCAAAGATGGACCAAGGGTTTCGACATTGCCGGCATCGAGGGCCACGACGTGGTCCCAATGTTGCAAAACTCCATCAAGAAGTTGAATGTCCCCGTGGAGGTTGTGGCGTTGATCAACGACACCACCGGTACGCTTGTGGCGTCCATGTACACCGATGCCGAGACCAAGATGGGTCTCATCTTCGGTACCGGTGTCAACGGTGCCTACTACGACACTTGCGGTGCCGTGCCTAAGTTGGAAGGCAGATTATGCGATGACACCAACGACGACACACCAATGGCGATCAACTGCGAGTACGGCTCGTTCGACAACGAGCACGTTGTGTTGCCAAGAACCAGATTCGACATCAAGATCGACGAGGAGTCGCCAAGACCCGGCCAGCAGGCGTTCGAGAAGATGATTTCCGGCTACTACTTGGGAGAGGTTTTGCGTCTCATTTTGCTCGAGTTGGCCGAGGAGAAGGGCTTGATTTTCCAAGACCAGGACTTGTCCAAGTTGAAGGAGCCCTACGTCATGGATGCCTCGTACCCATCCAGAGTGGAACAGGACCCATTCGAGAACTTGTCTGACGTGCAAGACTTGTTCCAAGAGAACTTGAACATTGCCACCACCTCTCCAGAGAGAAAGATCATCAGAAGATTGGCCGAGTTGATTGGTGAGAGATCCGCCAGATTGTCTGTTTGCGGTATCGCCGCCATCTGCAAGAAGAGAGGCTACAAGACTGCTCACTGTGCTGCCGATGGCTCTGTTTACGAAAAGTACCCCGGCTTCAAGGAGAGAGCCGCCAAGGGCTTGAGAGACATTTTCGGCTGGGCCGACGATGAGGAGGACCCTATTGTGATTGTTCCTGCGGAGGATGGTTCCGGTGTGGGTGCTGCGGTGATTGCTGCCTTGACCGAGAAGAGATTGAAGCAAGGTCTTTCTGTCGGTGTGAAGAACTGATTACGAGTATACACGAGTATAGATAATGACTAGAATCTAGACTGAGCGTAGACTGGGCTGACGAAAGTTTATGGATAGTGGATGCAATAGCCAGATGGGTGTCGCGCCTGCACCTAGCCTGCAGTGGGTCTCACGCCTTCCGAGCTTTAAGCTGTCTAAAATCCTAAAAATTGCCAATCCTGGACAGAAATTGCCAATCCTCGACAAACCCGGCCATCCTCGACAAAAATTGCAAATCCTCGACAAACCTGCCAATCCTCTCCAATTGTTCCGCCAACATTCCGTTCTTCTCCGAACTGTGCTCCAAAGATCCCACGTCGCCCGAGGCTGAAGATGTACGGGTGCGGCTCAAGACTTGCGAGCCCTTTTCTTCTCGCCACCACCCACCAATGTCGCTATCAACAGACACAGACACGATCATCCGTGAAGTCGGAGTGACCAGCATGGTGTCCGAAGGCGCGGCTGAGGATATTTACGTCTTCGATCGCATCCGGGAAGAGCGCGACTACGAAGAAGGAGACTATACGGAAGGAGAGTTCAAGGAAGGCTGTGACTACGAAACTGAAGACGAATCCGGCAGCGAAACGGTGTTTTCGCTCAATGTGTTTGATATTTTGCGCAAGGGTGCCATCAACTTGGTTTTGCCCTTCATCAACGGAATCATGCTTGGTTTTGGCGAGATTTTTGCTCACGAAATCGGGTTTCGGTACGGGCTCATGGGTGCTCGCGTACAGCCTCCTCGCCGCCAGATCCAGGCGCAAAAACCCAAGTTCATATAACGAGTGATGAATAGATGATCGAGATAGGAAGCGTAACAACGTGAATTGGTGGAGTATGTAAAGTGTATGTAATGCGTGACAAGCGGTATACACTTGCCGTCGTGTGCTCTAGGATCGTGACTTCGTAGCTTTATAGACCAGTGGAGACAACCTCTCTGTCGCAGAACAACTGGTGGTTTCTGTCCTTCCCGATGGGAAACCTCTTCTTTGTATGGCACGAGAGACACGTGTGCACCAAAACATCGGCTTTATCCGAGGTTTTCAGCGGGTTTTCGACCTCGATCGCCATAGTAAGTCCCGGGATAAGTAGCCCCGAGCATTTTCTGCACATCACTCGCTTCAAATGCGGCAGAAGCTTGAGCACGGTTCGTTTCAGCACAAGATCCACGTTGCGGCTCATCACCCTGGCCATTACAGGGTTTTTGTGGCTGGCATGAAAGCTGGCCACTTGGAAAAGATACGACGTTCGCAGATACGGGTCTTTGCTGACCCGGGGCAACTTGACGTTCTTGGCCATTGTGATGGGGTTGGGTGTTCAACACCCAAACCTCTTACGTTTCCCACGGGTCACGTGATAGAGGTTAGAGCTGGCGACACGGTTTGCCGGATGCTGGAAGAGGGAAAGCACAGTGAGTAAGAATTGCAGCTGAATAGGTTTGCTTGATCACATCGGGAATTGGCTTTTGGTAGACCGGTTTACGTAATCTTATATCAAGCATTCATAGAAGGTGCAGCGGCAAGAAGATTAGTTTTCCCTAGCATCTCCCTGGCTCTTCATCGACTTTGTTCTTGCGTGTTCTTTTCTGTTTTTGCTTAAGCTACTCCATCTCTCTGCTCCATCCTGCTGCTCCATCCTGCTGCTTCTTTCTGCTTTCCGTTCCTCCTTCTCTCCAGATCCCTCCAGTGTCCTCCTGTATGCACTCCCCACCCGAGAGGCGAACATCCACACCTTTCTGGCCACCTTCATCAACCACCCAGTTTCATTCCAAAATCCAATGAGTGGCTACGACAGTGCCTTATCTATTTTCTCGTATGTGGTTTTGTCTGTCAATTTTCTCATCTGTTACTAACCGCCAGGCCTGATGGGCATGTTTTCCGTATGTTTTCTATCTCTAAAGTGAGCGGGTTCCAGTCCCACGTCAAGCAGTTCTTTGCTATCAATTCATGCAGACGTTAAAGGAACTATCCAGATCCATAGGAACCCATCAATATCTTTGCTTGCTCCCTCGATATCCCTTTTTCCGTACTAACAAACAGAGGTTGAATATGCTTCCGAAGCAGTCAAAAGAGGCACGTGTGCCGTTGGCGTGAAAGGCGCTCTGTGTGTTGTTTTGGGGTGTGAAAAGAGAACTACATTGAAGCTACAAGACCCTAGAGTCACCCCAAACAAGATTTGCAAGATCGATAACCACGTTTTGCTCACCTTTGCCGGATTGAACGCCGATGCGCGTATTTTGGTGGACAAGGCCAGAGTGGAGGCGCAATCGCACAGATTGAACTTGGAAGACGCCGTTTCCATCGAATACTTGACCAAATACGTGGCTGGAGTGCAGCAAAAGTACACCCAATCCGGTGGTGTCAGACCTTTTGGTATTGCCACGATGATTGCTGGATTTGACTCCAACGACACCACCCCGCGGTTGTACCAGACTGAACCCAGTGGTATCTACAATGCATGGAAGGCACATGCCATTGGGCGGTCTGCGAAAACCGTCAAGGAGTTTTTGGAGAAGAATTACGAGGAAAACTTAACTGACGAGCAGACAATCAAGTTGACGGTGAAATCGTTGTTGGAGGTGGTCCAGACAGGCGCTAAGAACATCGAGGTTTCTGTGTTGAAGCCCAACAACGAAATTTCTCTGTTGTCTGTGGAGGAAATCACCAAGTATGTGGATGAGATCGAGGCGGAGAAGCAGGCCGAGGCGGAGAAGAAGAAGAAGAAGTCCAAAGATTAGCAAAGTAATACAGATACAGATTAATGTGATGAGTAGATTGCGAACGACATATATCAAGAATAATACTATGGAAATTCAAGACAGATCCGTCAGGCCACCAAAGAGGACTGCTGTAGATCACTGTTACCAGATCACCATTGCTGTATTACTACTCATATATCAACACTACTGCTAATATATCAACACTACTGTTAATATATCAACACTACTGTTAATATATCAACACTACTGTAAATATATCACTGTTACTGTATTATTGTTTATAAATTGTTACAGTATTGATGTTACTGTGTCAAGACTCTTGCCGTATCAACAGCCTCACTCAACAGCCTCACTCCAGCAAGATCAACAATTCTATTGTACATCGTAACCAAAAACCAACCTGTGTGCTACTTCAGCCAGCATGCTGTCCCTGTGTATATTATATATGCTATCAGCGCTTTGCCTTTTTCTTGCCCTTTCCTTTGGTGTCCTTGGCATCCGGTTTCCGTTTGGTCAGGCTCACCACAGTAAAGAACCCACCCAACCGGCCCTGCACTCCCCCCTTCAACGCCTTTTTGAGTTTCTCCGCTCCACTGCGGATCCTGTCCTCGCTGAATCCCTTCTGCTTCACCATAAACTCAATCAAGCCTTCCAAATCCGGCTCGTTCCACTTGATGTCGACATCCTCACCTTTAGTGATTTCTGGATTCATGAAGAGCTGCTTGGCTTCGTCGTAGGGCCAGTTTTCTGGAACCTTGTACTTTGTCTTTTCTTGATTGTTGTTGATCCACTTGACGATATTCTCTAACGACCCGTGTTCCTTGATCAACTTGAAAGCTGTCACTGGTCCTACGCCCTTGATTGTTTCGCAGTAGTCGCAGCCTAGCAAGATACACAAGTCCACAAAAGTGGATCTGTCCATGTCCAATCCTTGCAACATTTTTTCGTAGTCGATTTGGTCAATTGGCATCTTGCGTGCTTCTGCCACCGTCAAGTGTCTCAAGAGAAACTTGGGCTCGTAACACAACGTATCCATATCTTCAGACGCCGCAGCAAAAACTTTCCCTGCCCTGGCCAATTCCGCACACTGGGCCTCTGCCTCCGATGGTGCCACGATATAGGGAATTCCCATCAATTCCAAAAGCTTTTTGGCCTCGTCGTTTTGCTCGCGAGAAGCACGGACGGTTCTCTTTTCGTACTTCATTAGTTCTTCCGCGGTGCCGGTTTCTTTCAAGTCTTCGATCTGCTTCAACGCTTCCTGACGCTTGAGCAATCTCTTCTCCAACTCTCCACCTTTCAAAACAGGCGGCTTTCCGTCAAAAACGTACATGGGTTTCAATCCACTTTCAACCAATCTGATTGTCCGGTAAAACATCCCCAGCAAGTGCGAAGTGGTTTCTCCATCTTCGCTGGTTAACTGCTGGCCATCCTGCTGTCTCACAGCAATGAGGTACTGATACAAACACATGGAGGCATCAATAGCTACTTTTCTGCCAAAAAGGTTCTTGAGCTGGAACTCTTTGAACGCATCTGGCGCGTGTTCCTTGATAAGCTGATTTAATCCTGAAGTTAATAACTGGTTTTGAACTTGTACGTTTTTTTCCTATGATATACACGTATGAATCATACCCTTGACACCCATGCTGAAAAGACTGGGGTTGATGCCCGGTTTGAGTCGCATCGTAGTCCGCCTTCAACACGCGCCTTGCTTTTGTGCAGTACGCGTACACCGTGGGTCTCGTCCTCTAGATTGTGTCCACCTACACATGGGTGATTGTAAACGTCCAGTCACCGGTATTAGGGTTGTAGTCTTCAAACTTCATGTCCTCGAGCGACTTCAACTTTTCGATGTGCTTCTTGACAATTTCGTCCTTTGGATCCAAGATCGCCAACTTCGTCTTCTTATTGATTGGGTAGCATCCTTCCAACGTCACTTGCGCTGGAATGTTCAACCCCTCGCCTTCCTTTGGAGCGTCGTCGTTAGGGTAGACGGTGATGTTCTTCGATCCGAACACGACGATGACGCCGCAAATGGCGTCCAAGTTGAATGACGACAAGTCGACAGGCTGAGTGAACCTGATTTGACCGTAGAACTTGCGGCCAACGGTGAAGTTTTCCACGGCACGCAACTCACTGAGGGACTTGGATTTGAGCTCCGACAATTTGGGTGACGTCCAGTAGCCGTCGTCGTCAATCTCTTGCTGAGCGGCACCTTCCACGTGAAGCTTGTCTTTTGTCTTCTTCTCTACCTCAAATGTAACACCCTTGGGCTCTGTAGGCTTGTCGGCAATTGCAACCAAGTTATTGGAAGGAGGAGTTTGCAATCCGTTCACCACCAACTTTCTAAAGTCGGTCTTTGGGGCGAAGATCTCCGATGACAAAATCGCCTTATCAACATCCGCATTGAAGAGCGAGTCCTTCCGTGCCGACGACTTCTCCTGCGCAGCTGAAACTACAACTTGCTTGGAAGGAGCGCCAATCTTCTGGCGTGCAGTGAACAAAGGTGCCACGCTGTGCGCGCTGGCCAAGGACACCTTCTTTTTTGTGCTCTTCACGGGCACTGCAAGCGGAACCTCCTGGGTCTGCGCGTTTTGGTTGGCGCCTGAAATGCTCAGGAAAAGCAGGTTGTTACCGTAAGGGTTTTGTGCGGTGATGTTGACCAAGCTTTGCTGGCCATTCTGCTGTTGCTGGTTCTGACCAAGAGAGCCGCCAAACAAGCCTCCAGTAGTTCCGGTATTCTGTGTGCCCGAGGCGGCGTTGTTGTTTCCAAACAATCCTCCTCCGGTCTGGCCACCGAAAGAAGTGGCGGGTTTGCTTCCAAAGAGACCACCGGAAGCACCGTTGGCGTTGTTTGTCGTGTTGTTGTTAGCACCAAAGAGACCGCCAGAGTTGTTGGTGGAATTGGTCGTGTTGTTCAGGCCAAACAATCCACCCGAAGTACCCAGGTTGGCATTTCCACCAAACAATCCTCCGCCTGAGGCAGCGGGAGCAGCGGGTTTGGCACCAAAAAGTCCTCCACTCGTGTTGTTTTGCGTCTGACCAAATCCACTGCTGGTTCCCGTGTTGCTTCCACCGAACAAACCGCCGGTAGTGCCTGCGGGCTTGGCTCCAAAGAGTCCACCGGAGGTGTTGTTGTTCGCATTGTTGTTCGCGCCAAAGAGGCCACCAGACGTGGCGTTATTATTAGCACCAAAGAGTCCGCCAGAAGTGTTGTTATTGTTGTTGTTGTTGTTGGCACCACCAAACAAGCCACCGCCGGCGTTGTTGTTCATGGTGTTGTTGGCGGTGTTATTGTTGGCGCCAAAGAGCCCGCCGGAGTTCGAGTTGTTGCTACCAAAGAGCCCGCCGCCGGTATTGGTGTTGCTGGAGCCGAATGCAGAATTTTGGTTGTTGGCGGTGTTGTTGGCGCCAAACAAGCCGCCCGAGGCCGCTGGCTTTCCGAATCCGCCGTTCGCACCACCAAACATACCACCATTGGCGGTGTTGGACGCACCAAACGCGGTGTTGGTGTTAGTGTTGGAGCCAAACGCGGTGTTGTTGTTAGCTCCAAACGCGGTGTTGTTGCTGCTGCCAAAAGCGGTGTTTGTGTTGTTGTTGGCACCACCGAATGGAGAGCCAGTATTGCCGGCTCCAAAAGCATTGTTGGTGTTGTTGCTGGCTCCAAAAGGGCCGCTGGTGTTGTTGCTAGCTCCAAACGGAGAGTTGGTGTTGGCACCAAAACCCGTGTTGGTGTTTCCGAAACCGGAGTTGGAGTTATTGGCACCAAAAGCACTGTTGGTGTTGTTTCCCCCGAAAGCAGAGCCGAATCCGCCGCTGGGCTTGTTTGCGCCAAAAGCACTGTTGGTGCTTCCTCCAAAGGCAGAGGTGGTGTTTCCACCAAACGCACTATTGGTGTTACCTCCAAACGGAGACGACGTGTTGTTTGCGCCAAATGCCGAGCCAAACCCAGAAGTAGTATTGGTGGTGTTGTTGGTTGCTCCGAACGCAGAGCCAAAGCCCGAGGAGCCGGTATTGGACGAGCCAAACGCAGAATTAGTGTTGGAGGCGCCAAATGCGGAATTGCCGGTGTTGGAGGCGCCAAAACCGGAGGATGTGCCGTTGGCAGCACCGAACCCGGTCGCAGCTCCACCAAACCCCCCTCCCGCCGTGTTTCCGGTACCAAACCGGCGTCCATTCTCGTAGTCCTTGAGCCTCAACTCTTCAAAGGAAAACTTCAGATACTCCGGCATGTTGGCCACACTCTGATAGTAGTTGGTGCCGCTTCCGGCCTCCTTTTCCACAAACGGCTCGAAAGGCTTGGTGGCCGTACCGTTGTTGACGTTCGAGTCTGCTCCTCCAAACGGGGTCACAGAGTTATTCTGTGGCGTGCCGAACGACGACCCGAACGACTTGTTAGCGCCGCCAAACACGCCGCCCGCAGTGCTGCTGCCAAACCCGCCGCTGCCCACGCCGCCCGCGGTGCTGCCAAACGGAGACAGCGCCGTGTTGTTGGCTCCTCCAAAGATGGAGTTTGTGTTGGTCTGGCCGAAACCCAGGGCGGAGTTGGCACCGAATGCAGACGTGCCGCTGTTGGCCGCGCTGCCAAAAGCGCCGCCGCTGTTGCTGGCGCCAAACCCGCCGCCGTTGGCGTTAGCTCCCAAGCCGTTGTTGGTCAGGCCAAATGCAGAATTGGTGGCCGCCAGGCCAAACGGAGAGGCATTGGTGTTTCCTGCGCCGCCAAAGGGCGACGTGGAGGGCGCTGCGGTGCCACCGCTGAAGCCGCCGAATCCAGAAGTGGTTCTTCCAAACATGGTGGAGAAGAAAGAGATGTTTTTGCTGATTTTTTGTGGGCGCGGATGCAGGACGGGAGGAGGAGAGGTTGGGTTGATTTGGTTCCAGGATTATTTTGGCACGGACTGTAGTTTCTTGTATTTTCACCCTGGTTTTGCTCTCTGGTTTCTTTTGCTCTGCCTCTCCTCTGTGATGTCGCTACGAGTTTGCAACGGGGCTTGCGGCCGGATTTCGTATTCTGTGGTGCGCGACATCGCCCAGTTCAGTTCTGCTGTTTTGCTTTACTGGCTCTACACTCAGTTCCGGCTCGGGCGCGAGTTCCGGTTCCGTTGTTACTTAGCGCTGCCAGCCGTTCTCCGGTATTACCAGTGTGCGTGCGGCTGTACTTGCCGCTTCCAGTTTACGTGACTTGTAGGTGTTGTGTCGCACGAGACTTCCTCTGTGCTTCTAGTACAGCTTATATTGGTGATACTTGAGGGTATCGTAGCCAGATATGTAGCCTATGGGCCGAGGATTCCCGTGTCGTTCGCTTTTCTTTCCTCTTCTGTGGACAGACCTTCCTCTGCTGGTGCGTGGAGCGCCAGTTTGCTCCTTCTTCAGTTCCCCCTCGACGAACTACATAACTAGTCACCCAATCGTTAGCCCTGCAGCCCTCGAGTCTCTCCATCCTATTTTTGTTGCCTATAACTTTTGTTTCTTCCACTCTCAATCCTCCTCCTTAGCCACCTTCTGCTTCTTGCTCAAGAGCGTCAGAATGTCTCCGCCGGCTCTCTTGGTGGCCTTGGCCTTTTTCGTTGTTTTCGCCTCGAATTTTTTCAAGTGCTCTGCTCTTTCCTTGGCTCCAAGCTTGCTCAATTCCTCTCTTTTCGCCACATACTCCTCGTCGTCTTCCTTCTTGTCCTGAAGCCACTCCAACAACTTAATTTCCTCGCCGTATATCGAGTCGTCCTTGCCCACAGGCGTCTCCAACACGATGGGAATGTTGTGGAGACGGGTGTCATTGGCCACAATCCGGAAGGTTTCGAGACCCAAAAACCCGTGCCCGAGCTTCTGGTGCAAATCACGATTGGCGCCAACGGGAGCTTTGGAGTCGTTCAAGTGAATTGCGCTCAAGTACTCCCAGCCGATGATGTCCTCGTACTTTTTCCAGAACGCTTGCCATTTGTCATTGTCGCTGATATCATACCCTGCAGCAAAAGTATGGCATGTATCGATACAAACACCCACTCTGGATTTATCCTCCACCATATCGATCACATCGCGGATGTCTTGCAAGTCGGAACCAATCAAGTTGCCGTGGCCCGCCATATTTTCAATGACAATCTTGACGAAGCTGGTTTCGCTGATGGCGCGATTAATGTTCTTTGCCAACTGCTTCAATGCTTGCGAATGGTCCCCGTCCAAACTGGAGCCCGGATGGAAGTTGTAGAGACCAATATCCAACTTCTCGCACCGCTTCAAGTCGTCCAAAAACAGGCCGTACGCCTTGTCTTCCTTCTCCTTGTCTGGGTTGGCCAAGTTGATGAAGTAGGACCCGTGGGGCAAAATGTCTGTTCGGGGGTTGTACCCGTACTTTTCGCAGAGCCGCTTGAATTCCGCTGCCTCCTCCTCTTTGATATCGGGCGAAACCCACTTCCGGGGCGACTTGAGGAAAAGTGCAAACGAATTGGCGCCGATGTCCATGGCGTTGGTCACTGCTTTGCTGATTCCGCCCGCCATCGCAACGTGAGCGCCGAATTTGAATTTGCACTCAACGCGCGGATATTTGAAAACCGGATCAACGGCCTTGGCCACAATTTTTTTTCTGGATGTTAGTGGGTTCGCACATGGGGCATCTGTGTACTTACGCCATGGTGTGGTGAGTGAAAATGCGCGACCGAGTAGAGAAGTTGATAGCGGGCCGGGCAGATACAGGACGGTGGGAATACGGTACAGATTTGGAAACGACCCAGTTCGAGTGGGTTTAGGGTGGACGATACGGGGATTGATGCAGATTCCGTGGTATTATGGCGGGTTGTATATAGATTGGAGCCGAGGCAGTTGCAGACTCAGAACACTCGATGCGAAGTAGATCGGCTTGATGCGAAGTAGATCGACTCGAAAGAAGATCGGCTTGATGCGAAGAAGATCGACTCGAAAGACGATCGACTCGAAAGAAGATCGACTCGAAAGACGATCGACTCGAAAGAAGATCGACTCGAAAGAAGATCGACTCGAAAGAAGATCGACTCGAAAGAAGATCGACTCGATGCGAAGAAGATCGAGTGCACCGTGGATCGCGAAGGGCGCCCCGCGGCGCCACGGAGCCAGAGACTACGGCCTAGCGTATGAACTCCTGCGGCAGCGGCGCGCGCTCTGCCGCCACCACCGTCGCGTTGTCGCTGAACCGCTCCGCGCGCTTGCGCGCCTTGGACCGGCGCTTGTCGCCCGGCGCGCCCTGCACCTCCGGCTGCGGCACAAAAACGTCAAGGTCAAAGTGCGCCCGTTGCGCCGGGTCTAGGTACGCCATCGCCGCCAACAACGTGTAGTAGGCGTCGTTGGCGGCGTTGTGCAAGTTCAGATGGGGAATGCCCACGGTGCGAAGAAGCCCCCGCAACAGGCCGCCGGTGGCACGCGAGAGCCGGTGCACTTTTTCCGTGTCGACGGTTTCGATGTCGCGCACCTCCATCACGCCGTGGCGCGCAAGCCACTGGATGTCGCCGCCCACATTGTGGCCCACCAAGACCCCGGTGCGGGAGTTGAGGTAGTAGGTCAAAATGTCGCTCAACCACCCTCTCAGTTCCGCCGTCAGCATCTCGTACGACACGCCGCCGTTGAACCGCATCTTGTTGTTGGGCACGTACCGCCCGTTGCTCATGTGCTTGTTTTCCTTGACCAAAATGTGCGCGGTGCGGATGCGCGGCACCACCAGCGTCCACTGGTCGTGCGGGTCGTACACCGCGAGCCCGATTTCGGTGATTTTGTTGGGGTTCTGCTCCCACGCCTCCACGTCGATGGCCACGAGCGGGAACTGCCGGAGATACACGAGTTCCATCCAGCGACGGAGCCGGGCGACCTTGGTGGCGTCGCCGAGCTGGAACTTGGTGTGGGCGAAGTAGTGGTCGAGGCAGCGGCGGAGCTCGGCCGAGATGGGAGAGGACATGGGGAGGCGAGTCTTTTTTTTTTTTTGTGCGAGAAGTGTGCGAGAAGTGTGGGAGGAGTGTGCGGAGGAGTGTGCGGAGTGCGGTGAGGTACACGATTGCTAGACGGCCCAGCATCCCAGCAGAAGGGGCCGCGGTTGGTTTTTCGACGGCATTGGCCTGGGCCACAATGAAGCCGGCTTCATTTGCGTTGCGGTGCAATTTATTTGCGTTGTAGAATTTCTGGCGTTGTCGCAGAACGTATTTGCGTTGGGCTGGGTCTTCGCACGGCCCGGCTGATTATGGATCTTCGCATGGATCATTCGCATCCTCGCCACTACACCACGGGATGTGTGTCGCCGAGATTTTTCAACAGGTATTCTCGTGGCTGCGCCGAAGCTTCGCCGGCACATTTGGGTGCGGTACAGATGAAGAATTTGCACTTGGTGTTGGTATGGTCAGTGCAGACCCAATCAACCAGTTGGGGCATTGATCCATTCTGCTCGCACCTCCCGTGTGTTGGGTGGATGCGAATTGCCTCGCAAATTGCCGTAGGACTGAGTTGCCGTAGGACTGAGTTGCCGTAGGACTGAGTTGCCGTAGGACTGAGTTGCCGTAGGACTGAGTTGCCGTAGGACTGAGTTGCCGTAGGACTGAGTTGCCGTAGGACTGAGTTGCCGTAGGACTGAGTTACCGTAGAGCTGAATTAATGTAGAGCCAAATTAATGTAGAGCCAAATTGATGTAGAGCCGAATTGCCGTAGAGCCAAATTACTGTGGAAGAAATTATCGTAAAGCTGAATTGATGTAGAGCCGAATTGCCGTAGAGCCAAATTACTGTGGAAGAAATTACCGCAGAGCCAAATCATCCCAGAACCAGATTACCGCGGAACCAAATCACCGTAGAGCCAAATCACCGTAGAACCAAATTACCGCAGAACCAAATCACCATAGAACCAGATTACCGTAGAACCAGATTACCGCGGAACCAAATTACCGTAGAACCAAATCACCGTAGAGCCAAATTACCGCAGAACCAAATCACCATAGAACCAGATTACCGCAGAAAAAAAATCACCGTAGAATCAAAATACCCGCTCACTTTGAGATTTCATTCAGTTTCTTGAGAGTGTGAGTGACAGCACCAGTAGTGCTTGTTTGGATTCGGATGGCTGCGACAATAAGCCTTGGGGCTGACATCTTTTGCAATCATGATATCGCTCATTCTACAGACCAAATACATGGTCTCTTTAAAATGAAAAGTGACCATCCCGTCATTTTCATCTACCCATATTTTCGGTACTCCTACCGTTTGTTCTTGGTTCAAGTAGTATTCGCGTAATACCAGTCGCATTCCATAAATTGCAATAACTAACCCTCTCTTTACCCTTTAGTTTTTGCAGTTTGCTATCTGTTCATCTGTTTTCGTCTCGCCACATTTCTTTCCACGGATTGACATTTACATTTCTTTTTTCTTTTCCACACGCCTCTGCCTCGCCTCTTTCCCCACTCCTGCGCATACCTCACTGACATCAATCTGTACTTCCCATTCTTAACTACTACCGTCACATCATTTCAACAATGTCGCTCGACATTCTCCTGACACAGCCTCTGGCCCCTGATATCGAAGCCTGCATTACCTCCTATCATCCCACAAAACCCGCCCACCACCTACTATTAGTCACTGCATTGCTCAAGTACACGGTTCCTCAAGCATATTTGCAGTTACCGGGATCAACCCAAGATATTATTGCCTCTGCTTTCCGCTCGGCTATAGGGCTCGGAAATCTCATTGCCAAAATCGCATCGTTATCTTCTGCGCCGGCAGATTCGGCCCAGTCGCCATCTTCTCTTCTCAATTGTCACCTCCGCCTTCTAGACCAGGTTCTCCAGCCGCAATTGATGCTCCAGATGTGCCAGACGCCGCTCGAGCTTCGGGAGGCCGACCGCCTCTTGTTTCGGGGGAAATGCTATTCCGTGGTGCGCGAAGCAGATCTCAAACACCACGATCTTTTGCTCCCGCGGGTACTCACGTCGATGGCGGCCTATACCGCGTTTTTATGCCGCGAGCTCCGCTTTTTGCAAGGAAAGATCGACACCAAGTCGGCGAACAGTCTCATTCTCTCGCTTTTCTCCTTGAGCGGCGAGCTGGCGCTGCTTTTCTTCGATTGCATGTTTCTGCGCGAGAACTCCGTTGTTCTCAAGTCCGCCGTGGCTGCGATGCGCCGGTTCGAGCGGAAAATGGTGCTCACCAAATTCTTTGACTATGTTTCTGTCCGCTACTTGAAGCACGGTACTTCCCAGCTAGATATCATAGCCGCGGTGTACGTGTTGGTCAAGGCCAATATGGATGACTCGGTATGGGACGTTCTCATGGTCAATCCGATTCTCTCGCGCTACAACTACTCTCTCAACCTTTTGGCTGCGCTCTCTATCCGTGGCGGGCTTTCCAAGGCCGATTTTGAGCAGCTAGTAATAAAGCTTTTGGCATATTGGGGGAATTCCGGCCTAATCGCCCAAGAACCTGTCGTTCGCCAGGAGTACCGCACACATTTGCTTGTTTGCTTGTGTATGCAGCTTCCATCCGAAGACGCCAAAAGCATGATGAACCACCAGAACTTTGTTGGCGCCATTTCCAATCGGCTCTCTTCCCTTTCGGATAAAGTTAAGTACCTCGGAGTTTACTTTGCCGACTCCATATGTCGCATGGCTGGCGAAAACAAAATCTTCGATATGGATATATCTTCGGCAGCTCTTGATTTGCCGGAGCTAAAGTTGAGCACGGCGGACGTTTTGCTAACTGAAGATGATGCGTGGGACATTTTGGCCACACCCGAGGTGGTAGAACCTTCGTCTGAAGAAGTTAACCAGATTGAGCGAGCATTACAGCCCATTTCCATTGCAGACGAGGCCATGAGTGATGAAGAAGACGATCCCACTCTAAACACCGCCAAGCCCGTGGTGGCACCAATTTACATAAGAGATCTCTTGGCGTATCTTACATCTGACCCTTCGAAAGACAATCAAGCATACGAAAAACGCAAAAAAGCGTTGGAGACTGCGCCTACTCTACTTCGGCAAAAACTGCAGTTTGGAACAGAGGTTGCATTCTATGCGGAAGAGCTCATGTCTATGTTTGCGGCACTCACAAACGAATATGACGAAAACAACTTTGAAGGGCAAAAGTTGAATTGCATGATTGCTCTAGTGGCCAGCTACCCCAAGATCACGACCCATGTGTGTCATCTTTTATTGACTGGAGACTATTCTCTCCAACAGCGCATGTGTCTTTTATCGTGTATGTCTTTGGCTGCGAGAGAACTCCGTGGTTATAACGACGAGTCTGTTGCGATGGCTCCAGTGGATTTCCCATCAAAACGGCTTCCCGAAAAATTGCATAACCAGTACATGGCCTTGGACTACGGCTACAATGCGATTGAATCCTCTATTCAGCACCAGTTGATGCACCAGGCGTCGGAGGATGCTCGCGACCAGATTCACGGAGGAAAGGTTTTGCGGATCTCGCTGGCATTAAAGAAAAAGAGCGCTGAGCCCACCCCGGCCCGCATCTCGCAAGAAGCGTTGGTGCGTTTCCGCAAAACCGTCGGCGCCTCGTTCTTTTTCCCGCTCGTTGCCATTTGGTATGAGAGCGGAGGCATCAACATCGGGCCCTATACGCCAATTCTTGTTGCGCATTTCATCCGAACGCTTTCCCTTATTTTGCATGCGGCGTATCCTGCCGCGACAAACTTCAACGACATGGTGGGCGAGTACATTGGCCTAGTGTGTCCGATTTTGCAGAAGGTTGACACTGGGGAATTGCAGCTCATTGAGAGTATTGTCACCGGTCTTCTTCTCATTCTCGACGTGTGCGACGCGGAGTTTCTTGTTCACAATTACCATCCCCAGTTGGCCACGATCGAGTCTACGGTAGCAGAGTGGTGGGAATCTCTCATTGAGGACAAGGTCAAGAGTTTGTGTGCCGGGCTTCTTTTGAAAATCAGCGGGATGCGGACGGATATGGAGAAGCTGATTCTCGACCAGGTCAACCAGGGCTTTTTCTAATGGCTGGTTAGGCGCATGGGCCCGGGTGTTCGCCATTACGTCACAGTTGTATACCAGCCGTATAGTTGATTATTTCTGTCTAGCAAAAAGTTGGGTGACGTTCGTCGCACCGCATTGTTCTGCCAATAGGCATGCGGAAAGAGACTGGAATCCCAGTTAAGCAGGGCTGCAGCGGGGGACAAATTAATTTACCCCGGACGAGTGCCATTGTTGGTGTTTCAGATACCGGTAATCTTTTATACGCGATGAGGGGGCATTTGAAAAGATGAGATGAATGCATTACTAAGCTATATTCGGGTGAGAGGTTGGGAAAGTACATCGGTAAGCCCCAGTCTTGTTTGATTTTTTGCGCCACCACATACCCCCACCAAAGACGTGTAGAGTTCGACGCAGCCGCAGTCATTGTGACTTATTGTAACGGTATGGCCCAGGGCTCTGCAACCGCAGCTCACAATAAACGTTGGAAACACCCCCAGGCCATTTGGACCGTTCCGGTTGCAGAGTTTAAAAAAGTTCGAGGACAGCACCCGCAGCCATCAAGGGCACCATCGCCAGCAGTATTTTCCAGCCCGCAGCGTCCGCTTGCGAGGACGACAGCAGATGCGACAGACTTGAGGATTTGGAAGAAGAGCTGGAAGATGCGGTGGCCGACGACGCCGCCAGCGTCGCATCGGTCCACACGCTTTGAGATCCAGTGAATCCCCACTGGTTGTAAGTGGCCGTAGACGAGCCCTTGGCATGTGTGTTTGTGGTGGTGGTTGCTACTGAGGAGTCGATCAAAAGTCCAGACGCGGTGGTGGGAGTTGTGGTTCCAGTGGCCGAATTGGTGGCCGAATCGGTGGTTTCTTTAGACGTGGCCACGATTTGACTGACTTTAGACGACGCAGATTTCGTAGCAGAAGTGGTTCCGCCGCCATTGTCGAAGCCACCCAAGTTTATCGCCACGGCGGAGTGGGCAACAAGCAGCACTAATGCAAGAAAGACAAATGATACCATGGTGAGTAAGGAATGTGGACGAGAGAGGAAGTCAAAAGAGTGTGGAAGAAAGGCAGACCAACCAAGCACGAGAAGCTGTGGAGTGGAGATCGCTAACAGAAAGAAAAAGGCACCTGTTTAGAAAGGCTGAAGGTGAAGCCGATAGATGTCTCCTGCAACATCGCGCATGCACGGTGGTGAATGCATCGGCGTTGTGCATGCGTATACACCCCTTTCGCTCTTGTGCGGTCTGTGACTGGCCCGTGTGTTTACTGTTTGCCCAATGCGAAGATTTCGCGCGGCCGCGCTGTCGTCATTGTGCGTAAGTGCCTGCGTTGTTCGTGACGGGTACACTTCCGGTATGCGCGTCACCCAACGGTGAGTGGCTGAAGGGACATCGGCATTCACTAGATAAGAACAAGACATACGGGAAAACAAACTACTGCAACGACACCTGCGCGCGCTTCGCGGCGCGTGCAGCAATACCAAACCACTTGACAGCGCGGTCCACGTCGCCATCTTCAATCGCCTCCCGGATCCCGGGCCATGTCTGACCTGCATAGCCTGTGTAGCGACCCGATGCGAACACAATGTGCTTGAACCATTCCCGGTGGTGGAGGCCCTTGTGGTGGAGGAAGTTCCGCTCAAAGTACTGGAGCAATTTGTTGTGGTGTTTGATGACAAAGTGAAGCTTGATTCTCTGCCACCACCTCAACTGGTCACGAGACTGGTGCTGCTGCTGCAACTCTTCACTGCGCAAATCAAAGCTGCGGGCCTCATTCTGCAACTTGTGCAACTGGGCTTTGGTGTGGCTGATGATCGTGCCCACAGTGAAATTGCCGTGGTGTTCAGGGGCAATCATCATCATCCGCTTGTTGTGGTTGCACCGGAACGGGACCATGAGCTCGGGGAAATACCACCGGGTGCTGGGCCTGTAGTAGTTGCTGGTAATCTCGGACACGTACGCATCCAGCGCCGAATCGTCCAAAAACTCCTTGGCCGCATGGTGGGGCACCGGCTTGTCGTACCAGTCACGAGGAATTATCTCCTCAAGTTGCTCGTAATACTTGAGCAAGTCGGCGGCGTAGTCTTCCACTGAAAAGTCAGTGACTTCTCTCGCACTCAACTCCAAAGCCACGCCCGCGAGGTATTTGGCCGCCAAATTGTGGTACACAAAGCCCTTGTCGCCAAAGTGTGACATCCAGTAGAACGAGTCGTAGTTGGAGTGGTACTGGTAGATGGCGTCGCCTTTGCCTTGCTTGAAGCCTAGATCGGCCGAAGGAATGCCCAAGTGCTCCAAGAACACGGTGTAGTCCGAGCCGGAGCCCAAGTTGGAAATGTTGTCGTGCTCTTCCTTCACAAAGTGGTCGTACAAGCTCCCCACACCTTCCACGGGGTAAGGCAACCACTTGGCGACTTTTCTCAATACCGATTTCAACAACGGAGACGCTCCCAAGTTGAGGAACCGGCCAACCACTGCCACGTCCATATTCAAGTACGCAACAACATTCTTTTGCAACGACTTGGCCGCGTACTCGCCAAACTCGGTCGAGCCCAACAACCCGTATTCCTCCCCGTCGTAGCTCTGCAAAATAATGCTTCTCTTAAACTTGTAGCCCGACTGTTTCAACTGGCCCAACGCACGCGCGATTTCGATCAAGACCGCCGAGCCCGAGTTGGGGTCGCCCGCGCCGCCCTTGATCCATGCGTCTCTGTGGTTTCCAATGATGATCACTTCGTCTTTTCTCTCGCCTTCGATTTCGCCGTACACATTCCACAACGGCGTGATGTTGAATGTCTGGTTGGAATACAAATTCAAGGTCACATCAGCGCTTGGCCCAATGTGGTAATCGAATCCTTCCACCTCACCTCTCCACTCCTTAGGGGCTTTAAGTCCCTGTCCGCTCAACGCAGCCAAAATAGGCTTGACGTCACGGTAAGAGATGGGAAGAACAGGAATCTTGGGCGTGCTCACATGGGGGTCCTGTCTCTCGACATCGCCCTTGGATGCGTAGCCAGGCGTTGTGGGATCGCCCGGAGCAGCTCCTTCTCCACCCAAAAACTGGACACTGCCTCTTTGAACAGAACTGTCTTGTCTGGCTGGTCCATGGGGGTATTGCTTGAATCCATTCGCTGGAGTCACTCCGCCGTCCTCGCTTGGATCAGTGTAAAGCAAAACACCGACTGCACCGTTGTCCTGGGCGAACTTGACCTTCAACCCACGGAAAATATGGCCGTATCTGGCGACCGCGATTTTTCCAGACACATCAACGCCCCATTCTTTCAACTTTTCGAAATCCTCTCTGCTGCCGTAGTTCACGTAAACGTACTCTGCGGTCACGTTGCCGTTGGCTCCGTACGACAAAAAGGTGGGGACTAGCCCTTCTCCGGAAGAGGTCAGATCTTCGGGAATCTCATCCTCCACCAATGGAGCTTCATACACAATGTCGCCCGAACGGTTCAAAAGGTTCAACGCGTGACTTTCGGGGTAGCTGACATACACGTCGTAGGTGTCGATACTAGCTTTCAAGCCATACTCTTCAAACTTGTCTCTGGTCCATTGCACGAGACCAAAGTTTGTGCCGGGCAAATGGGCTTCAGAAGTGTATCTTTCGGACCACTTTTCCGCCAAGTTGATTTCCAACGCATCAAAAACTGTCTTGAACGGGTCATGGGGCTCGTTTTTAGTGGCAGGAAAACCACCAAGCACATAGTAAATGAGGAGAATTACAAGCAGAAGGCAAGCGGGAAGATATTTGATGGCCCGGTTTCGGGTCCCGGATGTTGGAATTTCTGTCTTTTCCAACATTTTCGGTTTCCTAAGCTTGTGGTTCAAGCAAATTAGGGGAGTACTCGGGTGTGTGGCTCTATATCTACTGGTGTGTGCAGGTATATCGTATGTGGCATCCGTTTGTGTGACAGACTGCTGCTCCGTACGGCTCTGGGTTCATGCGGGAAAAAAAGGAAAAACAAACAGTGGCTTTGAACCAGAGAAGCGACGCGTAGTGGCCGCAGAAGATTTGTGGTACATAAATACTCACAGGTTCGACTACATCACTTTGCCCATGTCGCAATGTCACTCAGTTGAGATCTCCCGAGACTCACTCTGGTAAATAACATTTGAGCTAAAAGCCGGCCAAAAGACGGTTTTGTAATTCCGTCCGCGCCAGAAGCATTCTTTTCTGATTATCATGTCCCCTCTTTTGCCACAGTCATAACCTCGTGAGAGACCGTGCACGTGATCTGTGGAGCACCGACTCAGCCTGTTCCCAATCGGGTAATCCGAGTGGCGACGTCTACATGGCTTACGTCAACAACCACAAAAAAATTCCATGAACAACTAGAAACTAATTGAACGTTGAGAAAGCCCTGTCGGTCTCATCCGTGATCTTTGTTTTGAAGAGGACACACGAATGCGCCAGTTGTCTGTTAAGCTCATAGGGTAAGAGTAGAATCTCGCTAATAATCTACGGTAGATTATTCAATCGACACTTTCGGTGGTAAGAACAAACAGAGTAATATCGTATGAACGGGTATATCGTATAAACGGAATCTGATTGCGGGGAGATAGCACCCACATCCGTACCCCCATCGTGTTATCCACAGGAACTTTTACGATAAACGTTATGGCCAACAGATCAGACTCCTCTCTTTTTTCTCCAGAAAACGTCGCCATATCTTTCAGAGAAGATGTCGCCTGGCTCTAAATGCCAAGATTATCAACTTGTTATCCAGTTTGGGCCCGGTAATGTTATCACTCGGAAGCCCATCAAGAGAACAAGAAGGTCTTTCGATGGATGCTTAACCTGCAAGCGCCGGAAGATCAAATGTGACGAAACGAAAGAAAGATGCAAGAACTGTCTTCGGAGCAACCAACGGTGTTTTTGGGGCGAAAAAAAATTTCGTCTCGACTCACAAACCAAGAAAGTATCCGTCCCTGATGTACCTACCGCTCTAATACGTCTGAATAAATCTCCACAAGTGTGCGTGGATGACCATTCGATGATGGAGAAGCGGCCGCCAATGTCTTTGTATTCTAGTAATTGCTTGGATGAGACGATTCTAGACACTATGTTTTTAGCTCATTTCACCGGCAGCTTTCTTCCCACAATGGCCAAACCGCACTTCCACCAACCCTGTCTGCAACAGACTCTTATAGTGTCGGCTGCTGAAAGTTCTGAAGCGCTCAGAGAAATTTTCATAGCTTGTGGTGCTTCTCTTGCGGCGCTCGAGGATGCGAGGTGCAAAGCGGTGGCTCGGAATCGCTATACGAAAGCACTAGGGAAGTTCTTGAATCTCATGAAAGACGGGCATTTCAACGGCGAGGAAGACTGGTTTTTTGTTGCTGTTCAGGTCCTCCAAACCTTGTGTCTCCGCGATTCTTTTTCCGGGTCAAATGCTACCCGGTGTGCATTTCACTTCAATGCTGCTTACAAAGTAGTGGCCCAACGGCTTTTTTCCGAACGGCAGCAGGAAAAAGTGGTCTTTTCTCCGTTGGAAAAGGTGATGATGGAAAACTTCATCTTTAATTACTCCATCACCATTTTTTTCTGTGAAGAAGCGCACATCAGACAGTACATTCCTGATCCGTACCAGTTTTTTTCAAAAGCCAATATAATTCTCAACCACATGTCACTTTCAGACGGAAGCCCTCGAATCAGCCGAGTCTCGATGCTAAGTTTTCAAATTGCTGCGAAATGTTCCTGGCTGTGCCGACTTAGGACATATGTGTCGGATTCGGAGCGGCGTTTGCATTCAGAACTTCTCCTACTCGCAGAAACATTGCTTTTTTCGCTAGACTCCACCGACTACGAAAACCACCCGCAACAAGTGCAAAAAACCGTATACATTGCCAAAGTTGTTCTACGAACTTCGATGATTCTTCTCCGGAAAATGATTTGCCCAACTTTGAAAGCGGCCAGCTTGCAGGGGCTCGTGATAGATATTGCTAATGACATCCGGCATAGTTGCAATCAGAGGACAATTTTCCCCATCTGGTCACTCATGATCGCCGCGAGCACGTCACTTGACGAGACCTGCAGGAGGTTCTTTCAGGAGCGTTTGGAACATTTGTTTGGCCGGTCCAAGTCCCAAATTGCCAAGTGTGTATTGCTCCATTTAGAAGGCCTCTGGGAATTGTACAGTGGCGACGAGCCGTTTGAGTTGCTCTTCGAGAGCAATGTGTTGGATGAAATCTGCAGATAAGTTACATACAGATAAGGCGCATGAAAAATCAAATATTCGTACGGCGCTCATGCGATGCCGTTATTTCACTCTAAGGCGAAAAATCATCTCTCAGTATACATTTACTATTTTTTTTTTTTTTTCTGGACTAGTCGTACTATAAACTCCATATTCTTCTAGTTTTTACGGCCTCACTCCTTTTTGTTTAAACCAACTTCCCTATGTCTGACCCGCTGAAAAAAACGGAAGAAAGTTTCGGAGAAGAGTACGGCGATGTCGCAACTCTGTGGTCAGACGAGTCTGTTTCTATATTTACACGAATCAACAGAAAAGTGGTTTTGCAGAATCCAGATTTGTCCTTAGTGCAAAATTTTTTGGTTAATGAGGACTTGAAACCTTTAACTAACCCAAACGACCGGACTTGGAGATGGTACCACTTTATTTTTTTCTGGATTTCTGATTCCTACAACATCAACACTTGGCAGATTGCCGGAACAGGTGTTGAGGCTGGTCTCAGTTGGTGGGAAGTGTGGATTTCGGTGATTTTAGGATACTCTTTTGTGGGATTCTTCATTTTCCTCTCGCAAAGAGTCGGAGCGTACTACCACGTGAGTTTCCCTGTGTCTTGTCGGTCCAGTTTCGGAATTTTCGGCTCAATCTGGCCGGTTCTTAATCGTGTGGTGATGGCATGTATCTGGGCGCTGGTTCAAGCTTGGATTGGGGGTCAGTGTGTGCAGCTTATGTTACAGGCGATTTTTGGAGCAGACTTGGATACTAGAATTCCAAATGGCATGGCCAGTTCAGGAACCACAACGTTCCAGTTCTTGAGT
This sequence comes from Clavispora vitiphila, assembly GCA_030557995.1. Lineage (NCBI taxonomy): Eukaryota > Fungi > Ascomycota > Pichiomycetes > Serinales > Metschnikowiaceae > Clavispora > Clavispora vitiphila. The sequence continues at coordinate 97,600 of JANIJR010000033.1, forward strand.
TTTTTTCTCTTCTGCTTGTTCACATTGCCTGCGATCTACTTGAAGCCCCAGAGCTTGCGTCATTTGTTCACTGCTAAGGCCATCATTTCCCCGGCGTGTGGTATTGCTTTGTTAGTGTGGACCATTGTCAGAGCCGGAGGAATCGGCCCTGTCATTGAGCAGAAAACAACTTTGACCGGTTCAGCGCATGCGTGGGCGTTCATCAACTCCACCATGAACTGTATTGCCAACTTTTCTACATTGGTGCTCAATGCGCCTGATTTTTCTAGATTGGCAAAAACCAGAAACGCATCGTCATGGACTCAGGCGATTTCGATTCCGATGTCGTTTTCCATCACGGCCATCATTGGTATTTTGGTGTCTTCGGCGTCGAAAGTGATGTACGGGAAAGCATTTTGGAGTCCTTTGGACGTGATGACCCAGTATGTCACCAGCTACACCAGAGGTGACAGAGGAGGTGTTTTTTTGATTGCTTTGGGCTTCACGGTGGCTCAGATCGGTACCAACATCTCGGCTAACTTTATTAGTGCGGGCACAGACATGACCGCATTGTTGCCCCAGTACATCAACATCAGAAGAGGGGGGTTTATTGGTGCGGCGGTGGCTTTTGCAGTGTGTCCTTGGCATTTCTTCACCACTTCGGCTAACTTCACCACGTACTTGTCTGCGTATGCCGTATTCTTGTCTGCCATCACTGGAGTTATCAGCTCTGACTATTTCTGGGTCCGCAGAGGTTACATCAACGTGTGGCACTTGTACTCGTTCAAGCCTGAGCACAACTACTCCTATAATGCTCTCGGAATCAACTGGAGAGCTTACGTGGCGTACATCTGTGGAATTTTGCCTAACATTGTTGGTTTCGCCGGCGCAGTTGGTGCTAGTGTCCCGATCGGTGCTCAATATGTCTATGATTTGAGTTTTTTCGCCGGTTACCTTGTCTCTTTCTTTGTCTATGCCTTGTTGTGCACAATTTGGCCTGTCAAGGGTGCTCCGGTAAGAGATATCCGGGAAAAGGGCTGGTACGAAACGTATTTGGATGAACAGCCAGAAAAGGAATTTGCTGAGCTAGTCAGTGGAGATGTGGCGGAGAACCAGTACGTGCGGGTCTATGGTGGGTTCAAGCTTTTGTAAGCAGACTACTTGTCAGTTGTATATAGGCACTGTAACGTTACACTTATTTGCATTTTTGGGGTTGGTGTTACAATTAATTTAATATAATTTTCGGTTTGGGTATGAGTCTAGCGTATTAGCTTGATGTAGAGTCTGATGTCGGATTACTAATTTAGGCAATGCGAATAAGGGAACTCGCGGAATACCTGCGATATGATAAGAGTGCGATATTCTACATCGGGCAATCCGAGATCTGTGCCGCGCAAATCGATGTCTTCGGGCTCATATATATTAGCCTCTACCACTCTTCCATGGCTGTAACTCCTCAATTATGTCTACTTTAACTCAAAACGAAACATCAACTTCCCTCAGTGTCATTCCTCTGTTGACCATAACAGAAAATCGTTTGATCGACACAATCCATGAGACCGCACAACTGTTTGGTGCCAAGGGCATATGGGGACAAGAAATCACCGAAACAGGAGTGTGCCGGTTGGCTTTGTCCGATGAAGACAAGGGTGTCAGAGACTGGTTTGTCAAAGAAGTCACTTCCCTCGGATGCCAGGTGAAGATCGACGAGTTGGGTAACATTTTTGCAATCTACCCAGGAAAGAACGAAGGCAAGCCAACCGGTATTGGCTCGCACTTGGACACGCAACCTACTGGCGGCAGATATGACGGAATATACGGTGTTTTGAGTGGCTTGGAGGTCTTGCGGACCATGAAGGACAACAACTTCACCCCCAACTACCCAATTTGTGTGGTTGACTGGATGAACGAAGAAGGTGCCAGGTTTCCAATGAGTATGATGTCTTCTGCTGTTTGGGCCGGTGCTGCCGACAAGGCAGAAGTCTACAACATGAAGTCTGTGACAGACCAGACTCCTGTTACGGTATTGGACGAGCTCAAGCGCATTGGATACTTGGGCGATGTTCCTTGTGACTACAGAGAAAACCCTCTCGCGGCACACTTCGAGATCCACATTGAGCAAGGTCCAATTCTAGAAGATGAGAAGAAGAAGATTGGGAAAGTGCAGGGCATTCAAGCTTTGAAGTGGATCGAGGTGGTCATGAAGGGTAAGGCCCAGCACACAGGCACGACACCATTCAGATCCAGAAGTGATGCGCTTCTTGCATCTTCTAAGATTGTGGTCAAGGGTAACGAAATCGCCCACAAGTATGGAGGCTTGTTTAGTGTTGGAATAATGGATCTTGTCCCTGCGGTGGTCAATGTGATCCCTGAAGAGGTTCGCTTCGTTATGGACTTGAGACACCATTTTGACGAGAAAATCGAGCAAATGTACACAGAGCTCAAGGAGGCCATGGCTGAAATCACCGCGCTCTCCGGGGTCAAATTGGGCTACGAAACGAAGGTCATTGTCGACCAGGCTGCTGTGCATTTCGACAAAACTTGCATGAGGTGTATCAAGGAAGCTTCGGATGAGCTCTTTGGTGAAGATCAGTCACTCGAGATTGTGAGTGGTGCGGGCCATGACAGTGGCCTTACATCTTTGCAAGTACCCACCGCGATGATTTTCATTCCTTCCAGAGACGGAGTTTCTCACAATCCGGAGGAATATAGCACCCCGGAACAGGTTGCCGATGGGTTCAAGGTCTTGTTGCATGCAGTGTTGAAGTACGACAGCATCAGGACTGAGTAGGCGCATAATATTCACCAATAAAGACTTGTGGGGAAATTTTTCGTAAATGGTAATCGCCAATCCGTATGGCCACCCCGAAACGTACGTTTAGATGCACCGATAATGCCAGGTCGGTTAACTGATCTATTCTGTTACCTCGCCTTATCTGACCCAAGGTGCGGAACTTTTAAGCCATGGAGAATCTTGGCGCCTTCTATGCAAACCCACGTAATCTTCTTTTTTGTCGAGGTTTTATGCTTGCGCTGACCTCTGAACTAACAGTACGAAACGTTGACTAAGGACAGGAAAGACGGGAAGCTTCTCGCTCGAATCACTGTTGCATTGTTTGTTGGCGTCGCCGATGCTCGGTATTAGCGCGTATAAGTAATAAAAGAGTCCAGGTCCGGCAATCAGTGTAGTCAGATAACCGCTGTGCGGTAGTGGAACTTTCACCGGATTTGGTCATTTTTCGCACTATCTACTAAATTGTAAATTCGTAATGGAATCAGCTTCATATATATCTGATTTCATCTCTGGGTCCGGCGTTACTGGACCGTGCCAGTAATGTCGAACTACCAATTAGAAGCGAGAGACATTGATCTCGCGGCGCAGACGAGCACGTTCGAGCCCGTTGACATTCTCTTTGTGTTGATGGGCGCATTCGGCGTCTTTTTGATCACACCTGCCATCGGCTTGTTGTACGGTGGAACATTGAAGCGCAAAAGTATGGTACAGCTACTCTTCCAGACCTACATGATCACCAATTCCGTGATCATTTTGTGGTACTTGATTGGATACTCGTTGGGAAATTCTCCTTCGTCTACGTCAAAGTTGATTGGAGACTTGAAGCATGCGGCTCTTTACAATGAGGAAGCTTTGCCTTTGCTTGAGGGTGGAACTATTCCTTCTGCGATCAACTTCTGCTTTAACGTGTTCTTCCCGGTTGCAACAGTGCAAATTTTTGTGGGAAGCATTGGTGAAAGGGGCAGGTTTCTTCCGTCTCTTGTGGTTGGTCTTGTTTGGGTGATTGTTTGCTACTGTCCCTTTGCGTTTTGGGTTTGGGGCGCTAACGGCTGGTTGTATAATATGGGAGCTTTGGACTTCGCGGGCGGAGGACCTGTTCATATTGCGGCCGGTATTGCTTCTCTCTGTTATTCGTGGTACTTGGGCCCTAGAGGCCAACCAGGAAAGAAAAGGGGCAAAATCGATCACTCCAGAGGCCACTCTTCTGTGTCTACTTTTATTGGTACTACTCTTATTTGGGCTGCTTGGTTCATGTTCAACTCGGGAACTTTGTTGTCCATTAACGTGAGAACTTGCTACATCATGTTGAACACTATCATCGCCTCGGCTTTTGCGTCTTCCACTTACGTGGCTTTGGATAAGTTTATCACCGGAAAATACTCCCTTCAGGCTGCGTGTGAGGGTGTGATTGTTGGCCTTGTGAACATCACTCCATCTTGTGGCTTCTACTGGCCATGGGCAGCTGCTGTTACTTCGATCATTAATGCTCTCATCTGTCGTTCTGTTGCGGGTTTCAATGACTGGTCCGGAATCGATGACTACAGTTTTTCCTTTGTCGTTCATGGCATCGGGGGAATTGTTGCCGGCACCTTGGTTGGTATTTTTGGAAATAAGACGGTTGCTTCTTTTGATGGAGTCACTGAAATCGAGGGCGGATGGGTCGATGGCAATTTCAAGCAGCTTGGATACCAAATTGCCGGTTGGGTTTCCATCGCAGTGTGGACCGCCGTGTTCACCTTGCTCATTTTATTTATTGTTGACCACATTCCGGGCTTGAAGCTAAGAGCAAGTCCCGAGGACGAAGAATTAGGTATGGATTTGCTCGAAATGGCCGAAACTGTGGATGAATTCGGAAACGACTACGAAGAGCTATTTGCTGCTTACATTGCCAAGCGTAGAGGTATTGTGGATTATGAAGAAGGTCTTTTCACGCCAAAGCACCAAGGTTCCTCTTCTGGGAACACTGATTCCGTAATTGGGGTGAATATTGTCAACGAGGAAAAATCTTAGGCTAATACAAGTCTTTTGATACACTAGTAAATTGCCTTATAATTGACCAAATTAAGAGGCCAGTGATTACAGGGTGGAATATTGTGATAAGAGAATCTGTTTTCATTGCGATTTGAAAATATTCCCGTGTTTCTCGTTTGATGCGATAAACGAGAAAATTGAAAGCTGCTCAGCCATAGCTACTCTCATAAATTTCTGATAGAGGGGAACGTGAAATTCGATAAGACGATATCTGATTTTCTCGTGCTGATGAAGTCAAAACTCTCAAGTGTGTAAGACCGTGCACTATCGAACATCGTGATGTACTCCAATTCCTCAGTTAATAGTTATAGAGTGTGGGAACTTTTTGTAACTCTCTTACTATTTACTCTTGGAAGTGTGCGATCTTTTCGTTTCTCTCTGAGAGATACCGCCCGACAGGAATCTTCAACTCTGATGTCACATGGGCGTCATTAAGCCCGCGACTACTCGTAGTGCGACTTAGGCCGCAGCGTATTATAAAATTCATGGCCATTCTGAATTGCTAGTTGGTGTTGCGGTTGTTGTTGGGTTTGCATTCGGTGTGTTCTCTACGGTTCTTTGCATGAAGCAAACATGGTACCAAGGTGATATTCTTGCAAGTCTGGACCCGTGAGTGGTGATATCTCATTTGAGCTTAATATCATTCTCGCTATTGTGGAACCCACAGGAGTCGGACCATTTGAGAAGGAATACTAGGGAAATTAAATAGGGAAATATCCAGATCAACATGAACCTGATTTTTGTTTGTGAACGCTTTCGTGCTTTCCTTAACCCTCTTTGAACAGAGTACCGATAATTCTAGTATATGCAAGGTTGAGATTTTCATGTGAACATTATATGAGTCATTTAGTGACGAAGTTCACATTAATGAATGGAAAGTTACCTCACTTTTCAAAATCAACTTTGCTTAAATGATTGAAAATTCGGTACTATGAGGAGTGAGCTCATTCGTTCTCATTGGAGGAACTATAGTCAATAATTTTGGGATTTTGACTGATTCGTACAAAACTACAAATTGATGGTATTGTGTGCGGTTGAAAGAATTGTGTAATTTTAATTAATTCTTCAGAAATTGATGAGATAATATCTTAATAGAGCATTTTTAATTGTTTTCAAGTGATAAAAAAGTCAGCATCCACGTTCTGGAATTATTATTTCACAGTTCGCGGCTGAGCAGTTAAAATCCCCTCAATTAAACTGTCCAAAAGTGATGATGATCAAGAAATAGAAGAATGCAAATACTAATAGCTGAATCAAATGATCATAATAAAAGGTGTGGTGGTTTGTTGGAAAAGATCTCTTGTAGCTCGACCTGTGCAGTTTCAAGATATTTTTCCGTTTGCAAATGTCATGAGAACAAGAATTCAGATCAAACGTTGATGCGAAAAGACGGAGTTAAGGAGCAAGCGCAGTGCAGTATGAGACACTTTTAGGTCCAATCATAGGGGCGAAAATTCTGAGAAGGTTTTAATTTGATATGAGGCGTGGAGTTTGACGGCAAAATCACACACATGTGAATGGACAACTGCAGGAGTGCATGATTATCGAGGTTAACAAGCGGAAAATTAAAATGCTCATTTTGAGCAAATTTATATCAGATCTACCCTCTAATGAACGCAGATTAAATATTTATAATCCCCTTCTGCCTTACGGGGTTGTCTCTGACACGAAGAAATTCAAAATGACCGTCACATATAATGGTCTTGATTGCCTTGCAGACAAAGCTTCTGATACATATATGACATACAAGCATAAGTCACAAGCAGCGAATCCTTGGGCTAGTAATGTCTTCTACGGTAAAGTCACCGTTTATTTTGCAGTTGCAACAATATTCGTTGCCTTTTTAAAGAACATTTGGTTCCGATATGTCGATATGAGGCACAACAAAAATACCACCAATTTTGTTGAGAGTTTTGTGTTCGTTATCACGGCCTATTGTCGACACTTCGGATACATGCAAACGCCTATAGTGCTTGTGGAGCTATTCTCAGCACCTGAGAACTTAGGACAGGCAATTTTTGCCTCCTTTTCTTCCGGGTTTCTCTTGTGCTACTGCTTTGTGCCCCACTTCTGGTATCGTGGTTGCTTGGGCTTCGGCTCTCCTCCGTTAGCCATCAGGGCTGGTATCATGTCTACTGCACTCCTTCCATTCATATTTTCTCTATCAGGAAAATACAGCCTTATTTCTTTTTTGTCTGGAATTGGATACGAAAAGCTAAATTGGATACATCAGTTTGCTTCGGTTCTTTCTTTGGCTCTTGCTCTTGTTCACACAATCCCATTTATTCATCAGAGGTTGGTTGAAGGCGGGTCTTCAAATCTTGCGGTAGGCTTTAAAGACAAGGCGTACTGGTCGGGTATCGCTCCACTTGTCTTTTTTATTCTTCTTTGTACATGTTTCAAGAAGCAAATTAGAAAAGTCATGTATGAGGTGTCGTTCCACTTTCATTGGCTCATGGGTTGTGGCTTTTTTGCGTCTCTCACCTACCATGTGTATGATGAGTTGGACATGCAAGATTACATGTGGGCCACCCTAGCAATTTGGGTATCACAGTGGATATGTCGCGTCATGACGTCGGGACTAGCAAGAACTCGTTCGGCGACTATGTCAAAGTTGTCAGAAAATCTCTTTGAGATGACGATTGATAATGTAAAGGGCTTGAAATGGAAGCCCGGTCAACATTGTTTTCTCCGGTTTCCAACTTTGGGAGTGATAGACAATCATCCGTTTTCTATCGCTAGTATATTGAATGACGAACAATTAAGATTTGTCATTATGCCTCGGGGTGGAATGACGAAAAAACTCCACGCCCAACTCGAGAAGCCCGAGTTAAAGTTAAAGGTGTTTGTTGATGGCCCTTATGGTGGAACAAGCAGAGATTTCTCAAAGTTTGATCGTGTGATTCTTATGGCTACGGGCAGTGGCATATCCTCTACTCTCCCATACATAAAGGCAATTGTGGGCAATGATCTGAGCATGCAAAAAGTGGACTTATTTTGGACTGTCAGGCATACGGACGATTTTTTGTGGGCAAAGAAAGAGCTTGAATCCATTGCCGATTTGGCAGGAGACCGTGCCAGTATTTGTATTTTTGTGGTCAATGAATTAGCCGAGAAGAAAATTCTTGCAAAAACCAGTCTTCATCCTTCTATATCCATCTTTTACGAGAGACCAAATTTTGGCCATTTACTCAAATCTTTAGAAACTACGTTGCTCAGGCGTAACTTGTTTGTTAGCTGCGGCAGTTCAAGTATGAGAAGAACTGTTAATACTGTGGTCAGTGACTTCCAGGCCAATGTGATTAGTGGTACTAGTACCTCGCATTTGATTGAGGAAGTTTACCTTCACAACGAGGTTTTTTCTTGGTAATAACTTATGTTGGGCATTGAATAGAAAAATATTATTTGGCAATGAGTCTAGCTAACAGTATCTGCGCGGTCCAGAAGAATATTTCTAGGCAGGCACCACAGAAGGAAATGTTTCCTATTAAGGTATAAATTCCTGCAGGTGTTTACGCATGCACGAGTTTTGATTCCTCAGTACATTTTCATGGCTGATATGTATAATGTAGGGATTTGGACCACTTTTCGACATAATAAATCATACATTGAGAATTTTCAGCAAGGATGGGACCTCCGCTTGCCTTAGGTGATATCTTCCTCTTTTCTCCTAGGATCCGCTTCTTTTCTACGATGACTTATCTTATATCACAGTTTACAACAAGTATCTCTTTTACGGAAAGGAGAACGAGGAATATTGCTTTCTTGGCGCACATTCGCACATTTCATTACGCCTGTTGCTAATTCTAGGGTGTGACTTCTTCAAGGCTATAGTTGCCCTATTCTATGCCGGTAATGCATGTTTGTTTTTCGTTCTCTACGCCATAAAATAGAGAGAGGCATCAACATGATCGTATAAGACCAAACATCTAACGCGTTGAACCGACACGAATCTGATTCCTTTTTTTTAGTTTATTTGACTGTATTGATCAACCGCCAAGTAAGGGATATTCAGAAACGAATCCAACCTCGCTCATAACTGTCTTCCTTCGGAAAATGATTAATGCGCATTTACGGCAAGGTAGAATTTGGTCACTCCAAAACGATCAAGAAATAGCATTGAAAAAGGTATGGGCTTTGCTCCTCAAATCATTCGGGTATCCTATTAACCTTTCCTTGAAAGCCATTGAACATGGTGATGGACTTTGTGGATCGCTTTCAACTCTCCAGTCTAATGGAAAGTTTGATCTGAGTGCGTCAAGCAAAGGATCAATTTCAACGGAGATATTGGATGACCCTCCAGCATCTTTTACGTCAATTACAAGCAATATCAAAAACGTTTATTATGTGCTTGAAACCGGAGGCTATGAGGACGATGATATTTTCTCCTTGTATCATCTGGAAGCACATCAAATGTTGGCCGGTTACTCTCCCGAAGACTTGCACAAAAGCTTGTGGGGACTGAGCAGGAACGACAGTCTCGACAACTACATCCTTCGGTTTCTAAGAATTTCAAAGTTCAATTACAAACTGTCATTAAGTTGGATGGCTCAAGTGCTTGAATGGAGATATAATAAGTATCATGTGGAGGAACTTCTTTCTCAAGGAGATGCAAAACTTTATTTCGGTCAAAGATCGCAAAAAGTTATAGACGTTTTTCGCAGAAATGAGTTTTACATTCGGGGTACTTCTCGATCTGGATGCCCCCTAATTTTTTTTCAGGCAACCCAACATAAAAGAGGAAGATGCTCAGATGCCGATTTCGAGAAAGTCATTATCCTAATCATTGAATGGGCAAGGTTAGGATTTATGGAATACAGAAAGGGCATTGATCAATTCCACCTCATTATAGATCTTACAGGGTTTACGATGAAATATGCCGATTTTCACGGAGTAAAGTTCGCGATCAAAGCTTTTCAAAAGCAATTTCCGGATTCTATAGAGAGATTACAGATCCATAATGCTCCCAGGTTGTTTAGTTCAATGTGGAAGATTTTAGAACGTTGGATGAAGCCACATCTACGAGAAAGGATATCATTTACAAAGAAGACTGAAGAGTTGACAAAATACATTGATCCCAAATACATTCCTGTCTCTCTTGGTGGATTAGATCGTCACCCTGCGGCATATATTGAGCCCACTCACTTTAATTGCCAAAGGAAACCACCAGACAAGACTTTCTATAACCTTACAAAGGAGCGAGATTTATTGACAGTGAAATTCATTGAATCTACAATCAAATGGATTGAAGCGACTAGCAGCGAAGAATCAAGAGCACATTTGAATGATAAAATTACTCTTTCTCATGAGAAAGCTATCAATTACATAAACCTAGATCCATATTTACGGACAAGGGGAATTCCAGATAGAAATGGTGAAATTATCTTGATTTCTTACTGAACAGAGGCTCTGGAATCATATTTGACCTGATCTCTTCAACTTTTAAAAATTAATTTCTTTGCAGAAAGAAGCAATTTTAAGGGATGGAGCTCTCTATTAAAATCGCCGTGAATAATATTGTTTTGTAATGTATTGCAAACATCCAATGGACTATCTTATTTGCTTACTGTCTCTTGTTTTCACTAATTCATTCAAGAAAACCGATGAAGAGATGATACCAATCTTAATAACCCGAGGCTGACTTAGTCTTGAGGGGCAAAATTGTGATTTGATCTTAAAGTCGCTTTCAGACACTATGAGATTTTAAACGATTATTAGCTAATCAAATGCACACAATTGAGCTTTTTTTTTCGTGCTTATGGGAATTACTGCACTAAATTAATAAATTCAGGCGATCATCAGCACACAAGACTAATTCTGGCAACAGCGGAGAAGTTTCATCACCTTTGGCTCGTGCTCGTCGATGTTATAAATTCGCGACAATTAAACTATTTGTGTGTTGTATTTTCGATAGGTAAAGGCTTTATTTTTACTTGAGTTAGCAGTCGAAGCTACTTTCTTGTAAGGCTGGTGAAACCATCGCTACATTTGCAAGGCGTACAACACCGTTACCATTCTGCGATATAAGACCGTTTACAAGATGCAGAATTTATCTGGTTGTTGCTTATATACCACATACAGGTTGGATTATAAGTAGTTTGGGGATCGTCTTCGTACAAAGGAAAAGCAAGAGCGGCGAAGGTATCCTTGAAAGTAGCGCCCTTCGAGGAGGAAGCCGGGTTACTCCGTCAGTGAGGGCGGCTGAATCGGGGGCGACGATGAGGTGGGTCACGCTCACTTACGGAGATGCCAGGTGGGTCAGTGAAGATCTCAGGGCAGGGGCAGAATGGGTCTGCAGTCTAGGCCACTTTCGTAAGAGAGGTGCAAGAGTGGGTGGTTCTTCCAATGAGGTGATCAGCGGGCAATTTGGCGCCGAGGCACATCCAGGATAGACATCGTTCAGGTAATAGAGGCTGACAAAGTCTGGATCAACAAATTGGGGAACAAGTTCCATGATTTAGTAATGGAAGCACCTGATTATGGCCTCAATCGTGTATTTAGCCACTTCCGAAGGGCCCAAGAAGTGGACAGTGAACTGGCCTGCTGGGAGTACTAATTACGCATAAAGTGCAGACGAGTGCCGGGAAAACTTTGTTCAAAAACCGGCATACCATTCCGGAAAGAGGGCTCCATCCTTCAATACAAAAGAATTTAGGGAACGGATGGTTGTCCATAACCTGTGGAATTTCGGACTGCACATCAGTGAATTGATACACACTTTGTAGAACTTCAGAATTGACATCGAGTTTAGGGTCAGGTAAGTCCGATCCAGGGATAGTCGTCCTCTCAGAGACAGAAATGTCACTTCGTTGAGGACGTGAGTATTTTGCAAAATCTCTACTACTTGTCAGAGGCTATGGTATCAGTTATAGTAACTAATTGTATTTAGGGTGTGAGTTGAAATGAGATGGTGTTGAAGAGTTTTATACTTACGGAACAGAGACTCTAGGGAAAGTGTTGCGTTATATATTTGAGGAACTCTGAAATGAGACTTTTTCGGACGAGGATATGTAATAAGGGGGAGGGTTTCATGTCTGAGACGTTTGAAAGTAACCAAATAGGACTGGAAAGGTCCTTTGCAATCAGAGAGTACATATTGCTTCCTGGGGCATTTTCGTAGTCCCGTCTGGGATACCAACGCCTAGTAACCCTGATAAAAATCGTCTTGTATTTGTTCAACGCCTTTTCAAAAATCTCAGAAATCTCGATAAGAAACCTCCAATACCTCACTCATTTAGTGTAATATATTTGATCTCACGTGGCTATCGCCAAGCCCTTGACTAATGGTACTGTGGTTCAGGTCACAGTTTAACATTCTCGGGGCAAGATACACTTCATGTAAAATTTCATAGCGGCGTGACAGTTAGAAGAGCAGATCCATTGTATGTAATTGTTCATAAATTCTAGCGAAAACTTCTTCGATTACCGAAGCTACGGTTGCGTAGTGCTTTTTTTAATTATACACCCAGCTTATCAGTACAGTCTCTAGCTAACACTCTTTAGACCCGCGCTCTTTGAGGTTGTTTTAAAAGCATGTTCCTTTTTTGGCAGATTGTATATGGTGTTACCCTGTGGGAGCTCATTTTCGATATTAAAAGCATGGCGCGGGTGTCGATTTACAACTGTCGGTTAAACCAATGTGCAGGAAGATATTTTTCACAGGTTTTCACATTCTGTAGAAAAAGATTTGTTGATGTTTCATGTGCTTTTCTCTTATTTTAATTTTTAAATTTGATTTTTGTGACTTCTTTCAAATTTATAATCATATAGTCCAGGGGAATAGAGAAATAGATATTTAGCATTGTATGTCGATATCATGAAATTATTGCGAAATGACATTTCGCATCACTGACAATTAGCCCGTTATTGCCACGGCTGCAAAATAAAACTTCACATTTTCAGTATTACACTAACTAATTTTTACGTTATTAGGAGGGCCTACATCATCTATGCTGTGTTATGTCCGTACGTTTGCACTTGCTAATTCCCGGTCCTTTAAAACAAAGGCAAAATTTTAGACAAGGTTGTTCCTTTTGATTTCAAAGTGAAAGACTCAAAACTGGAAAGCCAATGTTTCACTTTTGACTTATGCTTGACTCATGCTTAATTAACACTATATATGAGGTGGCTACATATTCCACATACCTTAAAAATTTCTATTTAATGTGATAATTATTAGGGCCATTGACTCTGGTATTGTTTCCTCAAATAGCAGTCTTCAAACATATAGGAGGTGATAACAGAAATCTGCTCCAGACCAGTCTTGGCCGCAGTAGAACAGTAATATTTTGGTAGACTGAAAGGAGCCTGAATGTTTGTTCAAAGGCGAAGTTAAGTTAAAGTAATAGTATTGTTTAGTATATTGACAAACGGGTAAATGTCTCATTTTAATGCTTACTTGTTATCGACTATAACATTTATAGAAAGAAAATTTATGTTTCCAGCTTGATACCCTGCGTTATAAAGATTTTTAGTTCAAACTTATCACCGTTCATTTGCTGTTATTAAAGAAATGTACTTCTTAGGGATCAACTCTCGCCGATCGCAGCTATTGTACAAACAGACCAACAAGGCACATTAATGATGAGAAATTTCCCTTTAAGCTGAGCAGAAAGCCTTTTATGAATCATCATAAATGAAATCTTCATTGACATTCAAATTTAAGTGAATCCCAGCATCATTTACTTTCTCGCAGACTTTACCAGTAAATACTGCACACTAGCTTCACTTCAGCACATCCGCTGCGAAAAGTCCACAGTTCTTACTTCATGTAAGCAAAAAAATACAACATAATGTTCACACAACTAAAGTGACCTGGTGTAAAGTTTTTTTTCTACAATCCTCAGAGAGTGAGACTGTGTATTTGCTCTTACAAGGCTTCTTTCTGTTTTCTGTACAATTTAATCGTAACCACCCGTCATAAAGACTTTTAGGGACGTAATTACGAGGTCAGTCGACCCGCAGTCGGCAACATCAGGAAGCAGGATATGCAGTGTTTTATTTTTAATAAAAACCGCTCAAGCTTTTGAACGACTTAAAGGTTAGGGTGTACACGCCCAGTATATCTCCCTCGCCGTATGCAGTATCACACAGAAGTTTATTATTACTTAAAGCATACATATCAGATAGGGTATACTTGCTTATAGTAGTAGCAAAGTCTTCTTTTATTATGCCCCTTTCGTTTTTTAAACTTTTTAACAATGAAATGTCTGGTTAAATAAGCAAAGCTGTCTTTAGCCTTTCAATTTGATATCCCTACTTGATGCCCGTTTTAGTTCAGAAAGGACAGACACAATAATTTACAGTAAAGTTGTCTTTGAAAAGGAGAGCAACCCTGTCAAATGGCTTTTGAGCTCTTCATTACTGTTGGTACTAGGTTTCGTCCAGGAGGGATGAGTATTACGGGATTTGCTGATGATGTCAAGATAGTACATCCATTCAAAAAAAAAAACTATTTTGAAACACTAAGCCAATGTTCCAACAGTTTAGTCCAAACAAGACCGCATTATCCCCAACCTACAATGACAAAACTCTTTATCGCAAATTCAAGAGTCAGTAATCTACATCCATGTTTCAGCTGTAGTTGACAGGAGGCTATTGGGACTTGTCATGTATGGAACAATTAATTTGCTGCCTAAGTCTCTCGCAGCGTCATAACATGTGCAGAAATTGTCATTCGATCTGCGTTCAGGGTCAAATTTATACAGGTCATAGTGCATGAAGTCTAAAAAAACTTGTGGTAGCGGGTGGATCGCAGTGGATCGAAATAACATCGATTAAGTCTAAGATAAGAGCAAATGCCTTAACTACAAAAAAAGATAAAAGAAGATCTGAAGCGTATGTCATCAATACAGCGGAAATTCTCAAAGTTTCTACGCATTGTACCAATTTCTGCTACAGAGTGAAATCTGAAAATTGTGAATATGCCAAGTAGTCTGGAATGGTTCTTATAGAATCTCTAAAGCCTGAAGCAGTGACTAAGCGCGGGAACCAGTTAAGGATGGAATATTTATGATCACGATCAAGGTGTATATAGGTGGGAATGCCCATAATGAAGAAGTGACTCGAGCTTAGGCTGTATGTGTGCGTCAGAAACATCGAAAAATCTCTCGTGAACAATAATATGCAAAGAGGGTAATCGAATTTGTTGCCATCACTGACCATGTAAAAAGTGAAACACTCTGATCAGGTCTTTATTACGATCGTAGAATTCGCTCTACCTCGTTTTTAGTTTCTCTTCAGAATTCCTTTATACCAAGAATCACGGAAAACACTTTGTTTCTTTGTTCAATAGCCAAGGTATGAAGTGATAATTCTTCGGAAAAGTTTCGGATATCTAGTTCTTAGATGTACAGTATGTGGTCCGGTATGTGATATTTGACCTATTATACAAGAAATTTTTAGGGAGGTACTGATGTTCTTTAGGGAGGTACTGATGTTCTTTAGGGAGGTACTGATGTTCTTTAGGGA
>JANIJR010000034.1:0-112308 GCA_030557995.1 Clavispora vitiphila
GAGGCAACAGGATGCCCAGAATGCACCGCGTACAGCACTACTTTCGTGACCACTGACTCAGATGGAACCGCCGAAACTGAATCTGGTGTCGTGATTGTGACCACGGACTCTGCGGGATCGTTGACTACTAGTACCTCTCTTTCTCCTGAGGAGGCAACTGGATGCCCAGAATGCACCGCGTACAGCACTACTTTTGTGACCACTGACTCAGATGGAACCGCCGAAACTGAATCTGGTATCGTGATTGTGACCACGGACTCTGCGGGATCGTTGACTACTAGTACTTCTCTTTCTCCTGAGGAGGCAACTGGATGCCCAGAATGCACCGCGTACAGCACTACTTTTGTGACCACTGACTCAGATGGAACCGCCGAAACTGAATCTGGTATCGTGATTGTGACCACGGACTCTGCGGGATCGTTGACTACTAGTACTTCTCTTTCTCCTGAGGAGGCAACTGGATGCCCAGAATGCACCGCGTACAGCACTACTTTTGTGACCACTGACTCAGATGGAACCGCCGAAACTGAATCTGGTATCGTGATTGTGACCACGGACTCTGCGGGATCGTTGACTACTAGTACTTCTCTTTCTCCTGAGGAGGCAACTGGATGCCCAGAATGCACCGCGTACAGCACTACTTTTGTGACCACTGACTCAGATGGAACCGCCGAAACTGAATCTGGTATCGTGATTGTGACCACGGACTCTGCGGGATCGTTGACTACTAGTACTTCTCTTTCTCCTGAGGAGGCAACTGGATGCCCAGAATGCACCGCGTACAGCACTACTTTTGTGACCACTGACTCGGATGGAACCGCTGAAACTGAATCTGGTGTCGTGATTGTGACCACAGACTCTGCGGGATCGTTGACTACTAGTACCTCTCTTTCTTCTGAGGAGGCAACAGGATGCCCAGAATGCACCGCGTACAGCACTACTTTTGTGACCACTGACTCGGATGGAACCACCGAAACTGAATCTGGTGTCGTGATTGTGACCACAGACTCTGCGGGATCGTTGACTACTAGTACCTCTCTTTCTTCTGAGGAGGCAACAGGATGCCCAGAATGCACCGCGTACAGCACTACTTTTGTGACCACTGACTCGGATGGAACCACCGAAACTGAATCTGGTGTCGTGATTGTGACCACAGACTCTGCGGGATCGTTGACTACTAGTACCTCTCTTTCTTCTGAGGAGGCAACAGGATGCCCAGAATGCACCGCGTACAGCACTACTTTTGTGACCACTGACTCGGATGGAACCGCTGAAACTGAATCTGGTGTCGTGATTGTGACCACAGACTCTGCGGGATCGTTGACAACAAGTGTGTCGTGTTTGCCAGTGAACTCTATTGAATGTTCTGAATGCAATGAAGCAACCGTTACTACACAGAATACTGATGTGTTGGGTTCAATTCCTACGAAATCACTAGGTACCGGTGGTCATGGAGATGTTGTCACGAATGCATCTTCAACTCTGGATGGAAACGTTCATATCCTGAGCTCTGCTGACTCTGCCCTGAGCAACGAATATGAGTTTGGAAGCAGTGTTGCCCCTGGTCTGATTCTGACCGCGTCCCTGAATATATCTTTGAAGATCCTTTCTGATACTGCTTCAAGCGATACTTTAGAATCTCATGGTTCAGCAAACTCGCAATACTATGATTACTCTTCGTTGTCGACGGAAAGAATTTCCGTATCGGCTACGAATTATTCATCATTGAACGTTGACGCTTCAGGAGACGGCGCAGGCTCAATTCATGTTGCGGCACCTTTAGTCTTTGCAGGATTGATCTTAAATTTAGTCATTTGAAACTAAAATTTCCTTTCTGATGGGAATGCTTATTTATGTTCGTGCTATGAAATTTTCATTTATAAAAGACACACTAGGGCGGCCTTTCCAGAATAAGCACCCCTGGTAAAAATGTGGTCGCCTTATTCAACCTTACCGGAATGTCTGAAGCCCCCGTGTGTCTCATTATTCGATCCTTCTATTTCACTATTTCTCATATTATATTTTTTGCCATTTTCATATTTTAATTCATGTCTTTTAAAACCCCTTGTATATCCACCCATTGTTAGTCCATCAGTGATCACAAATGGGAGGACCATCAATTTTTGTTTTTATCAAACTTGTTCCAGGCCTGAGAAACTCTAGTGAAAATAGACTTTTCATCAGAGGTAAACAGAGCTCGTTTTCCTCCATGATCTGGCCTTGCACAATAGAATATACCACCACAGCCATAATTATAATTTTTATTGAAATTGCTTCGTAATTTCGAGTTCGTTAAACTTGCTTCAGGATTTAAAATTCCTATAGTGGCAGGTAAAACGTATTCTTCCAAAATTATCGGACGAGAATAGCCAGCCTTCATCGTCTTCAAAGAAGATTCAAATTTCTGACGCATGTATCGACGCATGAAGAAATCAACATACCAAGAAGATTTCTTGCAATAGAGCAAGCCTCCATTAACCCAGAGGAGATTATTTTCCTTACTCAAGTGACCGAGTTGAGATGAGCAAATAGTCCTTCCATCATCCAGAACTCCTATTGCCGCTGCTGAATTCTCGTTGAAATGGAAATCCAGATTTCCACTGATTAGTTGCCCCAACCAAAAAAGATCTTTATCACCATACATGATACTGCCACTTTTGCGCCAATATTGCAATGATAACGATATAAGGAGGCCACTTATATGAGAAGGCCGATGCATGACAACCATCCCGCTCTCCATCACATGCTTGGACCTGAAACGAAAAAAGTTATTGGTTAAGAGTTTTTCGTCCACCTGGATGTTGAAAACTTTGTTTTTCGGGATCAAGCTGCATAAAAAATCATATTTCTTCTGGGATATTGTCTCCAGAAGTTCTCTATCTCTGAAGAAATAAGCTCCAGTTGCGATGAATTCGTTGGATTCTAGCATTTCAGAAGGCCTGACAAAGGGCACAACATCCAAATCCATCAATATGATGTTTTCAAAATTGCTAAATAAAGCAGCAAGCCACTTATTATTGTAGCCCTTAAAAACCGAGCGGTAATTTTCCCGAAGAACAGGTTGCGTGTCTATAAATTCGATGTTTTGAACCAACTGAGTCGATTCAGTTGCAGAGGCCGCTTTCAAAATCCTTGACCTCGCTTTCTCCGAAATAGGTTTTTCATGTACAAATTGTATGGGCAACTCATTTCCAAGTTCTATTAAAACATGCAAAAGCCTCTCTGCGTAAAATGATCCGGATTCATGTAGGCTGATCACGATACCACTCCCTTTGGACACTTTTATGTACTTACGCCAAAATGAAGTATTAGGGTCGTCTATAGGACTTGATTGGTGAATATTAGATAAGACAGGTAGCTCTTCTGAGAACATTGGTAAGAGAAGACGAGAATATTCATGCTTCGCTTGATTTGGAACATCATTCTCGACAAAACATCTTAAATACACCCGCAAGTGATCAATATGATTACTTATCTCGGCATAAGAAAGAAATCTTGATGTAGAGGGAGTCAGCTGGGAGATTTTGTCAAGCGTCTGGAAATATGTGGTACATTTTTTTTCTAGGCTTGTGGCTGAGGATATCTCGAAATCCAGCAACTGCAACACCTGCTCAAACAGATAACTCTGGAAGGAAAGATTGGGCCAAAAGAGGAATATGAAAGCAAGACACGCTGCACAAATTACTACCAACGTAACTCGAGTCTTAGCTTTCATGTTTTTTGGTGAGGGTTCATATTTCCACAAGAACGGCAACGGTGGTGTGCATGGTAAAGAACTAAAGGCAGATTACACCCATGGCACCGCAGATGATTTAGATCTACTTGTGGATATTCGAAGCTATGACAAAAAGCGATAAGAAGGTCGTTTAAAAATTTGGTGTGTAATAACTATATTCGATTGAGGTACAAAAGAAGCTGGAAGTAGGTTTTCAGAATGAAGTGACGTCAGTGCTGGGTGATTGCTGTCCTGGCTCACCGCACATAAATTTGCCGTTCTTGTCATACAACTCTACAGGCGGAGAGAACACCCAACGACAACATGACTTCCAAAAAACAAAAATTGAATCGACTCCATAAATTCGGCAGTGATTATTACAAAAACGAAATCTCGGCGCAAACCGCAATGCTGAAATATAAGAATGATGAGAACAAACCGTACAATATTCTCTTAAGGAAGCTCGAAGAAACTCTGGGCGAAAGAGACGCTATCAAACCCAGAAAAACGGTGGCCCATTGGTTTATCAGAGATTTTCGTATACGGGACAATAATGGATTGTCCAAAGCCAATAAGTTTGCTCAAAAGCATAACATGAATATGCTATCATTTTGGGTTTATTGCCCCGAGATGGAAAAGTCCCATAAACTCAGTGATTTTCAAAGATACTACCGATTCTTGAGTATGGTCCAAGTGCAAGAGAAACTCGAGAAGCTTAATATCAATTTGGTCATCGTCAGGGCTGAAACTCGCTCTGAGATTCTTCCGAGCGTACTAACATTCTTGAAAAAATATGATGTTTCTCATGTTTATTCGAATTTAGAGTATGAGGTTGATGAACTTCGCTTGGCTACCTCGGCTGTGTCAAGTTTTCTTGATGAAAAAACGAGTTTTATGCCTTATCATAACAGTTGTATCGTGAACCCGGGGGTATTGAAAACAAAGTCCAAAGGCACTCAATTCGCCGTTTTTTCGCCCTGGTTTCGAGCATGGCTCAGCGAAGTTGATCAAACACTACTCTCAGAAGACGGCTTTGAATTCGATACCCCGATTAAAGTCGAAAGAACTACACCTGTTGCTCAAAAGGACACTGAAATCCCTCCTCTAGACGGTATCGATAAAGAAAAGTTCCATAAATATTGGAAGTGGATTGGTGAAGATGGTGCTCTCAAGCAACTTACAAAGTATATCGATTCCGACGAGATTGAGAAGTACGACAAGGAGAGAGACTTTTTGGATCTTGATTCAGTCTCCCACATGAGTGTTCATATATCTTCCGGAACAATTTCTACCAGAACCATCGTACAAGAGCTCACGAAAGGTAGGAATATAAAGAGTTTGAACCATGTCAGCAACTCTGGAATCTTTGAATGGATAAGGCAAGTTTCGTGGAGAGATTTCTACAAGCATGTCGTATGTTATTGGCCATATGTGTGTATGTTCAAACCTTTTCATTTAGAGTACGATTTTATCGATTGGGAATACAACAAGGATCATTTTGATAGCTGGTGTGAGGGAAGAACTGGCTATCCGATTGTGGATGCATGCATGAGATGTTTAAATGAAACTGGCTATTTAAATAACAGGGGCCGTCTCATTGCGGCTAGTTTCCTTTCTAAACATTTGTTGATTGACTGGAGGCACGGAGAGCAATACTTCCATTCAAAATTGATTGACGCTGACTTCTGTTCAAACAACGGCGGCTGGGGGTTTTCTGCAAGCACAGGAGTGGACCCACAGCCATACTTCCGTATTTTCAACCCCTGGACACAGTCGGTAAGATTTGATCCAGAGGGAGAGTTCATCAAAAGATGGGTTCCGGAATTGAAAACTATCGACGCTAAATCTTTACACAAGGAAAGCAGAGGTGCTTTAGTAAATGACTATCCTTCTCCTATCGTTCAGCACAGTGAGTCCAGGCTTAGAGCTTTAGAACGGTACAAGTCCGCAATGGAAGTGGGGAGAAAAACCTTACAGTAGGACAGACTTGAATATGCAAGGTATATTAGAACAAGGTGCTCTCAGTGACCAATTTTATAATCATGTCAAAGCATTCAATGGATGAATTCTGTGCGGTTATTCTTTCTTTGTCCGAAACATCGTAAAGTAATGACTCCTTTTGTAGATCAAATCGTATAAACCTGAGCTTTTCGGAAGCATTTTTGAATCTCCTGGAAATTTCCTCATATTGTTGGCCTTTACTCGTTTCAATTCTGGCAGTTAGCGAAGTGGAGCACGCAAAGTAGCTTTCATTGATGAGAGAATTGGCAGTCCCCAACACAAAACTGTTGACACCGCAATCAAAGCATGCTGATTTCGAGGGCGCGCTATCCGAATACACTATACCCATCTGCAAAACTCGAAGGTTTTTCAAATTGGTTAAAATGTCAGGCAAGTTGGATATTTGTGAATACTCTATGGGAAGCTTCAAAACTCGTAACTCTTTAAGCATTGATAAACCGATAACAGATTCCAACGAATAGCTGAGTTTTTTCTTCGGACATACCGAAACTGATGAAGGATCAACAATATCGCAGCAGAGATTGAGGTATTTCAAAGTAGATGCATGTGTTTGGAGGCAGTTGACAAGTGGTGCCAAATTGACTTGGTGTTCGGTTCGTATTAATTTTATATGAACGCTGACCTTTTCCAAACCTTTCATTTGAGACAAAGCGCTAAATGTTGACCGATTGTAGCAAAGTTCATTTGAGAGGTTGAGATTCAACAGCTTCACAGATATGAGGTCAGGTGCCAAGACATCAATAAATAGATTACGAGGTGGTGTTCTCCTTCTGAATGCACTCGTAGTCGGGTATGAAGGACTCGATTCGAAAAGACACTCAGTGCAATTATTGATAGATAAATGCTCCAATAGACTAATTTCGATATTCTCCTTCAAACGCGTTGCATCAGACGCCGAAAGTGATATATCCTTCAAGCTAAGCGACTTGAGATTGAGTTTCGAATTCAACTTCTTGTCAAAGAGGGACGAGATGAACGTAGCCGGGTCGAAGGGTTGAAGCAGCTCAACGCTACTATTCAACGCACTCTGGCAACAATTTTCAAGGCGACAAGTAAAGTCGTTTTCGCGCAAAGACAACTTTCGTGAGATAGCCAACGAAGTTATCGACGGGAAATTAGACACGTCTATCGTCCTTAGTGACTTATTGGTGCTGAAGTTTGAAATGCTCAATTGATGGAGGTTGGAGAAAGCAACCTGCGGAAAGTTGACATCAGCAAAGCTAAAATTTCCGCATAGACTTTTAAGACGGTTGTGGTTCGGTAATAATGAAATCATGCGAGCATCGAGTAGGTTATGGGTCGATGCCCACAGAATAATCTCAATGTTGGTCAAACTGGGAAGTACTTGCAGTAGATATTGATTCAACTCTAGCTGTGACATATCGGGAAATTGCTCTTCCACCACAAAACGTCTAACATATTTTCCAAACTGGGGATTTTTGATCAAGAGCTTGAAGAAGCGGATCAAAGAGTATAGCGTGCGAATCACAGTGGGTTCACAGGGATATTCATGATATACAAACCAATCGTTGGCCGGATCAGCAAACACGTCGTCGAATGAGGTACGCGAAGAATCCACGATGATTGCTTGGAACAACTGTGGCTGGAGCAAAGCGTAAAATTGCTTGCTTGTGTAGGCTAAATGTAGAAGGTCATGCTGGGGCAACCACCGAACAAGATGCTGGATCACTTCGGGAGGAAAAGTAATCATGTAAGGAAAAAAAGAACGCGTGGCTGGGGAATCTCGAAAGGCCAATCCATTCATGGTCGTTGGGAACGGGATTAGACTTATATGTTTTGTAGTGGGTGCAAAATTGAGGCGGACAATCCGGAGTTCGGATATGTGTCACGTGAGTGGGATAAAAATAGGGTTCGGGCGACGAATGATGGCACGGATGACGTTTTCGGGAGGATTATTTCACCACTGAGATGGCCGAACGCAATATTTTCTTCCGATTTGCGGTGGGAGGTGAGACTGGAGGGGTGGACATGCCAGTGGGCCTCAAGTGAAACCCGCGATCGGGGTGTGGTGTACGGGTGTATATTTGTGGTAATTTCACATCCTCCTGGTGGTGTAAGACCGAGAGCAGGGAAGGAGAAAGGGGAGGCAAGAGCGGATGGGGACCAACAGCAACACCAGGGCCTAGCTACAAGGGGATGGGCCAGGTTGTGGTGCACAGGTGTTTGTTTCGTATCGGGAAATGTTTCCTGGATGACACTAATGACATTTACATGATGCAAGACGCATTCCGCCGTATAACCAACGGGATTGCGACATGGCGCAGGTGCGATACGGCACGCCACCTGGCTGAATGCCGTCCCTCTAGTAGCCAACTGTGCCGAGATAACGCAACCGCCCTGAATGCTAACCACCGGCACACCCGCGTCGCTGAACCGGGAAGCCGGCGGGTGAGCAGGCGGTCCGTATCACGTGATCACAGAACTCGGCCAATCACAGGCGGTGTGACAGTTTCCTTCCGCCCGCAGACACCCGTGCCTCCCACGGTTGGACAGTGGCGCACTGGCTGCGCGGGCGTGCGGCGCCCAACGAAAAAGAAATCGCCCGGTGCATACGAAAGGGCACTCCCGTTCCAACTCCCACTTCGCTCGTCTGCTCCTGGCCCCCAAACTTCCGCGGCGTCTACTTCTGCCGTTTCTGTCCTGGTTTTTTTTCCCGCTGTTATCTTCCCGGTGCTCCCAACCTGTGATTGCGCCACCGCCTAATTAAGCAGTTCCTGATCGTCTAGATACTACATCCCACACCGCCAGTCACCATCGTACTAGTCTCCCGTGATTTATCAAAGCGACTTCAGTCTCCCAGTGGCCAAATCTAATTCCGCTCCAGTCTTTCTGCGACTCTGCCACTTCTTCCGGTGACTTCCCACTGTCCACCAACCCAACCTCCCTACCTAATCTCGTGACCTGGTCACCACCCACCCCCATGTTCAACACCACCATTTTTGACAACACCCAGCCCCTGCAGGATGCCGGCGACTTCCTCAACGCCCAGCCCATCGACATCACCTACCAGCGACAACCGTCCATCTTCAACAACCAGCGGTTCCGCCGCGAGAGTATTGCCCACTCCCAGGGCATGGGCGGCGTGCTGTGGGGCTCGGTTACCATCGGCCTGTGGCTCAAGGACGAGGTGATGATGTACGGCTCCCAGAACCCACAGCCGCAGTACAACATGATCAACCCCCGCCGCGGCCTGGTGCGGTTTCTGAACCAGCCGGTGGTGCCGCACGCAAGTATGAGCATGTCGCCACCCAACACCACCAGCTACCTCCCCAACTTGGAGGCGGACTACTGCAAGGACTACCTGTGCTGCGGGCAGCTCCTCCCCACGTTGCACGACTTGCTTCGGCACTACGAGGAGGCGCACATCACCAACTCGCCGCCACACGAGCCCAACGCGCACTTGCTCAACACCCACCGCGCGCGCAACCTCAACAACATCCACAACGTCATGGAGACCGTCTCCACCAACGACGTGTTCCTCAACAACCACACACAGCAGCACGTGCATGGCGGCGCCCAGTATCTCCCGCAGGCCCACTTCAACCTCCAGCAGCAGTCGCTCGCGCACGGCGCCATGAACACCACCATCCTGCCCTCGCTGGCGTTGAACCAGCCGGAGCAGGCCAATCTCCACTCGCCGCCGGTGCCGCAGGGCGTGTCGCCGTTGGCGGCATCGCAACCGCCACGCCGCGCCGCGCCTCAGCAGCAGTTGGACCCGGACGCCGACAGCATGTATATCGACGACCCGGCGCGCCACTTGTACGTGATGGAGAACGAGGAGTATAAGCCGTTCAAGTGTCCGGTGATTGGGTGCGAGAAGACCTACAAGAACCAGAACGGGCTCAAGTACCACCGGTTGCACGGACACCAGAACCAGACGCTCAAGGAGAATGAGGACGGCACATTCTCTATCATCGACCCGGAATCCAACACTCCTTACCTCGACGGCGCGGGCATGGAGAAGGATAAGCCGTACCGGTGCGAGGTGTGCGGGAAACGGTACAAGAACTTGAACGGGTTGAAATACCACCGCGGCCACACCACCCATTAGTTACCCTCATTCTGCTTCTGCACTTGCATTATTTACTGACTTCATTTTTTTTACTCGGGTTACGGAACATTGTCTTGATACCTGCCGTGTATCAAGTACTTCATAGACATTAGCTAGAAAAGAACTGTATGTGACGTGGTTGTAGCGCGCTAATCAGCACCAACAGAATCAATACTATATTCTTCATACCAACTGCTTCAGTGTACCTTCCCCATGAAACTATCTCCTGTCGTCACGGAATTCCCGCTATTTTTCACCCGCCACTTTATCTACACCTCCATCCTCGCCCTGTCGATACTATTGGTTCTTCTACCAATCTCAATTGTCTCCTACTTGAGTTTCTATAAGACATTGATCCCCACAGAACGCTATTCCATTCCCTTTTCCCACCACTCGTCGAATTTTGCCGTTTTCCACTCTGGTGAAGCCGCAGCATACGCCAACGCCAACAATGATCTCGATTTCCTGGTGAGATTCAACCTCAACGCCATTTGCAAACAAGAAAAGTCGTTCCACCAACTCCACTACAAGTTCCAGCTATCAGAAGTCAGTTTATCGTCAGATTACATCATCAATTGTGACCTGAGATACATCTACGCCGAGAGAAACTGGTGGATTCCATATCATTTGCGGTACTGGGTTCCTCCCATCTTGGTGGATATCTTCAAGCTAGTGAATGCAGAAATCGAGCTTGTAGATATACCAGGAGAGGAGCTCCAGGAAAAACTTGTGTTGGCCCAGGGAGGTAAAATCTCCTTGATCGATCTGCAGTTTCTCATTGTTGACTGGAGGAAATCCTCTGTTGACCTTGTAATAAAGTGGACCGGAGTACGATACTACCTCGTTGAATTTTACTATACGAGTTTCGTCATTGGAGTGCTTGCGTTTTGGGGGGCGTCTTCCATTTTCTGCGTCATGTCAGCGTTGGCTGTGCTGAGTTTTTTGCGGGTAAAATTCGCTACGGCCGTGACCAAAAAATAATTATATGAATTGTATGAAGACATACATGGGGTTAATTATGCAGCATTAAGAAGCTTGGCTTCAGTGAAATTATCAATTGGCAAAAACGGAATGATCCGCTGGAAATATGTCTGCTCGTCAACATCACCAGGACATGTATTGTCCTCGTCCGGAAGGTAGTTGGCCTGGTCGGTCTCGACTCGCTTGAACAAGTAACTCTCAAACTCGTCCACGATTGCATTCCATTCATTCAATGATTTGCCGAGAATAACGATGCCGGCGTTAGACTTCATGTTCTCTAGGAGATTGCGGCTGAAATTCTGCAAATCTTTCTGGTCTGCCTCCGACAAGATCTCTTCGTCAAGGAGAAAGCACTCATTGGTGATATAGAACCGGTTATATATATCAGAGTTCAAGTAAATTGATACCGACGGCAATCTTGGTTCTTTCGGCATTGTAAGATGCGATATGTTAGGCATACCCTTGCTAGGATAAAACGGGCTGCCGTAATTTCCCGCATTGGCCCTTTGCATCATGAGGTACTTGTCGCTCGCGCTTTCATGATCGATCACCAAGTCAAACTTGAATAGCGGTCGCATGATTTCCGGTGGAACTCTGAATAGTTCTGGTGGCTGCTGGTCGATGGATGAAGGCGATGAGTGCGCAGACGAAACTGAACTGCCAAGGCAGTCAGATAAGAGGCTGGAAGATTCCGATCCGGAGGTGGTAGAAGACTCGGTCGAGTTTTCGTTTGTGTGGCCCGATGATGACCGAAGCGATCCGAGACTGGTACTGGACAACTTGAAAGTAGGCGAAAACGCCGCCGACAATGATGTAAGTGACTTGGAGTTGCGGGATTTTGCCAAGGAGCCATTGTTTTCCATGCGGTCGTTGCGGAGTCTGTTTGGGGGACTCATTGCAAATGCACCGTCTTTGCTTTCATCGGCAGAAAGCAATTTGAAGATCTTGCTTAGCAGGCCAATCAACGAGTGATTCTGTTGGATTTTCGACGTAATGGGGCTGGCGGTGCCGTTGTTAGAGTACTGCGCCGGGGAGCTGGGCAACGAGGTACAGGTGTAAATGGCCTCGTCAAAGATCTCGTACGGATGAGTCTTGCGCAAGTCGCTGGTTTTGGAAATGGTCGTGGTGTTTACTGTGGCAATGTCGTCAATGGACGAAAGTTTCGGGTTCATGGGCACAATACCAAACTTCCTGTTGACCATGGGCGCACCCGGCGCAAAGTTCAAGTTGGCCAAGGATCCGGTGGCATCGGAGGCGAGAACGCGTTGGATGCCGTCGTAGATGTAGCAGACCTTGTTTCTGATGCGCTTTGTGTTCTGAAGTGAGTGGGAGTTCTCGTAGTTGTTGATGCCAATCACGCGCCAAATCAAGAGCCGAAAGTATTGCGCCCGCACAAGCGGACTCCAGTGGGTGAAAAAGAGCATCCACACGTGAGAGCTGGTGAGCCAGGTGGAAAAATTCAGCTTGTAGCTCATGTCCGGATTGAGGAGCCAGCCCTTCAAGTACGGCACTGTCTCTGGCGCCTGGCTGCGGGAAAAGGCGTGGGGGATCTTGTCCCACACATTGAATAAGAAGGCAAGGTTACGGAGAATCGCCTGCACGTGGTGGGTGGACGAGAGCATCAAGTAGCAGCAGCCGAGCCAAAACTCCCAGTTGATGTTGGATGCGTCGATGACGTGGTTGGAGTACTCGTACACTAGGTTGAGCAAGAGACCGTTCTTGTTGAAGTCGTAAATGGTGATGGAGCGGGCAATGCTTGTGAGAAACGCATCGAAGCACGCATTCAAGGTGGCGGAGTGCGCAATGGGCGAGAAGTCAATGTCGCGAGATGTCTTGAACAACTTGATGATGCTTGTATAGTTTGTGTCGGTGGTTTTGTATGGGAAGCCAACGGTAAGCAACCGGTCGTCATTGTTGCGTTTATCGCCTGAAGAAGCCAGTTCTTGGGTCACGGGAGAAGGTTTCTGCATGTTGGCCAGGATCCGGTTGATGGACAGGCGGAACACGTGGAACATGTGGCTGGCGATAATGTGGAACCCCGGGAACAACTGTAGCGGAACCGTGGCGTCTGCGGCGGCACTGCCAATGGTCATGTAGTGGCGAAAGAACGATATGAAAACGTCGCTGTCGCTGCTGCACCACCGGAGCACCCATGCACCGCCAGGGTCACAGATGCCAGCCACAGGGTGTTTTGGAGGCGGTATGGCGTTGATAGCGGGGCGCTTCGCTTTTTCGAGGGAGGTGAGGCCGTGGTAGTCGATCCACGAGCCAAGATGGGGCGGAAAGGCGGCTCGGGCAGCCGCGACAGTTTCGGCGGAGCACGAGCTGAATCCTTCAGCGCCGGAACCTCCGCCTCCTCCTGGTGCAGTTCGCGGTGTATTTCTAGCCGCGGGCTTTGCTCCGGCTCGGGCTGCGCCAAAACTGTCGCTGTCGTTGCACGCGTCCACCATCGCCTGCTTCACATTCAATAGAAAAAGCAACGCGCCCGCCACCTCCGGCAAGTGGAAGAAACTGTATGCAAACACCTTGCCCACAAAAGCACTCATGAAGATCGGCACCACCTTGAGCGCCTTGAGCCGGCTGATGCAGTAGTCCAACGTATCCGTCAAACCGCGGCGGTACACCGCTAGACTCTCGGCATCTCCACACACCCACTCGGGCCGCGCGAGAATCCGCGAAACACACTCCAAGTACGCGCTGCGGTCCGACACCAGCACCAGCGCTGTGTGCGACGCTAGCGCCGCCAAGATCAGCCGCCACCACTCGGCCAAGATCGCAGTCAAGATGCTGGCAAAGCTGGCGTAGAGCTTCAGAGAGCGGGGGAACACCTGGTCGAGCGCCTGCTGCAGGCGGAGAAACGGGAGAAGCAGCGTGCGCAACATGTTGGCCTTGACTATACCCGTGTGTTTCGCATCGAACTTGGCCAACGCCAACTCCAATTTCTTGAAGTGTTTGAGCTTCTGCTTGATGATACGGTCGTCCAACGCAGCCGGCAGCGGTGGCGGGCGGAGGGCGGCGGTGCTGGCGTCGCTGGCGGTGGTGGAGCCGCTGGCGCCGGGAGTAGGAGCCTTGGGGGTGGTGGTGGACTCCGACGCCACGGAAACGGACGAGTGCGAGTCGTACAGCGTTTTGCGGCGGGCGATGGAGGGGAGTTTGACCATCGCAGAAGGGGGAACGGAGGCTTAGTTTGTAGTTGCAGCCACGATCATAGGATGTGGGCGGGTGATAACAAGGTGCGACTGGAAAAGCGATAAGCGAATGTGGGAGCTGATGTAAACAGAATCAGAGGTGCACCGGGGGTCGGGAAATGTCAACGAAGTCGGATTTTGAGCCAGCGAGTATCAGCGCCGAGTCAAGCGAAGGAGAATGTGTCAGTGAGAAGAAGTAGCCGGGAACTGAGTGTGGGTCGGGAGGTATGGAACCCAGAGTATGTGGCACTGCATGCAGAAGTGGGCCGAACTGCAGACGGTGCCAGAACAAACCCGGTACCGTATGTTCTGCCGGACACGGTAGGGTCACTGCGGGTTGAAATGGAGCGGCAGCAGAATCTTTGGCGGGCGTGGCTGGTTCGATTGGGTTTTTGCTCGCTTGAGCGGCCTCCAGTTTGGTTGTTTGGCTGCAGAGTCATTGTTAGAATAGTATAGGCTCCTGCAGCCAGCGCTGGAGGCGCAGGCCACCTGCGTTTGCTACATTCCATTCACCGACGTTGGCAGCGATGCGATTGGACTTCACTATGTCACGGCGCATGCAATCTGATTGAATCTTGGATATTTTCCAGCTGCGACGGCCACTA
Source organism: Clavispora vitiphila (assembly GCA_030557995.1). Classification (NCBI taxonomy): domain Eukaryota; kingdom Fungi; phylum Ascomycota; class Pichiomycetes; order Serinales; family Metschnikowiaceae; genus Clavispora; species Clavispora vitiphila. Next base: position 14,584 of record JANIJR010000034.1, read on the forward strand.
TGGAAAAGGTTTCAAATTGGCCGAGGCGCTTGTTGTTCGATGATCTTGGTGCTGAAGCAAATGCTCTGTTGAGCCTGCAGGCTCTCCCGCTCTTTCCATCGATTTTCTTGTACGTATGCTGTAGCACATACTGGAGCACATACTGGAGCACACACTGTTGCGTCTACTGTAGCATATACTGGAGCACATACTGTTGCGTCTACTGGAGCATATACTGGAGCACACACTGTTGCATATACTGCCGCGGTACTGTTACCTCCATCTTCTCCCATTCTACTGTGCAACTTTCCAAACATACATTGGGATCTGTTCCCCTACTACTTCCGGAAGATGCATGAGATTCACTACATTGCTATGTACTGTGTGCAGGCGTGTCTCAGCTGCTACTCCACGGCTTTCGCTTTCAAGGCGTCAATCACCTTGCGGAGAGTCTCCACTGTTCTGTTGAGCTTGGCTTCGCTTTCCTCAAGTTCAGCAATTCTTGCGTCCTTCACCGAATCATCCTCGGACTCCGATTTTTTCTTCGCGGACTCCACTTTTTGCTCGAGGTCAGAAATGGCGCGCTGGTGTGTCTCTGCTTCCTGCGCCTGAGTCTGGAGTGCTTCTTCCAACTCTCTGGCCTCGGCCTCGCTTGCGGCCAATTTTTGTTGCAACTCATTTTTGGCGGAAACCTCGGACGCAATTTGACTCTGCAATTTTTTCTCCTGCTCTTTCAACTCGGAGGTGGCCTGTTCCAATTGATGTTGTAACTGCGCGTTTTGTTGTTCGAGCTCGGCTTTCTTACCCGCGGCACTGGAGAGCTCACCCACCTGGCTCTTACTTTCCTCTGCTTCTTTGACCAACTTTTTAATCTCCTTCTTGTTGTGCTCTGCTTCAGAAGTCAATTTCTCAACCTCCTTCTTGGACTCGTCCACTTCTTTGCTCAATTTCTCGATCTTCGCTTCAAGCTCGCTTTTCTCCTTCTCAGCCTCACTCTTCTCTTTTTCAAGCTCGCTCTTCTCCTTCTCGAGCTCGCTCTTTTCTTTTTCAAGCTCGCTCTTCTCCTTCTCAAGCTCGGCAATTTTCTCTCCCAAGTCACTGGTCTTTCTTTCCGCGTCTTGGATCTGTTTCTTTGCTTCAGCACTGTTCTTGGCGAGCTCTTCTTTGGCGGCCTCAAGTTCCTTCTTCGCACCACCTATTTTCTCTTCGTAATCAGCCTTGGCGCTCTCGAGCTCATTTGTCACCTCAGTAGCCTTCTTGGCCACCTCCTTCTTTTCCTCTTCGACCGCCTTTAACTTCTCGGCGATTTCTTCCTTTTGCTTTTCCAACTCACCAATCTTTTCTGTGAAAGAAGCGGTTTCAGCAGCAGCAGCAGTAACAGCCTTTTTCTTTTCTTCCTCAGCAGCGGCAAGAGATTTTTCGAGTTCAGAGTTGCGTTCTTGCAGTTGCTTAAGCTCCTCTTCTGCCTTCTCCGCCCTCTTGGACTTCTCTTCTAATGCACTCTTGGAATCGTTAATTACATTCTCCTGCTTCTTGATGCTTTGTTCTGCCTCTTCCACTTTCCTGGTAAACGTTTCCAAAGAGTCCTTGGTCTTCTCGACTTCCTCGGTCAACGTCGCAATTGAAGCGTCCTTCTGGAGATTTTCAGCCTTAAGAGAATCGACATCCTTAGTGCTCTTTTCGAGATCGGACTCCAAAGTCTGGATTCTCGCACTCTGCACCTCGTTCTTGGTGGACAAGGACGTGCTCTCCTTGGTGGCGTCTTCAACCTTCTTTGTGGTTTCAGCCAAATCTTCTCTTATCTTCTTGTTCTCAGCCTCAAAATCTGCAATCACAATGTTGGCCTTTTCCAAATCCGACTCAAACTTGTTTTTATCTTCAGTGATGGATTGCAACAGTTTTTCCAATTTCTCCACTTTCGAGGTCAATGCTTCAACATTGGTTGTGAGCTCGTCACAAAGTCCGGTGGCCTTTTGCAAAGCAGTGTCCAATTCGGCAATCTTGATGTCCTTTTCGGCAATGATTCTGGAAGTTTCCGCATTGAGCTTAAACGTGAAAGATTTCTCCGCCGCCTTGGCGCTTTCCACTGCCTCGTCAAGTTTCTGTTTCAAAGTGGCCACAGCTTTCTCCGCTTCTTTCGCCTTGGAGCTGATGGTGTCTTTCTCACCACTCAAACGTTTGATTTCAGAGGCAGATTCGGAGTTTTTCTTTTGCAATTCCGAGATCTGCTTGTCCAATTGGGAAATCTTGGTCTCGCTGGTTTTGGATTGGGTCTTGAGCCTGTCTGATTCCGCATTAAGCTCCTTCGCCTGCTTGGACTTTTCGTCAATTTGCAGTTGGAGCAATGAGATTTTCGAATCGGCGGTCTCTCGGACTTCCTTGAGCTCCGCAATTTTTGCTTGATACAATTGGACTGCTGCAGCAGTTCCCAAAGTACCTACCGCTGCAATGAATTGAGTGAAAGACATTCTGACAAGTATTTAGCTGGTTAAGAAAATTTTTGAATTTCCACAGCAAACCGCCTATAGGAAGGCATCGGGTGTCTGTCTGCATACAGTTGCGGTTTCGCCTAATTCGGCTGTTATAATGATCCGGCAACAACCAACGGTTGCACGGCATTAAAGGTTTCATAAGACGGGACTGAGTTTCGCTGCTCTATTTTGGATAGCTTTTTTTTCTACTTGTGCTTAATGTGGGAATATCGGTGTTCCAAGTACTAATTGTCTGCGTGGCACATTTGCGATTCGCGCAAGATTTTGTCGGAAGAGAAGCATTACGTGGCAAAAACGCGTCCACCTGTCATAAAAAAAATGGAATGGGGGCACTTGGCTCGGTGAACGGTTTGGGAGAATAGCCGAGAACCAAACAAAAACATCCCTTTGACTAACTAGAACTACACCTCCCACCCACTCCCGCTTCACACCAGTACCTCCCACAACATGCACACGACCAGCTCAACCACAGATAGAGACCCCAACACGAGCACACCCGTGCCTCCCCTACTTATCGCGAGACCATAGCACCAGGCATGTGAAATTCCATTGGACAAACTACTCCATCTACATAGAAATGGACATCACCCCCTCCCACGGAGCCAGGTCACGGTCTAGATCGCGGTCTAGAACTAGAAACTCTACCGCCAATTCCAGATCCACCTCTTCGAGCCGAAGACCTTCGCTCAGTGGAAACCGCAGATCGTTATCTTCCACTTCTTTGTCCAAATTGACCATTACCCCAACGACGGTGGACGCGACGCAAGAAAGAGTCATTCCAAGCATCAATGTTGTTCTAGACAATACTTTGCCATTGGATTTCTTCAAGCAGGAGATTCTTGGCCTCATCAAGGCGTTGCGGTTGGCAAAGTGGCAAAAACGCCAGTTGGTCGCGAGCAACTTGCAAGTGACGAGAATCTCGGGCGCCCTCACCAACTCCATCTACAAGATCGAGTACAAAGACACTTATGTGCAGCCTCCGCCCCCATCGTTGCTCTTGCGGGTGTACGGTAAGAACGTGGACTCGATCATTGACCGCGACTCAGAATTGCAGATTCTTATCAAGCTCTCGCTGAAGAAAATCGGGCCTAAGCTCTTGGGTATTTTCGACAATGGCCGTTTTGAGCAGTTTTTGGACGGTTTCGTCACCTTGGGTAAGAACGAGCTCCGCGACCCGGTGATTTCGCTGATGTTGGGCCGCAGAATGAAGGATCTCCACTACAAAATCGATTTGGACGAGCGTGACTACGCTTTGGAGTTCCCGGTGGCATGGGTGCAGATCTTGAAGTGGATGCAGCTTTTGGAAGAAGATATTTTGCCCACATATGATCCGAAAATAGTGGAGGAGGCGCTATTGGTGCCGTGGGCCACCTTCCGGGCGTTGGTGTTCCGGTACCGAGACTGGCTTTTCTCCAAGTACGACACGGACAACTTGTCGCAAAACTACCGCTTCTGCCACAACGACACTCAGTACGGCAACTTGTTGTTGAAGAGTTCGTTCGATTCGAAAAGGGTGGTGCCTGGCACGACCAACAAACACGACAAGGACTTGGTGGTGATTGATTTCGAGTATTCTGGACCCAATTTCCCCGCGTTCGACATTGCCGACCACTTTTGCGAGTGGATGTCCGACTATCACGACACAGAACGGCCGTACTTTGTCCATGACCAGATGTACCCCAGCCAGAAGGAGATGTTGAACATGCTCACTTCGTATGTGGAATACGATTTTGTGTCACCTAGCTCCAACTTGAAAACCGCCACCAAGGTGGATGCAAATGACGCCAAGGCGTTGGTGGAGTACGAGGTGAAGAAAATTTACAACGAGGTGATCTTCTGGCGGGCCACGGTGCAGATGTACTGGGTCACGTGGGGTCTTATTCAGAACGGCGCCAATGTCTCCAAGGATGGGGTGGATGAGTTGAGCTCGAGATCTGAAGAGAAGGGTGTCCACAGCACGTACAACATCACCACCGGATTGGAGTCGGTGACGATCCAGGAAAGCGCGATTGCAGAGGAGGAGGCGATCACCTCGACGGACGACGACTTTGACTACTTGAAGTATACGCAGCAGAAGGCGGCGTTGATTATTGGCGACATGATTTCGTTTGGGCTTCTTAGTATCTCCGACGTTGCACCTCAGTACCACAACACAATCAAGTTTTTAGACACGCAGTGTTTAGATATATAGAATTGACGGCTGCTCAAGCAAGCTACTTGTGCTCGTGAGAAGAGAGCCCGAGAGGCGCAATGAGAATTCTTCAACTGGCTCTGCATTAGAGTCACACACGCATTCCGGCTGCAGCTAATGTAGGCGGTCGAGCGATTGTTTAAATGGTGAAGCCTTTTGGTGAAGGCGAGCCATCGTACCAGGCCACATAGTCGCGTGGCCATGATGGCATTATATACCGTAGTGCCAACATCGGAACGATACTAGGTGCTGTGGACTAGGGAGCACGAGTCCATTGGTGGTTTAGTAGGAGTGCCCATCTATCATTAGACTGAGTCCCAGCCGACACCTCTGGAGACTTTCAAACTATCCATGTTTAACGTGAAAGCTGAAGAGACGATCTGCATCAACGACTCACCCATCCCACCACGAAAGAGGATGTGTGGACCTGGCATGCGGTTCCACTCCAGTGATACTACGGTACAAACTTTCCCACACACAAACACACTTCCGCAGCAAACCTCAGTGGTGCAGTTGGTGCGACTTTGTCTGTGGATTGGACATCCTGCAGTCCGATAACCATCGATACCACCATGCTCTCGTTTCGAACCACCGGCTACAACGGCTACGGCGTGCGGTACCTGCCGTTCTTCGACAACAAGCTTGCGGTGGCCGCGGCCGCCAACTTCGGCCTTGTCGGCAACGGAAAACTCTTTGTGCTCGGCATCGACGACTCGGGCCATATCCGCCAGGAAACGGCGTGGGAAACCCAGGACGGCGTGTTTGACGTGGCGTGGAGCGAGATCCACGAAAACCAGATGGCGGCCGCGTGCGGCGACGGCCTGGTGAAGCTCTTTGATCTCACCGTGGGGCGCTTCCCCGTGATGAACTACGCCGAGCACACGCGCGAGGTGTTTCTGGTCAAGTGGAACTACGTGGACAAGGTGAACTTCGCCACGCTGTCGTGGGACGGCACCATCAAGGTGTGGACGCCCAACAGGGCCCAGTCGTTGGTCACGCTCCGGCTGGAACTGGACCACAGCGCGAGAACAGACGCTGCCCGCACCACTCCGCAAAAGGGTTTCAACACCTCCAGCTGCGTCTACAACGCCACGTTTTCGCCGCACTCGCCGCTGACGCTCGTGAGCTGCACCGGCGCGCTGCATGTGCAAGTGTGGGACGTGCGGGCGCCCCGGCCGCTCCAGGTGGACTTTGTGGCCCACGGCGGCCTCGAGACGCTCCTGTGCGACTGGAACAAGTACAAGCCGACCATCATTGCGCTGGCGGGCACCGACAAGGCGGTGCGGGTGTGGGACTTGCGGATGATTGGCCAGGCGGACGCCAACGCCCACCAGCCGGCGTTCCACGCCCGCGGGCCCACGCCGCTCAACGAGCTTCTCGGCCACGAGTTCGCCGTGCGCAAGGTGGTGTGGTCGCCGCACCGCGCGCAGGAGCTCTTGTCCACGTCGTACGACATGAGTGCGCGGGTGTGGGAGGACCATCTGAACGAGCGGGCGCGGTTCCTCGGCACCGGCGCGAGCGGGTGCAAGGGCGTGATGCGGCGCCACCGCGAGTTTGTGGTGGGGTGTGATTACAGTCTTTGGGGAGAGCCGGGGTGGGTGGCCACGGTCGGGTGGGACGAGATGGTGTACGTGTGGGACACGAAGCGGGTCTGACCGTACCGCAGCTGGCCGCAGGCCCCACCGGCTGCATGACTTTGTGGTTTCGCCCGGTTCCAGTTGTTGGTGCAGTCGTTCGGTCACACCCAGTTTCTGGATGGTGTGCCGCCCACCGGCGCACTATTCTATCCCCATCTCTTCCAAGCATTCTCCTTCCAGCTGGCGAAAGTGTCTCACCTGGCCGCCTTGCATATTCCCATTTCATAGCTAATGTGAACGATATTTAATCCGCCCACCATCACTGCGGCGCGCTACAGTGAGTATGTATGTGACACGAGAACTGTCCACGGTGACTTTGGGCGAGGGGTTGATGCACCGTAGAAACTACGCCTGCAAAACCGATCAGTCAGAAGCAAATATAGAAATTGCATCTAGTACAAGATGAAGTTTATGGTGAGCTCGAACAGTGAGTGGTTAGAGGCGCAGTGCAGAGGTGAGCATTTTTCCACAAATACAAAACAGAGCAAATGGAGGTCTCATGGGCGAGTTTTTGCACAGAGTAATGCTACAGAATCAACTTTGACTCTGTTGTGCACCACTCTATGTTCCAACGTCAGCCTCTTACCGCGTTCTGCGCCAGCAAGAGACCCAAGACAAACATCAGCCAAAAAATAGACACCGGACTATACATAACCACTACAAGACCACATACCCACCACAAAACCAAACCACAAAATCAAACCACAAAATCAAACCACAACCAAACTAACCACAAAAACAAACCACAACCAAACTAACCACAAAATCAAACTACAACCAAACCACAACCAAAGCAAACCACAACCAAAGCAAACCAAACCAAACCAAACCAAACCACAACCCAAATAACCAGCTCCCACGTGATCTTATCCGCACATGACCCATGTTTGGCTCCCAGCCCAATCGGGAAAGGTAACTGTTTACACATCCGACAATGAGCACTGTTAAATATCGATCCGTTCCCGTAGTAGCACCCCGTACTCATCATGGACCACAACTGTGTCATTCTCTCGCTCGAGTATTCATACTTGATCAACTCGCTGGCGGTGCTTTTCGAGTCGGATTCTGGCCTCTGGCAGCGCCATGATGTTTCCCACACTCTTATTCCCCACCCCGAAGCACAAGCACCGCAGAGCCGGATTATTGACAACTTGGCCCGGTTGAAAAGCACAGTGATGATGCTCAACAACAACGGAATGGCCGAAACCAACCACATCAAGTTGGTGGAGCCGCAACTAGCAAATCCGCTCATCACCATCAGCATCAACGGAAACGAAACCTTTGTCAACAACTCTCGCACAGAAATCCTCAAGGCGTACCACCATGTCAACTACAAACGGGTCGTCTTGACGCCCGCCGAACTCGCCGCAGTCGGACCCAACTTTCTCACCAGACTCGACGCCATTGCGAAAAGGTGCAACGTGGAGATTCTCATTTCCACCACCGAAACAGACTTCAGGTCTGCGCCCAAACCGGCCAGCGCAAGCTCCATCTACATTCTCGGAAGCACCGACAACTCGTGCTTGGCCGAAACCGAAACCAAAATCTTGGTTGACACATTGCTCAGAGGATGCTACGTGGACCGCATTACATTGCCACTTTCGCTCATCCCAATAATGGGCGGACCCCGCTTAGCTAACTATGCAGAAATTACCAGCCAGCTGAATGTCACCATCTACTTGCCCTACTTGTTGCCGCTGATTTTCTACTCTGACGTGTTGGAGTCCAATGCCAACTTGAGTTTATGGATCACATCTCCCAGCATTGCCGAGGTCAAGCTCACTAAAGAAAACATCACCAGCCTCTTGGCCGAGGTGGATCCACGCAAAAGCCCACGGGCCCAATTGTACACCCAAAAGGCCGAATTTTTGAAGAACAAACTCGACTTGATCGGGGTCTACCGTCAGGGCGATGTACTTGGCATTATGCTCAAACATGGAGTGTACGTGCAGTTGCCCAGCTTTGGCGAGCCGGGCAACAACACCATTCTTGTGCAAGGAAACAGCAAGAATTCAGTGTCGAATGCAGTGGTGGACCTTTGCCAGTTGAGCAGCGATTTCCACGAGTTGAGCTTTGGGTTCGAGAAGCAATTCATGTGCGCCGAACTCGAATACTACTTCATCAACCTCATCAGCAACAAGAAAACCTGCACTCTCACGTATAACAAAAACGGCATCAGCATTATGGGCGAGCACTCCGATGTGCGGCAGTTACTTGCTGCGTTTGCCTCCAACTCCAGCGAAACCGCCCTCTTGTCTTCTATGACGAGGAACCTGGACTCGAGAACCGCAGTGCAATTCAAAATGGAGCTTGAAAATGCACAAAAAGACTTCTTGAGCGGTAAGAAAAACGGCAAGATCATCAAAATCTTGAGCCAGTTGAACCACCTTCCTTCCATCAAATTTGAGCGGTTGAACGCACACAACTTCACTATTAAAATCGAAATGGTGGTGGAGCCCAATTCCAAGGGCAAACAGCTAGTGTATCTGTTGGACACGTTGCAGAGAGCAGTGAAGTTGCTTGAGTTGGAGTGGCCGGCTGAAATGAAATTCAACGTTCCTGACGTTTTCCACAAGAGCGTGATTGGAAACGGCGGGTCTATCATCCAGTCAATCATGAAACGATACAATGTGTTCATCAAATTCTCTAGTTCGTCTCATAACCAGCGCAACGGCGGGAACGACAAGTCTTCTGGAAAGATGTTGTACCTGTTCAAGAGAAAGGACAATGTGTTGATCAAATGCCCGATGAAAAACCTGAAGAACGTGCTGTTCGTCAAGCACGAAATCGACTACTTTGTGGCTCAATGTTGTCAGAACAGATGTCCACTGCTGAATGGAATAGCGGCCGTATACCAAAACGTGGATGTGAAGCTTTTGAAGAGCCATTACACCATGCTCATCAAGAAAATGAACTTCAATGTCGAGTTTGTCACCGAGCTCGAAGCGGAATACGACACGTTCATCTCGTTTCCAACATCGTTGCTGCAGTTTAAGGACAAGTCCTCCTTTGTTGTTTCCATCAAAGGAGATCTCGAAAACACCAGGAAATGTGCGCAGCGATTGGTAAAGCTCTTCCCTGGTTCTTACGAGTTGCAATTGACGTACTGCCCCGGAAAATTCGACGAGTTGATCAGCGAAACGAACCCCGAGTTCCGCGAGAAGATTGTCATTCCATTGAAATTGCTCTTGGACATTGAAATCGTGGCTACTACTCAGGTACAGGCGCAGGGACCATCTTTCCACCAGGTGATTGTCAGCTCGTACGACTCGACAAAACTTGACGAGGCAGTGGCAATCATGACCCAATATCTCCGGAACAAGCAGTTCTTGATCATCAACAAGCAGCAGTTGAACATGAACTTCATCACCGAGGCGGATGCTCCTGCGGCCAGGGTGCCGGCGAAAAAAGAATCTACACCCGCGGACAAAAAACCGTTGAAGAGCATTACAAACCAGCCCGTCAAGCCCAGAAAATCTGCCGCAGCCACCGTACGCCCGCAAATTAGGGGCATGAACTGTTAAGTAAATAGTAATATGCATGTCAGAACCATACACCGCGGCGGTGAGACCCCCACACCCGTGCCTCTGGCACTAGAGCCGGCCCCAACTCCGTACCGGCGCAAAAACGTTGGGTAACGGCGGAGCAAAAACCCACTTTGCGGAACGGGCGGGCGCAAGAAGAATCGAAAAGGAGACGTGCGAAAATCCAGCCTAATGACCGAAACCCACGGGTTTAACCGTGGCGCAGCAAGCCAACGCATTTTTGCCCTTTTCTGTAGTTGTTGGGTTTTGCAAGAGCGCGGCGTCTCTTCCCCCGGATTTAGGATTTACGCGAGAGCAATATTTATTTCGCGTTCTCCACCATCGGACTTACCTCCATATTCTTCCTGGCGCAGCAGGCGTTTTGTTACTCGTGCTCGGACTTTAGCTTTTCACCATGTCGTTTGTGCTCCGGTTCCCAGACCCCCAGTTCTGGTCCATGCCAAAGGGCCAGACTCCACTTCCTCCATCTCCATTCCAGAGCGCCTGGTTGAGTCGCATCTTTGATGCTTCCATGAAAGTGCGCACGCCCTTGACCATTGCGGTGGTGTACTTCTCGTTGGTTCACTTTGTCAATCCGATGGTGATCCGCAGACAGTTGAAAAAGGCGGGGGTGCTGGAGAAAGAGTCATCCCGCATGACTCCCAACCAGTTGAAAAAGGTGAAGGCTGCTCCGTACAAAATCGCTACCCAGGCGTGGTTCAAGTTGTTTGTTCTCTTGCACAACCTCTTTCTTTGCGCCTACTCCGTGTGGACGTTTGTGGCGATGTTGAACAGTTTCAGCCGCACCATGGGCAAAATCCAGACCCAGTTGCAATCTGCATCTTCGTTGAGCAGCTTTGTGCATGCCGTTTGCGACGCAGATAACGGGGTATTCCTGGCCTTGCCAGATGAACACAACTTGACCCTTATTGGCTGGTGGTTTTACATGTCCAAGTTCTACGAGGTGCTTGACACGGTTGTGATCTTGTTGAAGGGCAGACCGTCGAGTCTTTTGCAGAGCTACCACCACGCAGGCGCCATGATGTGCATGTGGTCGGGCATCCGGTTCCAGTCGCCTCCAATCTGGATATTCGTCGTGTTCAACTCGTTTATCCACTCCTTGATGTACTTTTACTTCACCTTGTCGTGCTTGAAGATCAGAGTGCCGATCATTGTCAAGAGAGTGTTGACGTCGATGCAAATCACTCAGTTTGTGGTGGGCGGCTCGTTGGCGGTGGTGCACGCGTTTGTGTGGTACGTTGTTCCCGAAGACTCGTCGCGTTCTCTCCGCAGCTGCATTGCGTCGCTGGACCAGATGTTGCCGTTGGTGATCAACGTGGTGTACTTGGCCCCCTTGACGGCGTTGTTCGGCGCGTTCTACATTGAGAGCTACATGAAGAGGAAACCCGCTCCAAAGTGTATATAGAGGGTTAGAAAGGCCTGAGATGGCGTTCATTCAATAGATATTGATGACTGCAGCGTTACGGTGGACTCGGTGGGTTTGCACGAGAGGTGCCAAGTGGCCTGGCGCTGGGAATGGAAACTGTTCCTGGTGTTGCGGGTGATACGCCGCCGTATCCAGTCCCATGACTGCGTGGAGCAAACTTCCCACGCCCACTCAACTTTTCTCTCTACTTCCTTCACGTGTATGAGCTTCCCGATTCTCTTGCAGCTCCTGCCCAGACTGACTGCTTCTCCACCAATCGTGTAGTGTTAGATTCCTTGGCCCATATTGCGTCTCATTGTTACCTAAATGCGAACCACAGCAAACCTTGCTCCACACTCACCATTTCCACCCGGATTAAAGGCTCCGGGCATCCAAACGTGCAAATGATTCTTCTCCGGTCCGCCTAAAGAATGCCAACATCGGTGTAGCTCCGGATCCTGGGTGTTTCCCCGTTTTCTGTTATCGTTCCCTGCATTCTCAGCTTGTGTGCACCGCCTCCACGTCATGGTGCAGGCACCCCACAATTATGTTCCACCCACCTTCTTCACCAACTTCCACCACCATGACCGAAAGGGAAAAAACCCCCCGCGGCGACCTGAGTCCGGCCTTGAGTTCCAATTCGGCAATTGCCGAAACAGATGCGCAGCCGCAGCGCCTTTCTCGCAGCCCTGACCAAACCTTGCCCAAGCCTATCTTACGCAAGCCCACCCTGCGCCGCAAAAAGCAAACGTTGGTGGAAGACAACGAAGTTCCGCTTCTTGCCCGGAAATACACATCCGACGAGGACGAGGACGACCCGGTCCAGCTCTCTGCACCGGAGGCTGCGTCGACCCGGTTCAGTCCCGACTCGGAAGACGAAGAGTTCTCCAGCTGGACCCGCATCGCTCCGGCCACAGAACGAAGAGACAACTTCGGCAACTCGTACGATCACGTGGATTTCGATATCCAAGCCTACTTGCGGCCGCTCCGGTTCAAGGGCCAAAGGCTAGTGTACTTCACCTCGGCGTTTGTGTCTCTCTTTGTTTCTCTTTTCGGCTATGAGCAGGGCGTCTGCTCCGGGATACTCATGTTCACCACATTCAACCAGTTTTTCCACCAGCCGCTGGCGACCGAAATCGGGCTCGTGGTGTCGATTCTTGAGGTGGGAGCCATGGTGTCTTCTCTTCTAGTTTCCAAGATTCTGGACTCCATGGGGCGAAAGCGCACAATTTTGCTCGGAACGGCCATTTTCATTGTGGGCGGAACACTCCAGTCGTTTGCTCCCAACATGTGGGTGTTTGGCGTCGGACGAGTGTTGAGCGGACTTGGTGTGGGAATTCTATCCACCATGGTTCCTCTGTACCAGTGTGAGATCTCCCCGGTGGAGGAGCGAGGCAAGCTTGTGTGCGGCGAGTTCACGGGAAACATTGTCGGCTACGCATTGAGCGTTTGGATCGATTACGCCTGCTACTTCATCCAGGACATAGGCAACGCCCGGAGCGAGCCGCAGCTGTTCGTTGCTAATTTATCGTGGCGTCTTCCGTTGTTCGTGCAGGTGGTACTTGGAGCTGGGCTCTTTGTGGGTGGCTTTTTCATTGTGGAAAGTCCGAGGTGGCTCTTGGACGTAGATCACGACCAGCAAGGATTCCACGTTCTCTGTCTTTTGTACGCAGACGAGGCAGTGGAAAAGGCCGAGACCGAGTTTTTCCTCATCAAAAACAGCATTTTGGAAGAGCGCATCCGAACTCCCAAACGAGAACGGTCCTGGCGCCACATGTTTCGCCATTATCGTCTCCGGGTGTTTATTGCATGTTCTGCAATGGCATTTGCCCAGTTCAACGGTATCAACATCATTTCGTACTACGCTCCGATGGTGTTTGAAGAAGCAGGCTTCAACGATTCCAAAGCGCTTTTGATGACCGGACTCAATGCGCTCGTGTACTTGGCCAGCACAATACCGCCGTGGTTTTTGGTGGATCGCTGGGGCAGAAAACCGATTTTGATGAGTGGAGGACTCAGTATGGGAGCGTGCTTGATGCTCATATCGCTAGTGATGTGGCTCGATGTCGCTTCCACCCCGCTGCTAGTGGTGCTTTTGGTGATTATCTACAATGCTTCATTTGGCTATAGTTGGGGTCCTCTCGGCTTTCTTATTCCGCCCGAGGTCTATCCTTTGTCTGTGCGGTCCAAGGGCGTTTCTCTTTCGACTGCAACTAACTGGCTCGCGAATTACGTGGTGGGCCAACTCACTCCCATTCTCAAGGAATCGATCGGATGGGTCATGTACTTGTTTCCCGCAACCAGTTGCATTCTTTCGGTGATGACGGTGGCGTACTTTTATCCGGAAACGAAGGGTGTGGAGCTCGAGGATATTGACCGGCTCTTTGACGAGTACTACGGCACGCCTAACTACAAGCAGATTGGCGGGCACGAGCTCGATGATTTGGACTATGAGGTTGGGTGAGAGTTGCCTGGTCGCCGAATAGGCGAGCCGAGAGATGTTCGTTGAGGAAGTTCACAGAAGTGAGAGACAGAAAATTGGAACATTGAAAGAACTGCAGGAGCCAGGAATAAAGATGGAAATGGGGAAACGCGGCGTGCGAGATTTGCGAGATTTGCGACATTTGCGACATTTGAATCCACCCGTGACAAATTTACACATTCGGATAACTGAGCCCGAAGGAGCACACCTTCATCAGATTGCCCGTTTCAGAAAATGCGACACTCAAGAATGGCTCAGCAAAATCCAGATGCCAGCAAGACACTCGGACTTTAACAGCAGAGCCGAGAAGCTCGTGGTCGAAATCGGCATTTGCAAGAGCCAGCTGCACGCACTCCGAGCCAATGGGCAAATGGAACATAAGGTATAGAACAATCTAACGGCATCAATGTACATACAGGCCGCTTCCGCCACAATAGACCCACAAACGCCGTCACTGCCTGCAGTCCCAAAACCACAGTAGTCGCTGCCTCCTTCTGTTTGGGGAGTTGCCAGTGGGAAGCGAGTCCCTGCTTCAAATAGAACGAGAGATCCCTGGCCGCAGACGCACAGAATTCTTCCGTGCTGCTCGATTCCCCTGTCGCGACACCAAGCAGGTTTACGTGCATATCCTACGTCGAAAGCCAGGGTGCCGACAAACCGATCGAGTGTGGGGCCGTATTTACTGTACGAAAGAGGACACCTAGTACTAGCCCAAGTTGGCAGTTGGCGCAAAATGGCGCAAGCCATGGGAGAAAAGATGGACCCCGCACGACCCCATCACTGGATGCAGAATGACCGCATTGTAGCGATAGCGCGATACCGAAAAGCCGCAGGCCCGCCGTAGGTAGAGCCGCCAAAAATATTATCTGCGAAAAAGAAAGAATATCAAGGCGGTGCGCCGAAAGCTGCGGCGGGTCGAGCCTCGGAAATGGGCTATCTGACCCACAAAAGCATTTGTGATTGGAAAACACGCCCTGCCACCCGGTGAGACCTGTTTTGCACAGGTGGATATTATTGCCTATTTCGATGTCCTGGCGATAGCCACGAGCCGACCGTTCACGCATGCGGCGGCGGGCCGGGGTGCCCCCGTAACTGGCGGCAAGGTGGGCTTGAAGGCACGTGAATGCAGCGGCTCCGGCATACAGCGGCCTCGGATCACGCACGGAGCTAATGCCGGTCGCAATCATCATTGTAGCACGTATCGCATATACGCTATAAGCACTCCGACCGAGTGCCTTGTGTCTTTTATGGGGCATTTCCGGCACTACTTTTATTCTTGACTTTTGCTTTGGCTTCTGTGACAACTGTTCACTTTCTCCATATATTCCGTTTCCTTTCTCCACACCTCCCATACATTCCATACATCCCATTCCCATACATCCCATACATCCCATACATCCCATACATCCCATACATCCCATACATCCCATACATCCCATACATCCCATACATCCCATACATCCCATACATCCCATACATCCCACATTCCATACACCATCCAGATATTCTCCGATAAACAGTAATGTCTATTGCAGTGCAGCTTCCGCCGCAAATATTCTCCAAATGGAATCCGGCGCCAGCGTCGCCCCACATCCTCTGTTGTGACACCTCAGATTCTGAAACGGATAGTGTTTTCGATTCCGACCAGTACTCTTGCAAATGTTGGGGTGGCTGCTATTCCAGCAAATTCAAATTGGCAGCCATTCCGCCTGTGGTGGCCACCGAGTCCGCCACCGGCAACTTTTTGGCAGCCACCACCGCCGATACCCTCCTCCTCGAGTTGATTGGACAAGACAACGCCACGGCTAAGCCAGATCGCGCACCAGCCGCCACCACCCCCGGTCCGGCCCCATCCGGCCACAGCCACTGCATGCCACCGTTGGCGGCAGACGCACCCAAGTGCAGAGAGGTGCGCGTGAACAGCGATTTCCTTCGCCAGTACGCATTAGACTACTGCGCACGCATCGGCGGCGTGCTTCCAATGTCGGACGACATTGACGAGATTGCGCGTCTTCGGCAGAAACCAGCGCTCAAGCAATTCGACGCGCATCATGGGCTTCTGCGTATCTCTGCCTTGTCCAAAGAGAAGCTCTGGCACTCTGTGGTGCTAGAGGCACGGGAGGATGCGCGGCCACACAAGGCGATCGTGCCGTCCCAAACAGGCAAGCCGGCTGCAGAAGCGCCGTTGGCACTGCCTGCAGGAGTGCTTACCTCGGCACGTCACTTGCACCATACTTCGGACTGGTGCACCATGTCCACGTTCACGCAGTACACCCGCAAAGGGTGGTGCAGCGAGCGGTGGGCTACTGTAACATAGAGTAAATAGATTGGGTTAGGACTGCCGGCGTGCAGAATATATGGATTCGGAACATGCGGGACACTAGGACGCACACAAGGACCAGGGAGAATGGGGAATAACCGCCGTGCGGGATGCAGGGTTTTTTGGACACAGATACCCGACGGCGCGGGCGAAAACAGTCACGACACGCACGTGATGCGCGAAACCGTGACGGGGGCGTCTGCCGGCCCCGGTCGCACACCCGTGCACCACATCATCACCGGTCGTCAGAAAAAAAAAAATCATCCGTGAAAAATTTCCTTCAGCTCAACTCCATCAGCAAAAATGGCCCCAGGAAAGAAAGTCGCTCCAGCTCCATTGGCTACCAAGGCCTCTAAGAATGCCGCCCCAAAGAACCCTTTGATCGAGGCTGCTCCAAAGAACTTCGGTATTGGCCAATCTGTCCAACCAAAGAGAAACTTGTCTAGATTCGTCAAGTGGCCTCAATACGTCAGATTGCAAAGACAAAAGAAGATCTTGAACATGAGATTGAAGGTTCCTCCAGCCATTGCTCAATTCCAAAACACCTTGGACAAGAACACTGCTGCTCAAACCTTCAAGTTGTTCAACAAGTACAGACCAGAGACCTCCGAGGAGAAGAAGGAGAGATTGACCAAGGAGGCCGCTGCTATTGCCGAGGGCAAGAAGGCTTTCGACGTTTCTCCAAAGCCAGTTGTCGTCAAGTACGGTTTGAACCACGTTGTTTCTCTTGTTGAGAACAAGAAGGCCAAGTTGGTTTTGATTGCCAACGACGTCGACCCTATTGAGTTGGTTGTGTTCTTGCCAGCTTTGTGCAGAAAGATGGGTGTCCCATACGCCGTTGTCAAGGGCAAGGCTAGATTGGGTACCTTGGTGCACAAGAAGACCGCTGCCGTCGCTGCTTTGACCGAGGTTTCTGCTGCTGACGAGTCCGAGTTGGCGTCCTTGGTGTCCACCATCAACGCCAACTTCATCGAGAAGTACGAGGAGGACAGAAAGCACTGGGGTGGTGGTATCATGGGTGCCAAGCACAACGACAAGGCTGCCAAGAAGGCCAAGGCCTTGGACGCCCAAGTTGCTTCTGCTTAGATGTATAACTAATCACATTTTCACTGTTCACTGGGCACAGGGCGTAGAGTAGGCCGGGCCGGACCCGTACCGCCGGGGGGACTTGCACCCGTACCGCACCGGCTACAGATGTAGACACCCGTACACCATGGGGAGCATGCCCGCCGGGTAACAGCCGGCGCAACTGACCAATGGCCTCGCGCGCGTTTGTTACCTGCGTATACCTTAGCCAAAAATTCATCTCCAACCAACCACAACCACCATGTCGTTTTTGAGAGACTTGATCGAATCCACCTTCGTGGCGTACGCCGACGAGGTATGTTACGTTCGCCAATTTGCGTGTGCAAACTGATTACTAACTTTGTCCCAGCCCGAGGCTGTTGAAGCCGTCGAGCAAGAATCTCAAGAAGAGTCCCAAGAGGAGCCAGAAGCCGAGGAAGAGGAGGAGCAGGACGAGGAAGACGACGAGGACGAGGACGACGAGGACGACGAGGAGGAGGCCAAAGACCAATTCGACGAATTGAAGGAGGAGTGTGAGAAGACCGCCGCCTGTGCCCCATATGTGCACCACTTCCACGAATGTGTGGAGAGAGTGACCCAGGAAATGGAGGAACCCGACTATGCCCACAAGGCGTACAAGGAGGACTGTGTTGAAGAGTTCTTCCACTTACAACACTGCATTAACGACTGTGCTGCCCCTAAGTTGTTCTACAAATTGAAATAAACTGCATGTCCTCGCGATTCCCTTCTAGTATATTCCCTGTCCGCATGATGGGATATATTCATTCAAAATAGATGCCTATTTAATACAATACGTTGCACCTGATTGTAAGCGTGACGCGAGTAGAGACGCGGTGGGGGCGTAGCCGTGGATGGATGAACCCGATGGTCAGAGACCTGCCTTGGATCCAGGAGGGATACCAGGAGGGTGCCAGGATGGTGCCAGGAGGGTGCCAGGAGGGTGCCAGGAGGGATGCCAGGAGGGATACCGATAATTCCAAGAATACCAAGGCACGGATACCAAGACAGTGGTACTTCGGTCCATCACAAACCCAAATGTCCACCGAGCTCCGACACATCAGGAGTTGCGCAACCCAGGAACCTCAGATCGCCGGCAATGTGTATTTTCTGATGGTCATGGAGATCTACTTATTGCAAACCTACGCTAGTTCCAAAAAGACAGATGTACACAATTCTGCAAAATGCCACAGAGGACAGGTCAGGATGTGGACCAATAACGCATAAAGGTGCCCATCAGTCACATATCACAGCCAAAGCCCATTCCAAAAGCACTCTGGCAAGTGGGATTTATCAGTGAAACATCGTGAGACTTCGCACGATCGCATTCCCACTACTTAACCGTCACGGCGGATGGGGAAGATGTAACCAAAAAAAGAAACAACCGCTCGTCATAGAAAAACCACCGCTGACCGCAGAAATTTCTCTAAACCTAAGCAGTCCCATCATACTCCGCCCAACTGCAGTTTTCCAACCCCAATTACTTCGTGTCCGCCGCAAGTCCCACCAACCCGCATGCTTTCCTACATGCACCCAATCAACCCCAGACTGGGGAATCTGCCCACTCAAGCGGTACTGCACACAGACAGCTCCACTAGAAGTCGCCAGAAAACTCTCGGCTTTCAACCAAGCGCCTACTCCAAACCGATCAAAACCCGTTATCTTGTGGCCGCCAGCGTAATCCATTGAAACCGTTCCATCATTTCCGAAACCCGTGCATCCGGCTCTTATCTCCCTTCTGCACCCTGCCATGTCTGACGTTAAATCCCAAGCAAACCAAACACCAGCCGGGGAAAACCCCGGCTCTACCAAAGCAACCACCGAGATTTTGGATGGCGCAGCTGCCTCCAACTTTCCAAACTCGGAAAATGAGAAGACTCCTATTGCCGACAGATTGTACGTGGGCAATATTGACTTCCACGTTGACGAAAGTCAGTTCAGGCAGTTTTTAACCGAACGAGGCATTGAGCACGTGAGCGTGGTCTTGCCCAGCAAGATAATCACCAGGAGAAAGAATAAATCCTACCAGAAGTTCCTAGGGTTTGGCTTCATCCAGTTTGCCTCCGAGGAAGACGCCAACTCCGCCATGGAGAAGTTGAATGGCGCAGAGTTGAACTCGCGCTATATCTACTTCAAGAAGGCCGTGCCTCCTGCAACAGAAGAGGAGAGGAAAAAGAAGATCGAGGAGTACTTTGCCCAGCGTAAGGAGTACAAGAAGCAGCAGAAGGCAAAGAAGAAGGAAATGCTAGCCGAAAAGGCCAGAGCGCACAAGGCCAAGACCGGAGATGGCGAGGGTAATCTAGACGCTGGCGATGCTGGATCGGCGCAAAATGGCGAAACTGAAGGAACAGAATCGAAGGCGACTGGACCAAAAGGAAGCGGATTGGAAAAGAAAGCGCCTGAGGGAAAGAAGAAGAAGCAGAGCATCAGAGACACGGACAAAAAACCGGCCAACTCTGTTTTCGTAACAAACGTGGATTACCACGCGACGCCAGACACTCTCGGAGAGTTTTTGAAGTCGTTGGATTTGTCGTACACGCGGATCCATATCCCCAAAAGAATTGTGCCGCCGGCACTCTACAAGATGCTCCAACGTAAGGGCGTGGAGATCTTGAACCGCGGCATTGCCTTTGTCGTATTTCCCGACCCGGAAAGTCAATCGCAGGCTGTTGCGAAGTTGCACGGAACCAAGTTCGAGGACAGGATTCTTGGAGCAGAGATCGCAGTCACCATTGACAAACCGACAAACAAAAAGAATGCCAGAGCCGAGTATCGCGAGTCTGGCAGGTCTAGAGAGTCTGGCGAGGCGGGCTCTGTCTCTACTGAGCCCCGGTCTACGGAGGATGTGGCCACCCCCGGGGAAACACCATCGGAGCGCGGCGCCGGTCGCGATTCCGAAGGTGTGTAACGTATTGCCAACGGCGGCTGCTAGTCAGTATGTATCTTTCCGAGCCATGGTCCCAATCAAGTCATAGCACCACCCAGCCGTAGAGCGAGCCCTAGCCCTAAGCCCGCGCACGTGAGCGACTACCTACAGTACGGCACATTGAGGTACTGGTGCGGCGTGGTTGGCGCGGTAGGCCGCGGACCCGCACGTGACCACGCTTCCTGCGCCGGTGCGGTGTGGTGAAAATTTCTCACTCTTTTCATTCACTTGACCTTCTAGCGAGAACCAACACAAAATGGGTATGTTGACCGAAGAATATCCCGGCGAGGAACAAATGAGAAGAGGAGAAGAGAAAAACTGAGACGAGAAAAACTCAGACGAGAAAAACTGAGATGAAGCGACATTCCCCAGGCTTCCCACCCAGAGTACCACAACCTCCGAAACGTCTCGGTGAGGAAAAGTCCCCAAGGTGCAAATTTCAGTGTGCCATCCCCGCCGCTCCTCCAACACGTACTAACATCCCCAGGTAGAGTTATTCGTAACCAAAGAAAGGGTGCTGGCTCGATTTTCACTTCTCACACCAGATTGAGAAAGGGTGCTGCCAAGTTGAGAACCTTGGACTATGCCGAACGTCACGGTTACATCCGCGGTGTCGTCAAGCAAATCATCCACGACCCAGGTAGAGGTGCTCCATTGGCCAAGGTTGCCTTCAGAGACCCATACAGATACAAGTTGAGAGAGGAGATCTTCATTGCCAACGAAGGTGTCTACACTGGCCAATTCGTGTACTGTGGTAAGAAGGCTTCTTTGAACGTCGGTAACGTTTTGCCTTTGGGCTCTTGTCCTGAAGGTACCATTGTTTCCAACGTCGAGGAGAAGGTTGGTGACAGAGGTGCTTTGGGTAGAACTTCTGGTAACTACGTTATCATTATCGGACACAACGCCGACGAGGGTAAGACCAGAGTCAAGTTGCCATCTGGTGCCAAGAAGATCATCTCTTCTGACGCCAGAGGTGTCATTGGTGTCGTTGCCGGTGGTGGTAGAATCGACAAGCCATTGTTGAAGGCTGGTAGAGCGTTCCACAAGTACAAGGTCAAGAGAAACTCGTGGCCTAGAACTAGAGGTGTGGCTATGAACCCAGTCGATCACCCTCACGGTGGTGGTAACCATCAACATATTGGTAAGGCCTCTACCATCTCCAGAGGTGCTGTTCCAGGTCAAAAGGCTGGTTTGATTGCCGCCAGAAGAACTGGTTTGTTGAGAGGTACCCAAAAGACCCAGGACTAAGTAGTGCATTAATACAGTAAGTTGGACGCATTGTAGAGCCGCGCACGGTTGAGTGGGCTGGACGCACTGACGAGTGAGTGTTCAGTGTGATTTTCGTTTGAGGATGGTTTTCGCTCTGTGATTTACGGTTGTTTCGCAGATCATCTGCCACCAGTACTGACGGCAGCAGCGCAATCTTAGTGGAAGACTGATGGCTCGGCAGTGGAGAAGGTACGGGTGCGAATAATCCAGTGGGACAGTGTTGTCACTCCATGTGCAGAATTTCGCCAGCTTACGAAGATGGCATCGGGTGGCAAATTGGCAGACGCACCAATATAGCGGCCGCGTATGTCGGATGCAGCATGAAGACAAGCAAGAGGAAGGGAAGAGGAAGGGAAGAGGAAGGGAAGAGGAAGAAGAGGAAGGGAAGAGGAAGAAGAGGAAGAAGCGGAAGAAGAGGAAGAAGATGAAGAAGAGGAAGAAGAGGAAGAAGAGGAATAGAAGAGAAATAGAAGAGGAATAGAAGAGGAATAGAAGAGGAATAGAAGAGGTTGGAGAGGGGCGAATAGGTGGAAAGCGAAAAGTGAGAGGATGGTGTCACCCTAAACAGGAAGGAACAGCGCGACACCAATTAGTGCACCGGGTGTCATATCCGGCACGATTATCGGTATCGTCTTCGTGCGGCGCTCGCATCCTGCGCATTCTAGATGCCCAGTTGCAATCGCTGTCTATCTGCAGGTCCGACCGGGAGAGACGGACGCCCAAGTGGGCAGAGGTGGACAGGCTGAACAAATAGACAAGTTGGCAAGTGGATTCCCGCTTTCTAAACAACTGCAAGATTCAGGCGGTGATGAGCCGCGGCTCAGACCCCGCACTGTAGGCTTATCTGAACGTGCGTTTTCCGAGCGTTTTCTGCGCTGAGTTTCTGCGCTGAGTTTCTGCGCTGAGTTTCTGCGCTGAGTTTCTGCGCTGAGTTTCTGCGCCGTGTTTCTGCGCTGAGTTTCTGTGCCGTGTTTCTGCGCCGTACCATTGCTGACCCATCCGGCCCGCCCTCCCGCACCAGCCCTCCTCGCCCTTATCACTTCCCAAAACGTCATTTGCGCCACTAAGCCTATTGTGACGTCGGCGCGGAGTGCATGGGCGGAGGGAAATTTCTGTATTTAGCAGTGCCGTACGCTCAATGTACACACCATGGTTGCACCACAGAAGCAGCGGCGGGCCTGGACAGGCACTGGCCCGAGTATCAATTAGTGGATGTACGCCACCGCCGAACCCGCCCAATTTCCCGTGTTGTCGTTGGGGCATCTGCTGGGTGAGTTAGAGCTCGGTGTACTGCATTGGGTGCTCGGTAGAGCCCTCGGATAAGCACCCGGCCAGTGTAGCAGAGCAGACAACGTCACAAACTCAGACACAGACACAGACACAGTCAGACACAGTCAGACACAAACACAAACTCAGACACAGACAACGCAAATTGCTGCAACCGTCTGGGGTGCGTTTTTGTTTTTTGTTTTGTGGCTAATTTCCCCAGTGCTATTGCGCCGCCACTGGACGCCCGCTTCATGTGCGGCCTCCCCTTCCTGCAGGACCGCGCATCGTTCTATCGGCTTAAGAGCACGCTTCTCCTACCACTTAAAAAGAAGAAAAAAACCGCCTTCTCCAGCAAAAGCAACCACATCATGGATTGCCTGTTTTGGGACTACGACGATGTCCCGCAGTGCGCGCGCTCCGCCGTGCTGCTCTACTACCCATTGTGGATTGCCGGCCTATCCTTGGTGTATCTAGCCTTCACCTTGGCGTTTGGCCCCTCCAACCACACATCCACCACACGCTTGGTGGACGAGTCCAGACCGCTATTGGCCACGCCGGACGCGTACGGCGCGGTCCCAGCCGAGCACGGCGCGGCGCTGCGTCCGAAGTTGTCCTTGAAAGACCGCCACTTTGACTTGGCCAATCTTCCCGACACAAACGACGACGGAACCCCCCACGGCCGCGTGCAGCAGGTACCCAAGCGCGTGGGCGACACGGTGCGCGAGGCGGTGGAGTACATCTGCGTGGTGGCCCAGCTCGCAATGGCCCTCTCGCTGTTTTTCGTGTCCGACTTCTCCCGCGAGTGGAGCTCGCCGTACGTGGCGTACGCGGGGGCGTTTTTCTGGCTCTATGCGTTTGCGTTGGTGGTGGCCAGGGTCGCCAGCGGCAAACGCGGCCGCGTGTTGGTTCCAGGCGCATGGGCCCACGGCACAGCGTTGTACATGTTCCATTTTTTCCTTGCGGCCATGCTCTTCCGCTCCGCGGTGATTGGCCACGTCTCCAGCGGAGTCGTTGCCGCATACTACAAGGCGGACTTTGCGCTCACGGCGGTGTTGGTGTATTTGGGCGCCACGGCGTCGGTGGGCGACACGCCGGGCCTGGTGTACGTGACTTCCGACGGCACGACGCCGTCGCCGGAGAATGTCGCCAGCATCTGGTCGTTTTCCACGTACGGCTGGATCGACTCGATGATCTGGAAAGCCAGAAAGAAACCACTTGCTAAGGACGACGTGTGGGGCTTGCGCGAGGACGACTACGCTTTGCACATTCTCAAAGGGTTCGAGCGCAACAAGCTGAGAGCCCGTTTCACCGTCAAGTTGTTTATGCACTTCAAGGGCTTGTTTTTGGCCCAGACGTGCTGGGCGCTCATGGACTCGATTCTCATCTTCGCTCCCTCGCTCTTGTTGAAGAAGGTGTTGGAGTACGTGGCAGACCCTACCACCACCAGCAAAAGCGTGGCGTGGTGCCTTGTGTTGCTCATGCCATTGGCCAAAATGGCTGATTCCACCTGTTCCGGGTTCTCGTTGTTCCTCGGAAGACGTATCTGTGTGCGTATGAGAGCAGTGATTGTGGGCGAGGTGTATGCCAAGGCATTGCGCAGAAAGATCACCGTCCAGGAAGAAAACGACACTGACTCCGAAAAGTCCAGCAAAAACAATGCCAAGGACAAGGAATCGTCCAAAACCGCCGAGCTCGGGGCCATCATCAACTTGATGGCCATTGACGCGTTCAAGGTTTCGGAGATCTGCAGTTACTTGCACTTTATCGTGGGTTCTGTGTTTATGCTCATCTTCTGTATTGCGTTGTTGTATGGATTGCTCGGCTGGAGTGCGTTGGTGGGTGGTGCAGCCGTTGTTGTGTTGTTGCCTGTGAACACAATGTTCTCCAGATGGGTTGGATTTGCCCAGAAGAACATGTTGGCTGTGACAGACAAGAGAATCCAAAAAATGAACGAGACGTTCCTGAGCATTCGCATTATCAAGTTTTTCGCGTGGGAGGACAACTTCTTCCGCGACATCTTGGCCATCAGAGCCGAGGAGTTGCACCATTTGAAGGTCAGAACCTTCTTGTGGGTGGCGCAGTCGTTTGTGTGGCTCTTCGTTCCTACATTGGTCACTGTCATTTCCTTCTACTGCTACACCATGATTCAGGGCCACACTTTGACTTCTCCTATCGCCTTCACTGCTTTGTCTTTGTTTACGTTGTTGAGATCCCCATTGGACCAGTTGGCCGACATGATTGCGGTGGTGATCCAGTCCAAGGTTTCGCTCGACAGAGTGAGTGACTTTTTGGAAGAGGACGAAACCACAAAGTACGACCAGTTGGGCGGTGAGCGCTCTGCTTCGTCACCTTTGATTGGTTTCGAAAACGCGTCTTTCTCGTGGAACTCTTCGTCCGACAAGGACTTCAAGTTGAAAAACTTATCCATTTCTTTCAAGCCAGGTAAGTTGAACATTATCATTGGTCCCACCGGATCGGGAAAAACCTCGTTGCTTTTGGCGTTGTTGGGAGAAATGGACTTGACTGCCGGCCTGGTGTTTTTGCCAGGCATTATTCCTAGAGACGACTTGGTGGTCGACCCCAGAACCGGCTTGACCGAGTCTGTGGCCTACTGCTCTCAGTCGGCGTGGTTGTTGAACGACACTATCAAGAACAATATTATTTTCGCTACTCCGTTCAGCCAGGAGCGTTACGATAAGGTGATTGCGGCGTGTGGTTTGTCTCGTGACCTTCAAATTTTGGCTGCGGGCGACCAAACCGAAATCGGTGAAAAGGGTATCACTTTGTCCGGTGGCCAGAAACAGAGAGTTTCTTTAGCCAGAGCATTGTATTCCAACTCCAGACACGTGTTGTTGGATGACTGCTTGTCTGCGGTGGACTCGCACACCGCGTTGTGGATCTACGAAAACTGTATCTCGGGTCCGTTGATGGCCAACAGAACCTGTATTCTTGTGTCTCACAATGTTGCATTGACGGTGCAAAACGCCGAGTGGGTAGTGGTGATGAACAACGGTGTGGTGCAAGCCCAAGGTTTGCCTTCTGATTTGTTGCAAGACGGCCACTTGGGCGATGACGACATGGTTGAAAGCTCTGTGATTAACTCGCGTAACAACTCTACCACCAACTTGCAAAGCTTGGAAGACAAGAACTCGCAGATGAAGGCCCGTGCTGCCACTATTGAAGACAAATTGCTGAAATTGGCGGGAGACGACGCGGAGGAAGTGATTCAAACCGACGGAAAGTTGACCGAAGAGGAATCCAAGTCAGAGGGTGTGGTGGACTCTAAGGTGTACACCGGCTACGCCAAGGAGTTTGGTGGCTGGTTTGTGTGGCTTCTCATTCTTTTGATTTTCATCGTTCCTCAATTCATTTACATTGCTCAGTCGTGGTGGTTGAAGAAGTGGGCCCAGGATGGACCCCAAGCTGCATCCAATATCATGGCGATCACGAGTGTGAACAACGACCAATCTGTTTCCAGCATTTACAACTCTGTTCTTTCTTCGGCGCATCTTGCCCTCGGGTCGGTTGCGTCCACCAAAACGGCAGTTGTTGAGACCGTCTCTACCCTTAAGGAAGAGCACAATGTGATGTACTACATTCTCATCTATGCCGGCATTGGTACTCTTTATTCGATGGTGGCTACCTTCAGAATCCTCTTGACCTACCTTGCTGGTATCAGAGCCTCCAACCGGATCTTCAAGCAGGTTTTGACCAATGTGTTGAGCGCGAAATTGAGATTCTTCGACAAGACTCCTCTTGGCCGTATTATGAACAGATTTTCCAAGGACATCGAGTCTGTGGATCAGGAGTTGACCCCAATGGCCGAGGCGGTTTTCGCGTGCTTCATCACCTGTCTTTCTGTGTTGGGCCTTATCACTTTCATCACCCCAGGTTTCTTGATTTTTGCGTTTATGGTTGCATTCTTGTACTTTTTGGTGGGTTCGTACTACATTACACTCTCGAGAGAATTGAAGAGATACGAGTCCATCACCAAGTCTCCTATCCACCAGCACTTCTCCGAATCTTTGGTGGGTGTTGCAACCATTAGAGCTTACGGTATTGAAAACAGATTTATGAAGCAAAATTTGACCGCCATCGACAACAACAACAAGCCCTTCTTCTACATGTGGGTTGCTAATAGATGGTTGTCGTGGCGCACTGATGCCGTCGGATCCATGGTTATGTTGCTTTCTGGATTTTTCGTTCTCCTTTCCATTGGTAAGATTGATGCCGGTGCGGCCGGTTTGTCCTTGTCATACGCCATTTCCTTCTCCGAGAGTGCGTTGTGGATCGTCAGACTCTACGCCAATCTTGAAATGAACATGAACTCGGTGGAAAGATTGCAAGAGTTCTTGGATATCGAGCAAGAACCTCCTGCTGAAATCCCCGAGACTGAACCAAGAGCTTCGTGGCCAGAACACGGTGAGATTGACATCAAGGATCTTACCTTGAGATATGCTCCAAACTTGCCTCGTGTCATCAAGAATGTCAGTTTCCATGTCAAGTCCTGCAACAAGATTGGTATTGTTGGACGTACTGGTGCAGGTAAATCTACCATCATTACGGCACTTTTCCGTTTCTTGGACCCGGAAACAGGCCACATCACCATCGATGGTGTTGACATCTCCAAGATTGGATTGCGCAACTTGCGTCAAGCCATCACGATCATTCCGCAAGATCCCACCTTGTTCAGTGGCACGATCAGATCGAACTTGGATCCCTTCAACCAATACACCGACGAGGAGATTTTCACTGCCTTGACCAGAGTCAACTTGATCTCCCACGGTGAGAGGGAGTCCCAGCCGGTTGAAGGTGAAAATGCTAACAAATTCTTGGATATCGAATCCACCATCACTGAAGGTGGTAACAATTTGTCCCAGGGCCAAAGACAATTGATGTGTCTTGCCAGATCGTTGCTCAAGTCTCCAAAGGTGATTTTGCTTGACGAAGCCACCGCTTCCATTGATTATAAGTCGGATGCGTTGATCCAGCAAACCATCAGAGACGAGTTCTCGCTGTCTACCATTTTGACCATTGCTCACAGATTAAGATCCATCATTGATTACGACAAGATTTTGGTAATGGACGCCGGTCGTGTTGTTGAGTACGATGATCCGTACACCTTGATCGCCAACAACGAGTCGTTGTTCCATAGCATGTGTGAAAACAGCGGAGAGTTGGACACTCTTGTCAAACTTGCCAAGGAATCTTTCGTGAAGAAGAAGAACCAAGGAAGATAGAGCACCTTTTTTTGCATCGGTTTTTTGCAGTTTTCTGTTTAACCTATATATGTACCAATCTAGACGATGGTCCGGTATCTTTATCATGTAGGCTGTTGCGACTGCCGTTGCCGAAAAGGTTTCGCCGCGGAGGTACTGGTGGAGAGTTATCGATAGCAGATAAGCCCTTCCCGTAAATGTAAGCTCCATGGCTTTCACCATTGTACCCAGCCACATCACATTATTAGTCAACTTTGCGGTAGAGAAGCTATTTCATAGGCAGGCTTTTTAGCAGTGATTGCCATTCCGATTAATAAGCAAAAGCTGCAACTGAGGCGCGTTATCTCCATGCACAAAAGCCACAACTGATGCGCCTCACCTTTTGGTTCCCTTTTCAAAACGTCACAACTACTTCGTTTTCTCAAAGAAATGAGCTATAAAAAGCTCACCCATGTCGTCACTGTCAACGATGAAATCGAAGATTTAGAATTAAACGCATCTGTCTCCCGCCAACTTCCAAATTATGCGGGGGATGTCACATTTCTCCAAGAACTCGAAGATGCTCCACAAGGTCGTCATTTGGGACTCTTTTCGACAATAGTCTTATTTGTCAGTCGGATTCTAGGATCGGGTTTCTTGGCGATATCAAGCGGAATGTATGGTGACTGCGGGCAGTCTCCATTTTACTTCCTCCTTTCATGGACTGTGGCATCGGTGCTCGCATACTCGGGCATGTATGTCTATCTTGAGTTGGGATCGTTGATTCCAAGATCAGGAGGCAATAAGGTGTTTCTCGAAACCATTTATGACAGGCCTAAGATGTTGATGAGCGTTACAGTCTCGTTGTATTCGGTCATGTCTGGTTTCACCATTCTGAACATTCTCGTTTTTGGCGAATACGTCTTGTACGCTTTCGGAATCACGCCAACTGATTTCCGCTCCAGGGCAATGGGCCTCTTATTTTTATACATCACTTGCGCAATTCATGGTTTCAGTGTGCACCATGGCATTCGAGTCCAGAATCTTATTGGCGGATTGAAGTTGTTCTTGGCTGCTGGAATTATTGCAACGGGCGTTTGGGTAATTTTCGCCCCTCAATCAGTGACGAAAATTGAGCCTCAGCTCAGCCATGACGATTTCTTTCCTGTGAAATCATCAATTTCTTTTTCGTCATTTGCAAGCGCAGTGATTAAAGGCACTTTTGCTTATGGAGGGTGGAACTCTATTCACACTGTATCCAACGAAATTATTGACCCTGTCCGTACTCTTAAAATTGCTGGTCCTGTTTCGTTGGGAGTAATCACAATTACCTATTTGGTGATCAATGTCACCTATCTATATGTCATTCCGGACAAGGAATTCGTTTCAAGTGGCCAATTGATTGGAGCGGTATTATTTGAAAAAGTATACGGCCAGCGCTTCGGTCGGCAGTTCCTTACCCTAGTTTCTGCCATCTGCACTGGGGGAAATGTTTTCGTGGTGTTGTACACTATATCCCGCGTGAATCAAGAGGTATTCCGCGAGGGATACTTGCCATTTTCTCTGTTCATGGCTTCGAACTGGCCACTTGATGCACCTTTACCTGCCCTTTTGCTCAGTTGTGCGATATCCACATTTGTGGTAGTGATTTCTCCGGGTGGGGATGTTTATAACTATGTGGTGAGTTTGGAAAGCTACCCTCAACAGATTTTTGTGTTCCTTTGTGCTATTGGAATTTTCGTTTTGAGACGAAGATATCCTCATGTGGTGGCGCCGATACGTTCGACGATTTTAGGAACTATACTTCTTATCCTCATTTCGTTGTATCTTATCTTAGTTCCTCTTTTAGGAGCCAATCCAAACCCTCTGGGTTTGGAGTCATGGATATCATATCCGTATCTTGGATTATTCTGCATATTCCTTTGTGTATTTTATTGGGCTTTGATGTTTAAAGTTGGTCCTTATTGGGGTGTTTATGAGCTTCAACCGGAGGAAATAAAGCATGACGATGGTTTGGTTGTCAAGGAGTGGATAAAAGTATACAGAGGTTGATAGATAGATTCTCTCAAAGAATTCAAAAATCTTCGTGACCAAATTCCGGTAAAATATTCTCAACTCGTTTGAGTAGTCTTGTGAATGACTTGCTTTTTAATTTCCTTGCAAGCTTGAGGGCAAGCTGCTCATCTGATAAGCTATCGAGTGAATCATCCTTTCCTTCCATAATTTCTCGAATGGCCCTCTTCAAGTATTTTTCCATCTTGTGGTCTTCATTTTTCTTTGTGCGATGCATCCTCTTGGTTTTAGCAGGGATAGTTTCTCCGAAAGGAACAGATTTCAAAGATTCCATTATGCTTTCACTGGTAGCCTGCGCGTTATATTCTTCTTGATGCTTAGACTGAGCGGCTCCTCCGTTGTTGGACAATTGAGTGGATTGAGAGATCATGGACGAATCGGGTTGCAAATATGAGTGATCGCTCATATTCTGCGCCACGCCAAGCAACAAAGATAATGAGTCAAAGTAGGAACCACCACGAGATAAAGCATTGTTTTCGCTCAATTTTCCAACAGCAGGATTTGCATTCTTCCTTCCGGTGGGAGTGACCAAATTCAAAGACGCATTTTGGGGCATGGTCTGTGACATGCTCTGAAAGCTATTCTGGGACTGGGAAAGATTGTGAGAAAGATTGTGAGAAAGATTATGTGACACATTCTGTGACATATTCTGTGGCATATTCTGTGGCATATTCTGTGACATATTCTGTGACATATTCTGTGACATATTCTGTGACATGTCTTGAAAGAAATCTTGGGAAGTATCGTTGATGGCCAGACTGAAAGACTGAGAGAAAACATTCAGATTCTGGGTCAAGCTCTGTGATAAGTTCTGGCTGAAACTATCTATTTCGTTTGAGGTGAATGTGACCAGTTTTGTGAATGGCATAACCTCGATCGTAGAGTCATCATTCTTAGCCAGTAATATTATTTTCGACCCCAAACACTGGTTGACTTTGTTGATAAACAAATTGTAGTTCCCCTCTGATTCAAAGGTGATTTGCAACCGTTTCTTCAAGTTATCTCCTTCAAACACTTTCATACCTACTATGAGATCTTTGGTCAAAAACTTGACATTTTTCGCTGTGATTTGGGTAATATCCTTTGTTTAGTAGAAAGCTCGAGCTCAATACGATGTTTTAACTTACTATTGGCCTTCCTTGGGATATAACCGAAATCGTGATGGCGGCAGCACTATAAGTACACCTGAGTTTCAATCCCAGTCGGTAGTGTGTCCAATCCTTATTTGGAATTGTAAGCTGTGAAGCCCTGACAATGGAAAACTCGGATACGGTCATTATGTTGAAGGGAAAGAAAGATACGCGCAATTGGGTGTGAGTATTGCTGTTTTGTTGAGTGGCTGCGAAATCAGGAAAAATTAAAAATGTGCGCGGCGTCATCAGTTTCACTAATCGTATGTGGGCAACAAAAAACCCACTGCAACAGCAGAATATAAATTCGTGAGAATTCAACGATTTTTCAATTGTCACTCTATTTTATTTCTCTCTTTGCTTGCGCAAAACAAGGGCCAAATGTGGTAATTAGACGAATTGCACCAAACGGTAATACAGAAAACGTAACACAGAAAACGTTCACTACAACACACTATTGATGGGAATCAATTAAATATACATGCAAAGGCTATAATGAGTACATGCAGTGGGGCCACCACCTTGTCAGAGAAAAGCAAAACAAGAGGTGAGATATATACATAGAAATGAAGGATTCAAATGCAAGTTTCAAGCATCAAACAGATCTCTGGAGTCAAGCATTTTCTCGAGTCTCTTCAAAGTCATTTGGTATAGGAGAAGCATAATAGAGCTCTGAACACCGGTCCAAATGAAACGCGGACCAACACCAGAGAAAACGCCCCTTATGCCTTCGTTGGAATAGATGGAATGCACAGCCCCCAAAGTGGAGAAGCGGTGCATCATTTTGCCAGTGGATGTTTTGGCCAGTTCTGCCGTAAGGTGGATATGCGCACCTGCTGTGTCTATAGTTGCGGTTTGAATTCTGGTTTTGATCACGTCTAGAGGAGTTGTAAGAATCCCCGCCAAACCGCCGGCGGCAGCACCGGTGACAAGTTCAAGCGGGATGGACAAGTTGTCCGAGTTGTGATTGTACGCGATTGCCCACTGCCTGAACCTTTCATAGAAGGCAAACTGCAACGCGCTGAAGGGCAAGTCCCGGAACAACGTCTCCTTGTATCCAAACGTCAAGGCGGAGACGCCCTCAGTTTTGGAAATGGACAGCACAGCGTCTCGGAAACTGCGGTAGTTGTAACCGCATCCTTGAGTGTACGGGTTGTTGTAGCGACCTTGCAACTGTAGCCGGGTCTTCAACACCTCCGATGGGACGTAAAACACACTCAGGGCCAAGTCCCCGAAGATGCCGGCCAAAAAATAGGCCACGGTTTCGTTGATATGCAAGTCGTTGATCATGGTTCTCTTGGTGAGCTCATATGTGCCGAAGAACGCTGCGGTGGACGGGAACGACCCAAGAATCGCCGGGGTGTATCCACCGTACAAACCCCGGAAAAAGCCCTCCTCCCGCAAGATGGTGCGGTAAGCGGGGATCATGCTGCTGTACTTGGGGTTGAACAGCAAACCCTGCTGTCTCGTCTTCACTGTATCGAGAGAATGCATCACAGAATCGCCGATAGCACCACCAAAGCCACCGGCCAACATACAGCTCAAAATCGGGGGAAACTCATTCGAGTCGCCATTATCTCGGGGCAGAGAGTCCGAGCTTTGTGCATGAGTGAGGGGTTCCCTATGTGGGTCGAACGGTGTCGGTATGGCCACAGTGGTGAACGATTGAGACATGTGGCGAGCGGAAAGATAGGATGCGGCGGAAAAAGATGGACAGGGTCTGGCTGCAAGCTATGGCCATTAACCGACGGCAATTTGCACAAAAAAAAAAAAATAGCCCGAGGCTGGTGATGGTGTTTCCTTTGAGAGTAGAACAAACCGAGCCCAGCGATTTTTTCGATTCGAGAAGAACACACCCGTACACCAGGTGTATTCTGGGAGCAGACTTTCGACACAGAGCCGGGCGAGAGAATACGGGACTGTTTGCTGCCTTTGGATGTGTTTCTGATCCTCGGCTTTGGACAAACGATACAAGTAGCGGGAGGCTCCTCTTTTTGCGTGGGTGTTATAGTGTGCTTCTATTGGCTATTTCGCAACCGACCAAAATGTCAGTAATGAGTCCCGGTGTTTTCTCACACCTGCGAAAACTTATCAGGTGACAGCTTCAGCCGGGTTCTCCCCAATGTGTTTCGTTACTTGACGAGCGGCTATCAAGATCTGCTGGTCTCGGTTGTGGCAAATAGCCAGCCCGCATCCGAGTTGGTGCTATACGCAGCTCTGGCACACTGCACGTGCACGAGGTGTACTCTCTCCAGATCAATCTCCAGATCCATCTCCATCTCCACCAGTCGCTAACATGCTAGTGCGAGCCTTTGCCTCCGGACTTAGGGTCAAGCATATTTGCAGAGGCTACCGGGTACTAGCACTTGAATCTTCTTGCGATGACTCTTGCGTGGCTCTTTTAGAAAAGACCTCACCCACCGGTCGAGTAGTAACCATCGACGAAGCCAAAATGACTCTCAGCTCTGCTAGTGTCGGTGGCATCATTCCTACTGCAGCACATGAGTTCCACCAGACGCAGATCGCGGCGCTAGTTCGCAAGTTTTGCCTTAAACATGGCATTTCAGCTGTCAACCCACCAGAACTTCTCTGTGTAACTCGTGGTCCAGGCATGGTGGGCTCGCTCAGTGCAAGCTTGCAGTTTGCCAAGGGATTGGCAGTTGCTTGGGATCGACCGATTATTGGCGTCCATCATATGTTGGGCCATCTTCTCACCGCAAATATTCCGGCAACAGTGGAGAGCACTCAACCTGGTCCCGCATACCCATTTTTGAGTTTACTATGTAGTGGTGGTCACACAATGCTCGTGCTTCTGAAATCTTTGACCCACCATGAGATTGTCATCAACACCTCCGATATTGCTGCTGGCGACTCGCTTGATAAATGCGCTAGAGAGTTGGGTCTCAAGGGAAACATGCTTGGCCCCGAGCTCGAAAAATACGTAGCGAGCATTGATCCAGCCACGAGAGAGAAGTTTGCAAAGATAAACACCAATACGGATGAAAATGAGTTTGGATTCCGTCTCCGAATGCCAATGCGAGCGGCTAAGCACAAAAAAGTTCCAGATGTGATAGAGTTTGGATTTGCATCTTTTCTATCGTCTATAGAAGCATACAAAAAAGAACGGTTTTCAGAAAATCCCATGGACGAGAAGACACGCCAATTTATTGCATTCAAGCTACAGGAAGTGTTGTTTGGCCATATGATTAACCGTATTAATGTCGCCTATACCAAACACGCGCCAGTGGGGACAAATGAATTTGCCGACGGGAAGTTCGACAACATTAAGGATTTTGTGTGTTCTGGCGGAGTGGCTGCCAACAACGTCTTGCGGAAAAAGCTCTTTGACGAAGTGGGACTGGGCCAAGAGCTCAGGTTTCATTTTCCTGCTTTGCGGCTTTGTACCGACAATGCTACAATGATTGGAAATGCGGGGATAGAAATCTTCGAGCAGCTTAGAGTAAAGTCCAAGTTGGACATGTTACCAATTCGCAAGTGGCCACTCGATGGCCTTTTGGAAGTGGACGGCTGGGAGGATGTTTCCGACGAGGAGTATAGAAAGGTTACTGGGTGGAATTGACCCGGACGTATTCAGCGCTATTGGAAGTATCACATTTCGTCTTCAATTACATCTTCCTCAATGTTGCGATGTGGAATGTACAGCTCAGTAATATTAAACCGCTGGATGAGATTTTGCCAAGTCTGATAATCGAAGGAGGCAATATGATGGGACACCGCCACCCCGTCTTCTACTCCGTCGGAATCCTCGTCGGGAATTTGCACATACGGTAAGCCGTCATCGCCCAAATCTACCACGATCTTGCCGTCCCGCACTAGGAAACTAGTGTAAAATAGGTTTTCCACCGATTGGGCAAACGAATGCGGGTTGATGAAGAAGCGGAACAAATTGACGCGCTCAGTGTCGTCTGTATCGGCCAACACGCCATAAACGGTACGCACCATATGAGAAGTGCTTTGCTCCGGGTCATCTTGCACTTCCGAAGCAGTGACTTTCTGGGCGGTGGTTTTGTCTCGTGTTTGAAGAGTATCATCCACAGTTCTCGCTCTGGGGGCCACGCGGCGCCTCTGAGTGGCTAATGGACCGTAAAGAAAGTATGACGGCACAGGAACACTTCCTCGCAGGTAGAACCAATAACCTAGCTTGGCCCATTCAAGAGAGTTGAACATTTCGTTTGCGTCCTTTTGGGTAGACACGGGGGCCGCATCTTCCTCGTATTCAGGGGTGTCGGGATTCAAGAACCGCTTGACGGATGAAATGTATTCTTTTTGCAGGAGAGAGCCGCCAAGGGTACCGTAACGCATATTTTCCGCGTTGATGGACGCAAACTCCGCCGTTCGGCGCAATGCTTCCGAGTCACGCATGAACATCGAAAGCTCTTTGACCTCGTTTCCGGTGACAGTAGCGAACAAGTTTTCGAGATCCTTGATGCGGTCTAGCACCAAACGGCCCGCTTCGCCTTTGTACGCCGCGGCCTCGGCCTTGGCCACCTCCCTCTTGAATTCTTCATATGCTTGCGCTAGACCGCCGAGACCGTATGTATGATAGTGGCTGTTGATCTCTTGGATGCGCTGGGTGATCTGGCTCGCGGGCACTTCGGGCGTGTCAGCAGAGGGCATGGTAGATTAGGGTACTCTCTGGGATCGGACAGAAGGAGTAGGAACAGGAGTTGTGGTGGATGTAGTAGGAGATGAATGAGACGACGTTGCAGATGAAGTAGAGCAAGCAGGAGAAGTCGGAGTTCCACAGGGCTAGGATCGGGGTACAAGTGAATCAGACAGAAGAAGTATACCACGAGCAGTAGCGCATTGGTTCCAAATACCGGAGCGTTCAGAAATCCCGTTCAGTTCAATGAGATCCAGTCGCACTTTATCCTGAGACTGCGATGAATGTATGGAGAGTACGCGTGAGATCACCACCGCGACTTCTTTAGGCTACGGTACTCCCAACTTCGAACCAGCAAATCCTGGACGGTGCGGCTCGGAAACAATTCAACACTTCCAAAATCCCAACTCGGCAACACTTTGCGAAAGCAGACCTCCAGTTCTGCTCGGACTCATAACTAGTTCCCACCGAAACTGCTTCACATGCCCACGCTACAATGTCGATCCGAAAGCTCGACGAAAACGTTATCAACCGCATTGCTGCGGGAGAAATCATCATCCAGCCCGCCAACGCGCTAAAAGAACTAATAGAAAACGCCATAGATGCTGGTGCCACCATGATTGATGTTTTGGTCAAAGATGGCGGACTCAAACTTCTCCAGATCACCGACAATGGGCGTGGAATCGAAAAGGCCGACATGGCGCTACTCTGCGAACGTTTTGCCACTTCGAAACTCGCAAAATTCGACGATTTGAACCTGATTGCCACATACGGGTTCAGAGGCGAGGCCTTGGCCAGTATCAGTCACATTTCTCGGCTCTCTGTGATTTCCAAGACCCGCGAGTCGCCGTTGGCGCATAAGGCGTACTATTTGAACGGCAAATTGGCCACTCCCAAGTTTCACGCCGACCCAGAAGGGAAGTCTTCTGCACCCAAGCCGATCGCAGGAAAAGACGGCACCCAGTTCACGGTGGAGGACTTGTTCTACAATGTGGCGTCGCGCCTTCGGACAATGAGCTCCAAAAGCGAAGAATGGGCCCGTATTTTGGACGTGTTGGGCCGGTATGCTGTCCATTCTACCGGAGTCGGGTTCTCGTGCAAAAAGTTTGGCGAGTCTTTCCCAGCAATCTCAACCAGGCCCCAGGCACCGCTCAAGGAGCGAATAAGAACTGTTTATGGAACGCTGGTGGCGTCGGATCTCATTGAGTTTGAATTTAGTGGAACCGATTTTGGCCTCGTGAAGGTGCGAGGAGCGGTTACTGGCTTCAACTACATCAACAAGCGGAGCATGAATCCGGTCTTTTTCATCAACAACCGCCTGGTGGCGTGCGACCCGTTGAAAAGAGCAATTGCTTCGATCTTTCTGGTTTTCCTTCCAAAGGGAAACCACCCGTTTGTGTATGTGAGCATGGATATTGAGCCGCAAAATCTAGACGTCAACATCCATCCCACCAAGAGAGAGGTGAGATTTCTCTACGAAGACGAGATCATTGAAGCCGTGACGCAACATCTTCACGACCTTCTTTCTTCCCGTGGCGCCTCTCGCAGTTTCAAGCAAAGTACACTTAAGAGAAACCCCGACACACCGTTGGATGAGGTTTCTGCACCAAAAAAAGGACGCCAGGAGAACAAGCTCGTGAGGGTGGATGCTTCTCAGCCGAAAATCAGCGCTTACGTTCGTCACGACTTTAATGCTATAGTGAGAAGCGCAGCACGAGACGAACATGACGCTGGCGATGTGAAACCCCAAACACCAAGGGAGTCTCAGGACGAAACGTTTCTAAACGCGGAAATTGAAGATTCCATGATGGATCCCGTGGAAGATGCCGTATCTGACCCGGAGATCGAGTTCTCCTCTGTACTGAGAGAAAGTAAGAATATTCAATTGGACAGTATCAGCGAGCTCAAGGAAGAGTTGCAACTTTCGTTGAACCGGCCGCTCACTAATGTGTTCAACAATCTGGTATACGTGGGCATTGTTGATCCGGAAAAGCGCCTTTGCTGCTTCCAGTACGACGTGAAGCTTTTTCTCTGCGACTATGCGGCGGTCCTCAACGAGTTCTACTACCAGATTGCGTTGGCGGATTTTGCCAACTACGGCGAGGTAGTTTTTGACCAGCCTCTTCTGGTGGACGAAATCTTGGCTCCGGTGTACGAAACGCGACATGATCTCGAGAAGAAAGATGTCGTTGTCGACCGTATCTGTGCCATGGCAGATATGTTCAAGGAATACTTCAACATTGAGATCAAGGACAGGAAAATATACACGCTTCCGCTCCTTATGAAAGAGGTGGCGCCGCCAGTGGCGAAATTGCCGTTTTTTTTCTACCGACTCGGCACAAAGGTGAACTACGGCGACGAAAAGGAATGTTTGTATGGTATCATGCGCCAATTGGCGCTTCTCTACATACCCGAGCGAATTGTTTCTAGCGAAGACGAAGAAGCGAAACAACTAGCGGCACGGGACGCAGAAATCCTCAATCACAGACTCGAAAACTCGATTTTCCCTAGTTTACGGCTGAAATTTATCGCGCCAGAAGCGTTGCAATCGCAGATATCGCAGATTGCCGATCTTCCGGGGTTGTACCGAGTATTTGAGCGCTGCTGAGTCATGTCTCACCGGATGAGCCATGGCTGGACCAGGAACAGAAAAATTGCTTGAAAACACCACATAGGCAAAATCACAGTACTCTGAATATGCAATTGGGAAACCAGAATATGCAGTTGCCAGATCTACTGTCATTACGGAATGTTTCGGTTTCACTACTGCCTCTCCGTGGTTTCTATAGGTTTATATACATGTCAGCTGTGAAGTGTAATTGAAGACGCGGCATTAGGTCTAAAATTCAATTTCCAATCTCTCCACAACCGTGTTGATACTGTCTGAAGAAAGTAATTACATCTGGGACATATCCGCATACAGTAAGTCATAGGAGGTACGGGTGTGGTTCATTTCGCCAATACACCCAGACACAAAGACTCAGCTAGAACCTAACCGACGCGCTTCCTAGTCGGGTATTCCGGGTGGCCGCTCAATGCTCAGCTTCTCAATTTGCATCTGAATCTTGGAGTCGTCTCGGTAGCGGCAGAAGCCGCACTGCATACAAATACCACCAATTTATATGGCGGATGCACCCAAACCGTTTGCATAACATCTACCCCATTGGAGATCGGCGAGTCCATTTCCAAAAATAACAGCAAAGCATGCTTATAGAACTGTCACCGCACAAAAAGCTCATACAAACCCTTTGTTTGGGCAATTTCCCTAAGAACGTGGTGGACTTGGAGCATTCGCATACACTTTTCGAACAAATCGCTTTTGTCGACTACCAGCTCCAAGTGCTCATTCAGCAAGAATTCAACGGGCGCTCTCTTTCTCGCGCATCACCAACCAACTGCGATGATGCAACAACCGCCCAGATAGCTCTGTTGATCGCGTTTCTCCGCACTTCTAGCTCCAACTATGGATCTGGCAATAGAACATACGAGGAGGATCTCTACTGCGCCGTGGTGCTTGCACATCTCTACCACCTCAACTCGGAGCCAGACAAAGTCACTGGGACGCTCACTGCGATCTCTGTTGACAACCGGGCCGGCGATTTTGCCTACTATTTGAAGGCGAGGTACTACATGCTTTTAGGCTCGGCCGCGCACAACTCGGGCGAGTGCTGGAGCCGATTTTTGGTGGAGCTTCGCCTGGCGGGATCGAAAAGTCTGGTGGCGGCGAATTTGTGGACGGCTAAGATCATGCGGGCGGTGCTTCTGCATTTGAGTGGAAACGGTGCCAACCCGGTGCGGTTTCTGGAGTTGTTGGCGCAGGAATTCTCCGACAACGCCGCTGCGTTTGTGGCAGTGTGCAACTATGCGATGAAACCCGAATGCGAGCGGTTTATACTCAAGGAATGCCGGGCGGAGTACGTAGTGTTCTTGGCCGAGTTGATCCAGCGCAAACAAAAGCAGCAAATGGATTTCCCCGACGCCACACACTCTAACTCGCACGAGATTGATTTTGTGGAGTCGTTGTTTACCACCCTCAACGGAATTTCCGACCATAAAGCGGTGGTGAACCACTTTCTCGCGCCTAAATTGGCCAAAAAGTTCTTGTTGGGGATGTTGGAGCACTCGTTTCAAAGCACGGTGGTGCTTCTGAATTATATCCGCACTCTCATTGATCTTCTGGAGTACGATGAGGCGTTGGCAGCTTTCAAAACATACTGTCACTATGTGAAAATAGAACTGGCCCAGCATGGCGCAGTGGACAATCTTTTGGAGGTGGTGGAAGTGTATTCCATGTGTATTGCTCATTTCAACCCCGCCAGGGCCATTGCTTCTGATGCTACTGCCGACACAAAAAAATTCCGCTACAACTCAACCCACTCCGTGATGGAAATATTGGAACCCGCCTCCCAGAGTCTCCGCCAGTATTTGGATACCATCACCGACTTGGCAGAGTTGCAGTACGACAGGGCCATACCGGAGTAC
Organism: Clavispora vitiphila; assembly: GCA_030557995.1. Classification (NCBI taxonomy): domain Eukaryota; kingdom Fungi; phylum Ascomycota; class Pichiomycetes; order Serinales; family Metschnikowiaceae; genus Clavispora; species Clavispora vitiphila. The sequence continues at coordinate 54,689 of JANIJR010000034.1, forward strand.
GCCGCCAACCAGTTGGCGTTCTTGTACCATAGATACAACCCTTCGATGGTGTTGGGGGACAAGTCCGCTTTGGCGCATATTTTATCGGCCGCATGGCACTCTTTGGGCCAGTTGGTGTCTTACAGTGCCACCCACGCTTCGCCCACTGACGAAAGAATGAAAACCAGCGTGAGCCAGGCGTTGATGTACTACAAGAACGCGCTCATTGTCAACTCCACCGGAAGCGTGCGGTACTTGACTAGCTACGCGTTGGCGTTGGCGTACTCTAACGCAGTGAAACCGGCTTCGAAGTTGTGCAAGTTCATCCTAAAGCGGTATCCTGAGTCTTTTCGCACATGGAACTTGCTCGTGTTGTTGACATCCGCAACTGAACAAGAAATCGCCCTTTACGACGAGTCGCCAACACAACATCCACAGTTTTTTGAGAACGGTGACCCTAAGCCCAAACTGGTGGACTGCGAGCGTTTTTCCAGAGACGCATTAAATGTGGCAGCCATGTTCATCGCCCAAAACCGCGAGAAGGGCGTAGCGTTGGACTTGGAAACAAAACACGAGATTTTGCAGTTGAAAATGACCCACATCGCCGTTGTCGAGGCAAAGCACGGCCCCGAGGCTGCTCTAGAGCAGATTGTGGATGTTTTCACGCTTTTCCGCGAGCTTTTTGACGGCGTCAAGTTGGACGACACCATCATCACCGCAACCTCGAATCGCGACGCCCGCTGGTCCCACAGACCCAGCGTCATGGACCCCCACGAGGCCAAACAGGTTCCCAGAGAGAAAAGCTCCATCAAAGGTCATCTCAGGGCGAGCCGCAACAGCGTGGAGTCGCGCCGCAGCTATAAACAAGCCCCGGTGCAAATCTTACGCACCAAAAATCACGGACCCGCCGCAGCCAAATCGGAAGAACTTCGGATCTTGCAGCGATTGTGTCTCTGGGCTTCTTCCCTCTACCACAAGCTCGGGTTTCTCGATGAGGCCGAACAATGCATCGTGGAAGCGGAAACTGTGGCTGCGCCCAATGTGGAGACGTACACCTCCTTGGGGCTCTTGACATCCAAGTCACGCAAGTTTTTGTCGTTACAGGAGTTCGAGCGATGCTTTGAACTCTTCAACACCCCCGCAGAAACGTTCAACAAGAGTGGGTACTGCGCCACGTTGTTGGGAATGTGCAAGTTGTTTATTGTCGACGATGAAAAGGACAACTCGCTCTTCGTGTCGAACAAAGACCTCCGGGCGGGGTTGATTCGGTTGAAAAACTATTTAGAGAACTTTAGCACCTGCTACCCGTACGGGTACAACAGCCCCGAGCTTTGGTACTATTTGAGCTCGATCTACGAGACTTTTGATGATAAGCAGTTGAATGCCAGTGCATTGTGGCGCTGTGTGGAACTAGAGAGAAACCGGCCGGTGAGGTCTTATCACGTTTGTGAGGAGATTAGTTGAGCAGGACAATGCAAGTATGACCTGATTGAATGAACGCGGCATTGCCGCTCATACATAACAATAAAGGTAAGGCTAGAGGAGTGCAGAAGTGCCACGTCAGTACTGCTTCTAATCTGGCTGTAGTGGGGGTTATCTAGATTAGGCCACTATAGCCAAACTATGTTGCGCCGGCCAAGAAGTTGGTGGCAGCCGGCTATCGGCAAAGTGGGATTCACACCAATTCCAAAGGATTTACGGATTCAACAACCTGGCAAACGGGATGCTCGTTTATTTCTTGGTTTTGTTTACTCGATTTTGTTTTCCATGCATTTAGTTCTTTAGGTTTTGCTTTAGCTTAAGTTTTGCTTTAATTTTGCTTTAATTTTTATGCAAGGTTTTAGTCACGGTATTCGTGTCGTCCTATGCTCTAGCGTAAGTCCGTGGCCGGATTTCGGTTCGCGCACGCACATGAACTAGTCCTGATCGGAGATGCTACTCACTGAGAGAAAAACCACCTAATGGCCGCCGTTGCACCCAAACAAATCACCTATTGCGGTGTCTGCTCGTTTCCTCCCGAATACTGCGAGTTTGGAGTCTCGTTCAAGAGATGCAAGGAATGGCTTGCTCAAAACGAAAGAAGTCTTTTCGACAAGCTTTATAGTGACGAAGCGTTGGCAAATGCCACCTCCACTTTGTCTCTTGAGAAGGAGGAGAAGATTCACAAGGACTTGGAGAAGAAACAAGCCAGAGAAGAAGCCAAGTTAGAGAAGGAATTACAGAAGAAACTCGCGTCCAAGGTGGTGATCAAGCGAATCGAGAGAAACCGCAGAAAGCACATCATCTCCATTTCCGGATTGGAGGTGTTCAACATCGAAGCGAAGAAGTTAGCCAAGACTTTTGCTCTGAAATTCGCCACCGGTGCGTCCGTCACTAAAAACGCCGAGAAGAAGGACGAGATTTTGGTGCAAGGAGATGTCAGTGACGAGGCCAAGGCTTACATTGAGAAGTTGTTGGAGGAGCAGGGGTTGAACGAGGTGAAGGTGGAGCAAATAGACGACAAGAAGAAAAAGAAGGCTGAAAGTGCTGCTGGAGAGGCGCCCAAGAAATAATAAATATATGATGCACTGATATGTGGCCGGTAACACACCCATAGGTAGATCTACATCTGTGCAATGCAGTGCGTAATATTCATAAATAATGCATATGGTGGAACACAGCTAAAAGTCCTGTCGTGCAGCCATTGTACGTTTGCGTGCAACGATTCGTACCCTTGATTCCTGAGCTGTTTCACTTCTCCAATGTTCAGTCGTACTTCTCCTTAGTAGCCCATGACGCACCGTACTCGTTAAAGTCTGGCTGCTGCATCAAGATGCGGTACAAGTGCGCAATGCGACGCTTGGTTGCAAACTTGTGGGCGCGCGTGCGCATGCCAAAACGTCGTTCCTTGATGCGGTTACCGATACCAAACCCATTAGTGAGTCCCAAGATCGCCAAGTGGCCGCTCTCTGAGTCTTCGGTTAAGTGGCAATTAAGTTCCCACAAACTTACTGCCACAGTGTGGTTATGTGAATACTGGTAGTACAGCGCCAAGCTGGAGAGAGCAAGAGCCAACGCATTGTTCAAGTCCCGATGCAAGAAGCGCGACATGGCCGCGCGGTCCTCAGTAGCAATGTGCTCGAGCGCAGGTTCAAACCACGGCACAAGGCGCCGGATCGCAAGCGCAAACCGTGCGGCTTTGCGGAAGTAGCGGAAAATCTCTTCGTTCTCGTAGTTGCTGTCGCCTTCACCGTCGCGGCTGTAATCAAGAAGCCAATTGCCAAACATCGCCATCGCGAGAGGGAGACAAAGACCAGCTGCATGAGTCGCATGCGCCTGAAACTTTTCGAAAAGCTGCGGCAGCAGCCGGTTGGTGGATTCATGCACATGAACGTCAAGTACCTCATCAAATGCAGCCACGCAAGGCGCCACTGCCCGAAGAAGCGTCACAGGGTCTGGTGCTTGCAGCGCGTGGAAGACTTCATGGTTGATGAAGCTCAGCGACCCCAGCTCATGCTCACTGTGACACAAATACACCGCAGCATCTTGGTTTGGAAAGAGCGCGTCAAGCGTATTGCCAAAAAAAAATGTTTCCGCAACTTCAGTCCAAGGTACGGTACCCGGCTCGATGAAGTAATGTTCGATGTTGGCGCATGCGTCAGCGGCACTATCAGCACTACTACGGGCGATATTTGCGTCAGTGTGATCCGTCCCAAAAAGGTCCCGGAGGCGCCGGATATGCGACTTATTGCGCGCCGGCGCCGCGCCCTGCAACGCAATTGAACCGTGTGACAGCACCAGCGATGCAGAGCCTAAAGACGAAGCAGAGAGACAGGAGGCACCGGAGTGCACTGAGGCTCGATGCATGTCCGGCAACCGTGTCTGCGTTTCAAATGTGTGAGGCTTGAGCGCATCAGGTGAATTTAATGTTGAAGGACTGATTACATTGCGTGAATGTTCACTTGGAACGGGGCTTGAAGAAGTCCCCATCAGGGATATGCGCAGATAAGTGAGGACAGGTGTGTTGGGATCACATGTGGAAGGCAGGGACGTGTCAAGGTCACATGTAGGGGGTGCATTAGGGGTACGAGGCGCGTCAACCTTCCATACGGGCACATCCAGGCTCGGTTGTTTCTCCGAAGCCAGCTGCAAAGTATCAGTGGACTCGAGGTAGGCACTTAAGAGCGAGTCAGAATAGTAGTGGTTCATGGAGCGTGAGCCGGGTGTGCGCAACAATTAAATGCCGCGCTCACGCGAGGCGGAGCGCGGAGCGCGGCGAAGCGTGGCTGCAGGCGCAAATTGCGGATTAAGGCGGAGCGACCGCGCATGCCACTCAAAACTAAACTCTTCTACCGTTGGGATTAAGGCAATGGCGCATGCGTAAAACGGCGAATGAGAGCAAAGTGTAAATTAAGAAGTCTGGAGTGATTCTGGAGTGCGCCAAACTGGAGTCGAAGGGTAGAAACTTTCCTGAGTAGAAGCTTTCTTGGGTAGAAGCTTTCCTGCTTAACCGATCTGCAATTGCCACATTAATGTATCTATTTTCTGCGACGGTAAGTTGTATATCCTTTGAATTTCAAGGGAATATGCAGAGGCGTTGGGTAGTTTTAATTAGTCAAGTTCACACACCGACGAACCAATTATCCACTCAAGTGAGCAACTTCAGTATTGATGAAGCGCGATTTAATGGCTGCAGAGATGGCTGCTCCGGTAGAGTAGTAGAGCGCGGTGGGTCAAGGGCAGAGATACGGGGCAACACTGGAGAAGCCGTCGGCACGGGAGCGGGCGGAGACAACAGCAGCACTTGCGGCGACATGCTTGGCGCAGCAGCAGGGGGCGCAGGTGGCATGGGAACCATAGGAACAAGAGGCGCGTACGTTTCGTACATGGCGCGGTCTCCTTCGTGCACAAGCATCATCGGTTGCGGCGGCATTCCGTCGCTGTACACCATCTGGGGTGGAGCCATCATTCGTACCGGCATCAGCAGGTATGTAGCTGGAAGCATGGGCTGAAGCTGCACCATTGGATAAGGCGGCATTGGTTGCGGCATCTGCAGCGGCACCAGCAGTATTTGCGGCGGAATTTGCAGCAGTGCGATTTGCTGCGGGACTTGCAGCAGCAGCAGCAGCAGCAGTAACAGCGGTGCCTGGGACGGCATAACCGCGATTCGCAGCATCGGCGGCATCGTTTGCCCCTTTCCCGGCACTGCGTACTGTACCACTCCTGGGTAGTAGTCTGGTTGGACGAATTGACGGTCGGGCGCAGGTTCGCGAGCGGGGTCTGGCGCCTCTGCTGCGAGAGTCGTTGGTTCATCTAGGCGGTCCTGGCGCAAGTTCTGATTAAACTGTGCCATGCGCAACGCATTGCGTGCGTGCGCATCCAAGTTAAGGTAGGCACAGTGGAGCTTGCCTTTGACACAATTGAAGCACTGCGGAAGGTTTTCGTCGCACTTGATGCGCCGCTTCTTGCAGGTGCCACAGCCCAAATGGGAGTTACGGTGTTTTCGGCGGGAGTTTTTCTTGCGCCGCGTCTCTTCATCAGGCGGAGACCGGTCTCGCATGGGGGGAGTTTTGTCCGTCAGCTCGCGCTTACGCTGGGGCGGTAGGGGGTTTTTGAGGGCAGAGTTGAAAACGTCCATGGTGGCTGGATCAGAGTGGCGATCGGATTGGAACAGTGTCGAAGTGAATCGGTCAGGAACTCAAAAAGCAAACGGAAGCAGGGTGGGAATTGTATTCGGAGATTTTATGGACCTGTAAATCAGCCCAATGTGACGTAAACCAAGCACTGTAGTTGTGGAAGTGAACTGCTTGTGGGAATATGATACGACGCGATTGTATTGGTTAAGCAGAAGTAGAAGGAGCGGGAGGGAAAGGAGGGGTGAATCAGTGGAAGACAGGCTTTTGGTGGTCGAAACAGACACCTCGATGGAAAAGAGGCAGTAGAAAAAGATAAACTAGTAGGAAACAGACTGCAACTACGCCAATAGGTGTTTGCGGGATCCGCATGATACATAGAACCGCCAGACAGGTGCAGGCGCAGTATTGACGGAATTTACGGTCTCTAACTGCAAGCGTTCATGCATTTATGCGGATGTTTTTTCCGACGCTTACTACATCGTTTGAGATTCCAGCGGAAACCAGAAGACTACAACCCGGTCTTTCCTATTCACAATTTTTGTTTTTCGCCGGATATTTTCCTGTCTACGTAGATGAGTTCTCGGCTCGCACGATGGTTCGTATCATACGAACATTAGGCAGTCGCGCAGTGACCACCAAACCGGTTCGGCAGATAGCAAATGCACAATTCGCAGTTGCAGTTATCTTCCGGACGCACACTCTGTGACTGATCCTTCGTTGAGCGGTCGCACGGCCCCGTAAGAGATTCCTGTCAATTGTATTGCGAATATTCACCGAATCCGCATAAAATCGGCGGCAGTCACCACTTTTCCGGTTTACTTCCTCAATATTCCCCGCGACAAATCGAGTGACCATTATCTATTTTGTACAAATTTTACTTCTCCCCACTCCAAATTTGGGAAGGACGTGCCGAGCGGAAGATACATTATTCGCCGGGAGCCGGTTTATGCAAGAAGTGGCGCAAGTGTCTAAATCTTGGTGTTCGATAAAACACAACCAGCTTAACAGTTTTGCACACAAACGGTTTTTTCATGTTTTGCTCCCTTGGAAAATTTCATGCCACATGCTGTGCAATTTACGTTGGACGGTGTTCAATCCTCGTTGTGCGACGCGAGTGGGACCTGCGCAAAAGTAATTAGTCGCTCCACCGGATGTTTCGCACAGCCTGTAAAGTTTTTAGCCCCGCGCGGGCAATTTTACTCGAGCCGGCGTCATCGTTGCACATATCAGGTTGCACTAGAACATCAGTGCTACCCGTAGCAGCATTGGATACTAGATTACAGTTCTTGGACATGTCATATTTCCGCGTACTTCGCTGTCAGTTTATTGCTGCAGGAAGCCCGTTGAATGGCTTCCGAACCACAACCTCAAGTCATTTCTCGATGGCTTGGACATGGTAACATTCCTGTAGACTAACTAGGCGATCCATGGCTCAGACCATCTACTGCTGTACACAAGCCTCAATTCAACCCGCAATTACCGCAGCATGTCCTAATATTAGAGCACGTTGCATTTTCAGCGTAGAACATGACATCCAAAACTACGTCCCCCAGCTGGAGTGAAATTGTCGCGCGGGGGTCAAATGCGGGCTGTGCGCGACGTCGGGCCGAGTCTCAAGAAAAAACAACACTAGCGCGGACCGTCAACTTTCCTCGCTCGGCTCGCCCAATTGGCAACTTACTTACGAGGGCATGTGCCATAAAAATTTTCGAGGGGATCCATGCTTGTGTGCAAAGCTCTCACACTGGATGTATCCTCTTGTTCGGGCGATCTGTCAGGTCACCGAGACAGTCGTAAACCATGCAAGACCTTTTGGCTTGCAGCTGGCATGCAACCGTACCTAAACATTATTGACAAATTCATGATGTCTTGGATTAGCCTATGCTGGATGGAGGAAAAAAGCCCCGAAGTGTGGTCTTCTTATGGAAGGGCTGTTTTTTCTTTTGTTACTGTATTTGGGATATATCTCATTGGTGACATTTACATGACCGCTGGCGGGTTAGTGGTACGGTTACCATCTACAGTTATGTCCATTGTAACGCCGCGTATGGGCCCGCGGCAGGATTTGATTCAGTAAACAAGCGCGGAGCGGGATATACAATAGCAGGATTCCCCTCTGCCAAAGCGTATATGCAGTAACAGAATATAGTTCGCATTTTCTTGCCTTTCGTTGCAGAAACAACTGGGCGCTGCATCTGTATGCATTGCACTGCATGTGCAACAGATTTCATGTATCGCTGAAGCGGCGAATGTACGACACGTGGCATGTGAGTCAATGGATATGCAGGTCCACGGCTTGCTGATGCCTCTCTGGCTGAATTCACCGCTAGGACGCGATCTGGTTGCGCACTTCCCAACGGGGAAGCACTGCACCTGCTTTCAATGCATCGTTGTCGTTATTTTTTTTTTCGTTCCTTTTCTTGTAAATAATACATGTGCAAAGATCCCAGTTGCCCGTCCTCAAGATGCGTGCATATCCCAAAAATACACGAGGTTTACGAATACTCTCTTACGGAGAAAGTATTATTGTGAGTCTCGATTTTACCAATGCCTCTTTGCGGAGACCGAAGTAACAATTTACTATAACAACTGTTGCTTTGTGATGTCATACAGGGGTCTGCAGGGGAGAGGCATTTTGCTCGCATCTCCTCGCAAAGCCTGCGACCTGCCGCATGTTGATACGGCATAGGCACATTCCAGATCGAGTTTGTCCCCCACTGGTGGCCCCGAGAAGCTCGCTTATATCTTTGTCATTCTAAAATCCAAATAAGTACTTCTGGAATCCAAAAATTGGGCCTGTACATCAATCCCCATTGTTACTTCCAAAACCTGACTTTTTAACTCCTCTTGGAGCACTTGTCGACCGATATGCGTTATATTCTGCACTGCGGTAATTTTACTGATGTATTTCCAGTCACCAATGAGGTACATGTTCAACGGAGTTCCAAAACGGACATAAGGCGGACTTACGGAACCTACCCGTTCGGCTCGGGTGAAACCGTTTTTCTCAACCACTAGGAGCGCTTGTATCTTCTCATGAGAACCAACACAGGGTTTACGTAGTCCGTTACATTATTTCCTTCGTAATGACCGCCGCCTAACAATACAATAGAGCCTACAGACACGAATATAGACAGGACCACAATCAATAGACCCGGCAATTTTATCCCAATAAAAACATCACGGCCGTGATTCATTATCTTGCGGCGCAGGCGGCAAGTACGACTCGAACCGGCCCATTCTCTTTTTCCACCACTTTTTCCGGTGATCGTTTTTGTTAATTTCCTCCATGAATAGTTCGTGCTCCTGTGGCCCGTCCTCCTCATCACGCTTTGTAATACCAACAACATGTCGGTTTCCGTTCAGCTCGATATTGTACAGATCCCCAAGCACCAAATCCTTCATCACCAATTCCCTGGTTCTGTTCAAGGACTCGATCGCCGCCACTCTCTGCACCGTATCCTCCAACAATTCCTCAAAGTGGGGCTGAGACGCAATTTCGTGAAATGCCCGCATCATGGGAACAGAGTCTGCTCGCACTCGCGAGTCCGAATCAACCGTAAAGATGTTGAGATTGTCGTACTGCTGAATATAATCCGGACGCGTCATGATCTGCCGTGAACGCCAAAGCGGGAGCTCTGGGAGGTGGTGGTCCTTGTGTAAGTCTTTTTCATCTGGCTCGTCCTTAGAGATGAGAGTATTCATCCGCTCCCGGTCCATGCGAACAAATTCGTGCATGAGCAACATAGCGCTCAGGGCAAATTTTCCAAACTCCATCACATCGTCGTCCATTTCCTCTCCCAACAATCCACACTGATTGAGGAACCAGGTTTTCTCTCGATCAATAATCTCATGGCACGCCTGGATGACGTCCTTGTGACGTGCTACCTGACTTATGTGTTGCGGGCGGCCTCCGATCAAATCGTAAATTCGATGACAAGTGGTCTCCGAAAGCTGCTGGTCCAGGTATTTCGCCGGAGGGAAAAACTTTCCTCGGATGAACTTCAAAACGTTGACGGTCTCCTTTCGATTGAAGTCTCTGACATTGATCAATTCGAGCCTAGTGCCAAGCCGTTTTAATTTCTCGTACACCCAGTAGTCGTCACTGTTGAAAACTATTGTCACCAATTCCGATGCACTCAAGCTCTCGGCCTTTTGCTGCAATAATTCCAATAGCTTGACTCCCTCCTCGTTTTCCTTGATCAAGTGCGAATTGTTGATTATGAGAACCATGGGCGATTCGGATTTCCCAGACATGCGCCGCGAGATCGCCAACAGCTCCAACTTATTGAAAGCCCGCTCGATGTCAAGCAACGCAGTGGTGTCACGCGGGCCCCGGATGCTGAAAAGTGACCCAATGTAGTCCTCATTGTACGCAAAGTTGAGTGCTCGGCCAAGACGGATACGGAAGATTTCTGGATCGGCATGGGCATCGAAAATCGCAACGTTTTTACCGTCTATTTTTTTCATTGCCTCCATGATCAAGGTGGTTTTGCCCGTACCCTTTTCCCCCACAGCCAAAAAGTACCGGCCTTTGATTTTCCCGCTAATGATGTCATCGAGAAGTTTCTGCTGGGGCCGTTCCACCCAGTACTGCGCAAGGTCAGCAAACGCATCGCTACCGTCACCAAGGTCACCGTCTTCTTCATTCTGGCTGGCTTTATTGGTTTTCTTGTGCATTGCGAGCTGGTACGCGGGATCACCTTTCTGGAATGCCTCGTCCATCTTCTTGAGAACATGCGAATTGTAGAATTTGTGGTACATAAGACCAGAAAGCCCCAACACCCCCAACGAACTCAAGGTTATGCCGATGGTCTCGAGAATTTTGAAAAGAAACCTGCCAAATCGATTCATTGCTTCGCGGAAGGCCGACTCGGGCTCTTCGCTTGGCTCTTCTTCTTCCGCCTTGATCTCCTCTTCCACCTCCTTTTCTTCCTTTTTCCTTTTTTCCTCCTTGTCGTCTTCTTTGGCATCGTCCTCTTGGTCGTTTGAAGGTGGCTTATTGCCATTCCCATTGCCCATTCCACCGGATCCTCCGGCGAGGGGCGTGGTCAGCTCCGATGCGGAAGGTTTCTCATATGTGGTTTCGGCCGTCACCACTCCAGTCTCTTTGACCACAGTGCTCAATGCTTTCTCTTCACCGCCGCTGTGGCCCGCTTTCGCGTCGACCAATTTCTGTGTGATCTTCTTTTTTTGCCGAATGAGCTTCTTCTTCTCCTTCTTCAACTCTTCATTCTGGTCGATAGTTTCGTCGTCCAAGTCCTCCAACACATCGAACGGAAGCAAAGGGTTGACTACGTGGCGGACTGCGGAGATGGAAAAATGTCGTGTTTTTGTTAGATTCAGTGCTCGAAATACAAGGCCAATCCGCAACCCCAGAGTTCGGAACATTCTGATTTCGACCACCAGAGACAGCAATCACTACAGCGGGGAAATACTCTGGTCGCATGCAGGACTCATGAAAGATCGAAGCCTGAGTTCGCTTGAGTTGCATACAAAAGCTTATCGCGAATCAATCGCTTGTCCTTGTAGTCGGGCAATTTCAACAAATTCACACAGGTGGAGGCAGTGGGTAAACGGTCCAGGGAGCCGCTGTTGTGGATTCCAAAGTGCGGCGAGAGCGCTTTGAAGCCTAGAAGCGGCGCTCGCGAAACCGACGTGACAAACTTCACCAACGCACACCGTTCCTGCGGCGACATTTCCTCCACCACTTCCCAGAAGAGATTTACGGTGATGTCGTCGTCAAAGTAGCCGCCGTAGTGGACATTCTGTTTCCAGTCCTGTACATCGATGTCGTTGCCTCCGCTGATCAACATCTGGAGCTCAAACGGGTCAAACATATTGAGCCATTGTGCGTCAATCACCTCAAAGAGCCCTTCGAGGAAGTATTTGGTTTGCACCTGAAGAGACCGCTTAAGCTTAAAGTTCGCAATCAGGTGAACATACTGAAGCCTGTTGGACTTACTGACCGCGATCGAGTCGCCGTTGGGAGGTGCCAAATCATACAGAAGAACATCGGCGCCCACTTGCTCGTTGATGACAAATGAGAGGTCCAACGACTGTATTTCTTCCGCAGACATGGTCAACAATTTGCTCAAGCTAGTGTAGAGCTGGGTGTCCAAGTACGCCAAATCGTCGATCGAGCTTTGGGCCGAATGCGCCACTTTCCAGTTGGCCAAAAAAAACGGCGCGAACGCAATATCGATCAAAACGCTCTCGTAAAGACACTTACCGACAATCATTCCAAGGAACCTGAGATAAAGAAGACGCTGCTCTTGCTCCGGGAGATCAATCCGCTTCGCGATTTTCAAGTAAACGTCGTCGTTGGGGTAGAGCTCATTTTCCGCCTCGGTTTCTTTGAATAGATGAAGGTCAGAGTTGGGACTGAATCCCTCCGCAACAACACTTGTGAGAAATTCCTTTGTAAGCCCACCTCCATCAATACCTGCTTCTGGCCCGTGCTCGTTGTAGAATGTGACCTGGATCTTGTTTTTGAACTGAGGACCCGAGGAGCGGAATTGGGCAAATGCATCCTCTAGAAGCGTTTCTCGGTGTATATCTGCGGTCAATTTGTCATTCACACCCTCATAGAACATTGCAGTGTCGGAACGGGACAAAATACGGTTCTGATCGGCCTTCAAAAGACTCTGAAATACTTTCACACGATCGAAAAATTCCACAAAAAACGGCACGCGGCTCAAGATTTCCAACTTGGAAGTCATGTCCAGTGTACGCGGCTTGGTGCTCTTGCTATGTCTCGAAAAGCCAACTCTCGCATCTTCGTCACTCGAGGAGTCCGAGCCTTCGGCAATTCGTTGGGCATCTTCTTCAAGAATGATCTGGATCATCAGATTGATTTCAAATTTGATCAGCTGGAGTTTCCAAAAATCGTTAGGAAGATGTTTCAGATGCAAGTTTTTCATGTAGAGCTGGTTGAGTAGAGAGATAGACGATTCCTTGAGCTCGCGAAAGTTTCTCGTAGTAGCAGCAGTGGCTTCATTGGTGCAGAATATTAGAGTGAGGCAAAACTTTTTTAAGAACAGGCAAAACTCCACGAGCTGGTCCAAGTTGAACGGATTCAGCGCGTTGTCTGCAACGTTATTGGCCACAATGATCCAGTATGAAAGTAGCTGTTCATAAATGTACAACAAATCCCAAAAAGAGTCGTTAGGGGTAGAATTTGCCAACTCAAAGAGTGCGTCCGAACTGAGTCGGTCGCCATCACACAGTCTGATCTGAGTAAAAGCAGGCATGACTGAAAGTTTAGAGAAAACCCATTGGTCTAGATTGGGAGTAATCGACATAAGCATACAAATCCGAGGCTTATATTCCGGTACCAAGTGCATCAACAGAGCAAGGGAATGGATTGCAAGAGCATGGTCCGATTGGTTGGTTAGCATATCAATTGCATGATTGAGGTAGGATGTTTGGTAGAGCTTCAGGATCACCGAAAAGGTTTTCGAGCTAACCTCAAGCACCCTCTGGTTTGTCAAATGCGTTTCTTGAATTGAATCTTCCATGCTATCCTCTGATGCAGCAATGGAAAAGTGCATGTGGGAGAGAATATTGGCATGAGCCGCACAGTTGCTTGTTTCTCCTTCCACAGCCAAGGTGTTGACAAGCAACTGGATTTTTTGCACATCCAGTAGTTTTGCAATATACGGGGAGGCGTCCGGTCCGCAGAGAGAAGAGTGGATCACACGAACAGCATCGGGCAAATCGGAAAGAAAGTCGTGTGGGATTCTGGCGAGCAACGGAATTAGCAGACCATCAGCAGCACACAATAAGAGAATCGCTTTAACTAGAGACCGTTCTCCAGTACTGCAAAACATCAGAGTAAGTGTCTTGACAAGCTGGTTTCTGCGTGAAAGAGCAGAAGGTGGGCCGTAGTGTTCACAGAGTATAATCAAGCAATCAACCACTGCAAAAGGAGATGAGACCCGCTCCAAAGCCCTTGCAAGGGCACGAATATAGATTTCCTGTGTCTCTCGGGTAATCTCGCCACTGTTGCACATGTGAGTGAGTGGATCAAGAAGGACAAGCGTATCGTTTCTGCGGCCGAACTTGGCAATAAAATCAAACTGCAATGCTTTGACAAGACCCCGGTTGTCGTTCGTGGAAGCAGTTTGCCATTGATGCAAAAACGCATCAGAGACAGAAAGCAACTCCAATCTGCGTGCTATGTAGCGAGATATCAACCGTGCTGATTTCTCCTTCTGGCGAGCAAGTTCTCTCTGTAGGCGGTCAAATTTGGACTGTTCGAGAAAGCTCTTTCCCCGGGGCGCTTTTTTGTCTCCAAGATTGACCACTCTTTTCTTCGTGGACCCCGAAAAGTTAAGCATGATTGCAATCGATAGTAGTACCACACAAATAGATTCATATCGGGTTTGTATGTGCACACCAAAGAAAGTCCGGGGATACACCGATTGGAGGACACACTAAGGAAGATCACGACAGCTGTAGCTATTGGAGAGCCAAGATAACGGCTGAAAGCTCCAGGTCCGAAATTGGGGCGTTGAAAGCCGCTTTCCAAAGAAGTACTTTGAGTCAAAAAGGGAATCCGGGTTCAGTTCAAAGTTGCACCTGGCTATTGCAATGACGTCTTTCATCTAATGTGACAATTTCCAGTCTATGAATCTATCGGTATCACATCTACGAGTATCTAGTCCAACAACTTCCAGTCTATGAATCTATCGATTTCACTCTACATGTTTTCAGTCTAACAATTTCTAGTCTATGAATCTATCGATATCACTCTACAAGAATATCTAGTCTGTCTCGACCAACAACGTCTGGAGGTGCCCCAACGACTCCAAATAGAAACTGGGAACCTTAGACCTGTCCGACGCTTCGCCCGCCATATCAGCCTCTGTAGTCCCTCCGCTCAACACCAATAGTGAGCTTTTCCCTTCTCCAAGTCTACCGTCATTGCCAAACTTGATGTCTGTGTACAACGTATCACCCACCATGATCGCCTTCTCCCTCTTGAATCCTGTCAGATCCAAAATCATATCCAAAAACACCTGGCTGGGCTTACCTACGCCAACAAAGTCGCGGTCGCTCACATGTCCCATCATGAACACCATAGAGCCTCCAGCAGGCAAAGTTCTGCCCTTTGCGCCCGGGAAAGTCTTGTCAATGTTGGTTCCAATGAACGGGAGGCTTCTGTTGTCGTGCAAGAGGTACTGGAGAGTACTACAGATGGCAAGATACGTGACGTTCTTGGTGGAGCCAACCACAATGGCCCTCACTTCCGGATCGACCTCCAAAAGTTCGTGTTCGGGGTTCCAGGCATCATTTAAACGACGATCGGTGCCTCCCACAGGGACGTAGCCCATTTCCACGAGTTCTTGCTCTATGCCTTTGTCGCCAAAGACCCATACCTTGGACTTTGGTGGAAGCTTGTAAGTTTGTTTGAGCACCCACGCTGCGGCATAACAGGTTGGAAAGATTTGATCCTTTGTCACGCCCTGGATGCCTAGAGACACAAACTTCTCCAAGTAGCCGTTGCGGGAAGTCAGCGAGTTGTTGGTGACAAAAGCAAACGATTTTCCATTTTGCTCGAGGTTCAGAAGGAAGTCTGCCACTCCAGGAATAAGTTCGCGGTCAAGCCAGATCACGCCGTCACAATCGAAAATAAAGTGGTCGTAAGCTTCAAAGAGAGCACGGGCCTGTTCTTTGGTGGCAATTCTGGCTGATAGCTGTTGTAGTGTCAAGGGTTCCATGTTTGCAGATATGACTAATTCGGGCAACATGTAGAATGCGCATTATCAAGTGCAACACGGACATTTCTCAATTACCTACATCCCGTCCTCCTCTGGTCGGCGGTGTGAGTTTATTCGATTTAGATATTTTCAGTTTAATTTAGTTCCATTTCCAAGCTATGTGTGAATGGCCAAAATACCGCTTTCCATCAAGAGAGACCGCAAATACACATTCAACCATAAAAGTGCAGATGCTGGATCGTTATCTTCGATCGCCTCGCGCAATCCCGGTAAAGACTGGCCCGCATACCCGGTGTATCTTCCACTGGCAAAAATAACATGCTTGAACCAAGGTCTATCATGGAGCCCTTTTCTAAACAAGAAGACTCTGTCCAAGTACGCCAATTGCATGTTTGTAAATGCCATCCGCGAACGGTCCCGGAAGCGGCGCCATATCGACTTTTCCAGGTACAAGTCTCTTTGCAACTCCTCTCGGGCAGCATCCACACGCAGGCCTGCTTTCTTGAACAAGTCTATGGCTCTCTTTGTCGCTTTCACCGCCTCGGTAAATTCCGTGATGAACTCAACATGTCCGTGCTGGATGTTTGGAAAATCGCTTTGAACGCCCGAGTTATCGCGGGGAGAAAAGTCAGACGCTTCGTAGCTCGTTTCGGAAGCTTTGTACTTGTACCATTTGGCCGGAACTGACTTGAGGGCGTCATCAAAATACGACTCTATATCCGAACCATAGTCGTAAACCCCAAAAGGGAGCAATTCGGGCCCTGCAACGGCCATTACCACCTTTCCAAAAAATTTGGCCATAGCATTATGGAACAAGAAGCCTGGGTCAGTGAACGTTTCCATCCAGTAAAACAGGTCGTAGTTCAGATGGTACTGGTAAATGGGGTCTTTCTGCTCGTCGCAAACAAATCCAATGTCAAACGATGGGATTCCAAGGTGCTCCAAAAAGACCGTGTAATCCGAACCGCTTCCCAAGATGTCAACATTGCCCTTGAATGGGCCATTGAAGAAATGGTCGTACAAAGTACCTCCTTTAGGATAATCCACCGTCTTGGCAATGTCAAGAAGCACACTCTTCAAAAGTGGCGACGACTTCATCAGCAACGAGTTCCCCGTGACAGCCGAATCGAGATTTAAATACGCGACAACGGTTTTCTGGAGCTTTGAAGCGTGGTCTTCAGCCCATTCCGTCAGACCAAGCAATCCCGGTTCTTCTCCATCCCAAGAGACCCACAAAATGGTGCGGTAAGGCTTGAAGCCCTTCTCGCCCGCCTTTTGAAATGCGCGGATCATTTCCAACATCGCAGCCAGACCGGAATTGGGATCACCGGCTCCCCCACGAATCCAAGCGTCTCTGTGGCCTCCAACAATCACAACCTCGTCCTCCACAATTCCTTTAGTTGTACCAAATACATTGTGGATTGGAACAATAGAGTACTCCTGGTCGTTGAAAAGGTTGAGTTCGGCAGAGGAGACGTCGCCTTTGGGGGAAAGACCAATGGAGTAATCATACCCCTCGAGTTTGCCGACCCAATCAGGCCCCAAAGAAGAGGCCTTGGTTCCTAAGCCATTCAATTCCGATAAAATCGGAAGCACGTCTCTATAGCTGACGGGAAGACTAGGAATTTTCGGAATAGATCCATAGGGATCAGCTCTGGGTGCATTTTTGGTCGACGCATAACCAGGAGTAGTGGGATCGCCGGGTTGGTAGGATAAATACATCACAGACCCTCGTTGAACACTCGAGGGATTTCTGGCTGGTCCGTTGGGGTAAGTCTTGTATCCGTTTTGGGGAATGAATTCTCCATCATCACCAGGATCGGAGTACATTACAACGGCGGAAACACCAACCTCTTGCGCAAACTTCACCTTGAGACCACGGTAAATCTGCCCATATCTCGTGATGGCGATTTTTCCCTTCATGTCCACTCCAAGTCTGGTCAAAGCTTCAAAGTCCTGTTTTCTGCCGTAGTTGGCATAGAAATAAGACGCAGTGACATTTCCTGAAGCAGAGTATCCGTGAAAAGTGGGAACAGTTTTCCCTTGCGTAGTAGGGTCTTCCTTCAAGGCATCTTCCTCCAAAGGCGCAGAGTACTTCACGTTTCCCTTCTTGTCCAACAAGTTCAACGCATGGCCCTTTGGTGTGTTCAAGTAGACATGATAGGTTTCCACGTTTGTGTTGGCCAACCCAAATTCGGCAAACTTGTCCTTGGTCCAGTCTACCAAGCCAATGTTTTCTCCCAGAAGGTGCAGTTCTCGAGTGTAGTGGTAAGACCAGTTTCTGGCCAAGTTTGAGTCGGACAATACCCGGTCCAACTCGTTCTGAGCCGCCGCAGTGTCCAACTTCAGCGGCGATGTTCCTTTCAAGATGTAGTGAGCGCCAAACCCGAATCTCCATGAGCAACCAAGCAGGAACATATACAATGCGATAAGGGTTCCAAACACGGAAAGCACAACGAAGCGGGTCTTCCAGTGTTTTCGGCCCAGATATGTCTCTGCATGGACCAAAACGGGATTTCCGCCTCCAAGAAGTGCCTCTGACTCCATTGGAAAGGAGGCAATCAGTAATTTAGATGAGACAATCGGTATCTAATTGTGCGCGGAGGCGATGTAGGATATCGCCCCTCGTCCTACGTAGATAAGGCCCAGACACCAAATTGGCGAAGTGGGGCCGGAAAAAATAGTGGAAGAAACGGGATCGTGCTGGGTTCTCGGCCCTGCTTCAAGGACCTTGAGAGCGGCAAATCAAGTGGTTTTCGATTCTCCGGTTTGGGGTGTGCTACTACTAGGCAGGAGAAGAACAGTAACACCACTCTACATTTCATCAACCTGGTCACAGATGACGAGCTTGGCGTTTTCGCTCACTGCAACGGTCTGGCATGTGATTGATATTTTAAGGGAGGAGAATCACTCATTTGCAGACTTGATTCGTTGCAGTCTCGCCTCGTTGCAGACTTGATTCGTTGCAGTCTCGCCTCGTTGCAGTCTCGCCTCGTTGCAGTCTCGCCTCGTTGCAGTCTCGCCTCGTTGCAGTCTCGCCTCGTTGCAGTCTCGCCTCGTTGCAGTCTCGCCTCGTTGCAGTCTCGCCTCGTTGCAGTCTCGATTCGTTTCAGACTCGATTCGTTGTAGTCTCGATTCGTGTAGGCGTATCTTAACCAGACGTTTTCATTTTTTATTGACACAAATACACACGTTGCAATCTTTTTTTCTGTTATTGCATTCCAATCAGTGCCTGGCTTCGGCGATGATCACTACCTGCACACGCAGGATATTTTTTTCTTTCTGGTACTCTTCACTCTAACAATGCTGGATATCACCCCAGACGCCGTAGAGAAGGCTGCGCAGCAAGTGAGCGAGCTTGTGTTGGAAAAAAAGCCCAAGCAGCGGAAAGCGCAAACGGAGGAGGAGTTTTCCCACCAGAAAGCGCAGTACGAAGCCACCGGTCCCAAAATCGATAGTGAAACCTGGCTCTTTGACCAAGACGGGCTTGATGCGTTGGACAATTCCAAGAAGATCGACAGAGTTCACATGTTGCATGCGTGTGAAAAGGCATACTACTTGCGGGACTACGCCCGGTGTCTCCTGCTAATAGAACGAGGAGAAAAACTCTTTGGAGTGGAATTGAACGACGACGAGACCAATTCCAGCTTGAAGGCGGACTTTGCCAGCTCGGGCCGCAAGACAAAGAAGTCGTCCAAGGTCGAAAGACATGTGATGGAGCTTCTCCACATCAAAGAAGCGTGTGTACGCAAAATGGCTGAAGCCCTGTGAGCAGCTCAAGCCGATTGTATCGTAATGAAGTCATGAATCTCTTTTGAGCCACACTTTTAACTCCATGTAGCTGATTTTCCGCTTCTTGTAGTCGCATTCGGTGTCGCTGTCGTCGTCTTTGGTCGAGTGTTCCGATTTGCGGTGGATTTCGTCCGTCACTTCGATGGATCCGGTTAGAACATCCACCTTGTATCCCTTTTTGGAATAGTGAGCTGCGAGCGACGCCACTTTCTCCATGGCCTTTCCCAGGCCCTTCACCCGGATGTGCTTGATCTTCTTGTAGTTCCCCCGATGGAACTTTTTGTGCTCCACCGCATCTCGGTCGAACTTGTCTAGAATGGAATCGATCCGCTTGACGGCGGAGATAAACGGCGTGGCTGATTTGACGAGAAACAAAGTCTCCCTTTCCACCTGCGTGGGGATGTCGCGGCTGATGCTGTGTTTGACCAAAGTAGTCATTCTTGGGTTTTACTTGAGATGCGTGAGAAGTGAGATATCCACACCCAAAATATCGGAGCCGGCGGTGGGTGGGAAAAAACCGGAAAAATGATTTCCATGTTTCAGAGGGCAGCCTTTGCTTATACTATATTCTACAGCACTGCTCACTGGATATTTTTGAACACGTATGAAAACATCGTATTCACGTCTACTAATAGTACGCGTCGCGACCGATCAATCTTCCGGTACTCCACCACTGGGAATATTTTCCTGATTTCCGTTTTTCGCTGATTTACTCCCATTTTTTATTCCCGGTTTCTCTTCCCACTTCTCCTCATGTCAGATTACTCCAGTTCTTCTCCGTACAAACGGACACGGGACGAGTTTGAAATCGCTTCCTCTCCTGTCAAGAAGACGCAGTATCACCAAATCCACTCCGAAGCACACTTGGCCACAGTTTCACTCTTAATGGAGGCGCTGAGAAATCTCCGGGAGTATCCCAAGATCGAAGAACCGGCGCCAGAACCCGAACTCCCGTCGACACAAAAGCCATACTGGCCAAAGATCACGAGAGCACGGCTGATGTGATACTTTGGACAACCAAACAGCCCCAGGGGTTACTAGTCATGGAAACAGGTGATGTTCCTTCTCGGAAGGAACGCCAGAAGAGATTTGCATCACCAGGTAGACCAGACTGACAATCAGACGTGCGTTACCAGCATATCATCAAAAGAATTGACTCAATTAAGAGGTGTGTCTACAGATCTGGTCAGCAGACGTGGATAGCCAGACGTGAGTTACAAGACGTGAATTACACCACATGACATCGAGCTTTTGATTGTCACGGACGTATCCGAGCCGGAAGTACCACTAGAACAGATCAGAAATGACCTGTCCAGAAATAACCAAAAACACCACATACCAGGATGATAAATATGAAACCAGAAGTACCAGCTCAACATAATGAATACTCGTAATTATGATCCTAAGGCATAGGAGAGAATTAGGAGTCGGTCATGTAAATCCAGGCACAACAGTAGACGGGATTCGAGCCAGATCACATCAGAGCTTGTTAGCCTCAAGCTCTAGTCACCGAGTGCCAATATCTCTCTCCTTGCTTCTACTTCTCCCCTCCTCCTCGCTGCTTCTCCCCTCCTCCTCGCTGCTTCTCCCCTACTTCCCCTCGCTGCTTCTCCCCTACTTCCCCTCGCTATTGTCGTGTATCTGTAATATGAACCCCCATGTAACTAAGCTCTGGCCTTTCTCTTGGCCTTCAACACCACCTTTTGCTTGACCGCCTCGGACTCGGACTCCAGCTCCAGCTCCAGCTCCACAGACATCATGTCCTCGTCCTCGTCTTCCGACTCGGCCGCATTCAACTTGGCCGCCTTCCTCTGCAACTCCACCTCTCTCATTCTCAACAACTCGGGGTTCTTTTCCACCAACTTGCGGTCCAACGCCAAGTCTCTCTCTCTGTTGCCTCTCATTCTGTTCTTGTAGAAGGCTCTCTCTCTCTTTTGTCTGATTTCCTCGATTCTCGACATCGCCTTCAACGTGGTGGCGACCAATTCTCTGTTGTATCTGACGGGAACGTTTCTCTTGGCGGCGAATGTCAAGGTGGAGTCCACAACCAACTCCTTGCCCGCGGCCTTTCTGAACGCCTTGGTCCATCTTAACTTTCTTGGGTTTCTTCTCTGTTTGAACGCTTTATGACACTTGGACCGGCAGAAACGGAACTCCTTGGCGTCGTTTCTGACGAACATGATTCCCTTACCGGGGTAGACCGGCGAGGAGCAAAAATGGCACGAGTAGATTCTCATGATGTGTTGTTTTTGTAATGCAAAAAGGTTGAGTGTGGAGGGTACCGATAATGGGATGAGATGGGTAAAAAAAAAGCGCCTCCTGCACCGAGGCCGATACAGATCTACTCCAGCATCAGAGGAAATCCAGCAGCGAGAACGTGAGGGGCAAAATAGAGAGCGACGCGAGGGCGCAGATTCGACGCAGCACGCGGATGCCTCTGGTGTGAGAGGAAGAAAAATTCTTTAAAGTTGCCTTCGTCTCACACTGTCTTTTCCCTCTCACTCTCTTCCAACTCCACCCGCACTCTCCTACACTCCACCCGCACTCTCCTACACTCCACTCGCACTCTCCTACACTCCACCACCGGTTCACTCTGCCTCTGCACACTCTGCCGACTCCGAGAAAAACATCCAGAGTGGCGAAGGGGCCCTGCAGTGATACCCTCTAATCGTTCCGCCTCGCTCCACACGCCGCTCCCGTCTCCTCACTCCTGTGCTCTCCGGCCACGTCGCGCACGTGACCGGGCCCATACCCAAATCGAGGCGAGAAAATTTCTTGCCCACAACCAACATGGAAGTACCTACGCTAAAGATCCCGGGGGAAAACACCCAGGCACAGACCGTTGATGCTGCTCCACAGCAACAGTTTACTGGCCACTTGCAGAAAAAACAGGCTGCCGAAGGCTCCGCTGAGTGGTACTTTGACAAGGGGTGCGATTGGATGAGTGAACATCCATGGATCACTGGCCTCGGCGCCTTTGGGCTCGTGTACTTTGCTGCGGGCTTCAAGAAGTCCAACCAGCCAGGTGTGGGCGGCAAGGCGTTCATCAAGGGCTCTTTCGGCGCCAAAATGACTGCCAAGGAAGCATTGCAGATCTTGAACTTGAAGGAGTCGACGTTGTCCAAGGCAAGATTGAAGGAGCAGCACAGAAAGTTGATGATGGCGAACCATCCGGATAAGGGCGGCTCGTCGCTTTTGGCCACGAAGGTTAACGAGGCCAAGGACTTTTTGGAGAAGAGAGGAGGAATGAAGGCCAAGTAGTTTGTACATAGAATGCATGATGGATACTGGAGACCACGCGGAGTCAAGGAGGTGGACCGCCGGAGCGGACGGGCTGTAGAAGCCCAACATGAACCTCGGAAGATCCTATACTGAACTGAGTAGGAGAAGATACCGAATATAGAAGAGATACCGAATATAGAAGAGATACCGAATATGGAAGAGATACCGAATATAGAAGATACTGAAGCGGGTCACTGAGTCGAAGATGGCGGTGCATGACTCATCTGGAGTCCGCTAAATTGGCAGATCTCATGCCGTGCACGGTCTTGAAGGTTTCCTGGATCGCAGCACCGAGAGAGCCTATAGATGTATGAAAGTAGACTGTCTTGTGTGACCGATAGGTACATGGAGCGAAAAAAGCCGGGAAATGATATTCTGATGGTGGTCAAGGCCGATTTCTCTCTAGTAAGTCTGGTATTACACCTACGCGGAACTTTTGGTGTTGATGCATGGCGTAGGTATATGATGTGATGGTTGGTAGTCTGTGGTGTACTAGATAGTCTATAACAATGCGTTATGGTATTAAGTGGTGTACTGTGGTTTTGGAATACTGTGGTTTTGGAAAACTGTGGTTTTGGTACTATGTGGTTTAGGTACTATGTGGTTTAGGTACTATGTGGTTTAGGTACTATGTGGTTTAGGTACATGTGGTTTTGGTATACTGCGGTTTTAGGTATTATGTGGTTTTGGTATACGTGGTTTTGGGTGGTAAGGTGGTATTGATATTATGTAAAATTCATGGCACTACATCTATGGCACTACATCTATGGCACTACATCTATGGCACTACATCTATGTCACTATGATTTACATAAAATCAAGGCACTGTGGTTTACATGGTGCATCAGCATTTTATCCAAAAGACTGTGCCGTCTCCAGCTCTCGCATTCGCTACGCCTCATTTTCTCAATTCTCGTTCTGCTTTACACCACTTCCACCCAGCACCACAACATTCACCGCATCGAGAAAAAGCGCAATCCCCGCAACAGCAAAGCGGCCTACCATTCCAATTTCGCTCCCTCACAAATTCCCCGAAACTCCAGCCCATCCAATCCCCTATCTTCCCACGCAACAGTACACCCGGCCGCGCACTTCAAACCAATATCAGCTACACCTCTTTCGGCGCCAAAATGACCACCTACGAGAAAATCGTCAAGGGCGCCACCAAACTCAAGGTGGCGGCGCCGAAAGCAAAGTACATTGAGCCAATTCTCATGGCCACCTCTCTTTCGCACGACGTGGCCTCGGAAAACTTCCACACTGTCATGAAAACATTGGCGGTCCGGCTCCATGATACCGCATGGCTGGTGGTGTACAAAGCGTTGATCGTGGTACACATCATGATCCGGGAGGGCGACCGGGACGTCACACTAGACTACTTGGCGTCCAATGCGCCCCACATGCTCAATTTGTCCAACCTGCCCATCTCCAAGCATTCCGGCGCCAATCCGGATGTGCGGTACATAATGAAGTACCTGCGGTACTTGGGAACACGTGTGAAGCACTTCGGTGCAACCCACATTGACTACGTGCGTGACGAGCGGGTCAACAACTCCACCAACCAGCAAGGAGGCAGATTGCGCACTTTGACGGTGGACAAGGGCCTTCTTCGGGAATGCGAGAGTGTTCAGAAGCAGATCGACGCATTGTTGAAGAACAGCTTCATGGAGGGCGAAATCAAGAACGACATTGTGTTGACGGCGTTCCGGCTCTTGGTCAACGACCTCTTGGCGCTTTTCCAGGAGTTGAACGAGGGCGTGATCAACATCCTCGAGCACTACTTTGAGATGTTCCACAACGACGCCGAGCGGGCTTTGGACGTGTACAAGAAGTTTGTCGACCAGACCAAGTACGTGATTGACTACTTGCGCGTGGCAAAGCACTTGGAGTATGCCACGAAGTTGCATGTGCCTACAATCAAGCATGCACCCACTGCGTTGACGGCGCTGTTGGAAGAGTATTTGCATGATCCGAATTTCGAGCAGAACCGCAGGGAGTATTTGCAGAGGGGGAAGGTTCCGGATGGTCAGCAGCAGCAGCAGCAGCAGCAGCAGCAGCAGGAACTGCAACAACTTCAACAGCAGCAGCAGCAGCAACAACAACAGCTCCAGCAGCAGCAACTCCAGCAACAACAGCTCCAGCAGCAACAGCTCCAGCAGCAACAGCTCCAGCAACAACAGCTCCAGCAACAACAGCTCCAGCAGCAACAGCTCCAGCAACAGCAGCTCCAGCAGCAACAGCTCCAGCAGCAACAGCTCCAGCAACAGCAGCAGAATGGCTTGCAGCGCAGTGGCACCCTCCTTGTCCAGCAATCCACTGTTAATCCGTGGGGTGCTGCTGTCGCCCCTAACTTTACAGGTGTAGGTTTTGGTGGCTACGGCCAGCCACAAACCACGGGAAACCCGTTTGTGACTCCCTCGCTTCAACACAGCGGAGTTTCCCAGGCCCAACAGGGTGTACAGCCGCAGTTTACTGGCTTCCAGCATCAGCAGCCAGTGCAACAACCGGTCCAGCAACAATTCACTGGTTTTCAGAACCCACCGGTTCAGCAGCCGGTTCAGCAACCGATTCAGCCGGCCCAATCAGTTCAGCAACAATTCACCGGGTTCCTGGCGTCGGCCCAGCCCCAGTTCACCGGGTTTCACGGCGAAAAAAGCACCAATCCCTTCGGACTGCTGGCGTCCCCCCAGCGCGTCAGTGTCAACCCCACCAACCCGTTCGGCAACACCCGCTTTGCCAACAGCAACACCACCGCGTTGTCGTTCCAAAAAGAGCCGGAAAAGGTTCAGGTCACTGCCACCGGCAGCAATCCGTTCAAGGTGTCGCAATCCACCACCAATGTATTCAACTCAGCGGCCCGGCCACAAGCCCAGGCTCCATTGAAGCCGCAGCCCACCGCGGGTGGCCTAGAGCACTTGCCGACGATCCCGGTGTTCCCGCAGACGCAGCAAGAACAGGCCCGCGACGCATATCTCAACAATGCCCGCGTGAGCTTGTACAACCAGGTTACGGCGCAACAGCAACAGCAGCAGCAGTTCCAGCATGTCTACAATGGCCCCAGCTTAATCTGACTTTCTTAGTAATCTAAATATGTTCCTACAGTAGCTGGGAAGGCGGCAGCATGTCTCTCGTGTAGTGGGTGGTGATGCGGTTAGTTGTGATTGCAAATCACCACCGCGGCACTGGTCCCCGACGATGTCCATTCGCTTCTAGTAATTCCACAAGTCGGCGGCGTAGGCCTCGGTCACGGCGCAGTCGGTGCCGTACTTATACTGCCAGCCGGTGAATCCTCCCTCCAACACGTGCACGTTGATTCTCTCCACCAACAGCCGCTCCGGTTCTGGGAGCTCGTTCAACGACCGCAAAAACATCAAGGTGGAGCGCGGTCCGCGCACCTGCGACAAGGCGCAATGGAACACCACGTCGTCTATCTCGTTGTCCACGAGTCTCTGTCTGAGTTGCGGCAAAGTGGTGTGGAAGTTTCCTGCGGGATAGTGGTAGCAGCCCTTGATGTGGCCGCCCACGTAGTCGGAGTCACGCACGTCCACCACGGCAAACCGGCCGTTTCCGGACGGGGAGCCGGACTCGAACCATGCACGTAAGGTGGAGGGGCTGACGAAGTGTAGATCCGAGAGCGAGTATTGCTTCATGGTGCTGAGGTGCGCGCAGCAATCGCACACAGTGTTGGAGCAAATCCTCCGAGGGGACCACCCATGTAGACGGCTGCAGCATCGCTGGAACTACGGCGGCGGCGTTCTACATCCGTGGCCCGAAACGCATTTGGCGTTTTTTTTTTTCGAGCCGGGCTGGCCCCGGGGTGTTGTGCTCGGCCCTCCAGTGGTGGCTGCGGCCGACAGTCTCCGGCCGCACTTCGCCCACTCCGCGAATCCAATTCGCCTGGAACTACTCGCACCGTCGCTTGGGTCCGTGAGCACCGCCTGCGCCCGCTTCTGCAGAAACACCCACTCGCGCCGAGTCGCCGCTGCAAAGTCGCCGCTGCAAAACCCGATTTGCAAAACCCGATTTGCAAAACCCGATTTGCAAAACCCCATTTGCACACCCAATCCATTTGCACACCCAATTCTCCAGCACCTCGCGGCCAATCTCCCCACCTCGTGTGTCTGCAGGGCCGCACATCTTTTTCTCGCTCCAACTCTTTTCCAAACCACACTATGGCCAGACCAGCGAACACCAAGGACCGCGTCAGCAATCCGTTGACGCGGACGCTCTCGGTGGAGACAATTGGGCCCAAATTGACGTCGCTCTTCCGCAAAAGAAAGCGCAACGACCCCGCCGCAACTCCCCTATCGGCCACTCCCAACGACTCGGACGCCTCGGACTCGGAAGACCTGGACGAGCTGAGCCACAAGAGAAGGAAAGTGGAGAAGCAGAAGGCGCAGGAGGCGTTCGCTCGCCGCGAGGCCGAGTTGGACGCACAGCTTCCCGAGCCGCTCAGAAAGTACCGGCCCCAGGGGTACAAGTTCAACTTGCCGCCCACAGACCGGCCCATCCGCATCTACGCCGACGGCATCTTTGATTTGTTCCACTTGGGCCACATGCGCCAGTTGGAGCAGGCGAAAAAGGCGTTTGAGAACGTGCAGTTGGTGTGCGGCATCCCGTCCGACGCAGAGACCCACCGCCGCAAGGGCTTGACGGTGCTCACAGACAAACAGCGGTGCGACACGTTGAAGCACTGCCGCTGGGTCGACGAGGTGATCCCCGACGCGCCATGGTTCGTCACGCCGAAGTTCCTCGCCGACCACAAGATCGATTACGTGGCCCACGACGATCTTCCATATGCGTCGGCGGACTCGGACGACATCTACAAGCCCATCAAGGAGAGCGGCATGTTTTTGACCACGCAGCGGACCGAGGGCATTTCCACCTCCGACATCATCACCAAGATTGTGCGTGACTACGACAAGTACTTGATGCGCAACTTTGCCCGCGGTGCGACCCGCAAAGAGTTGAATGTCAGCTGGTTGAAGAAGAACGAGTTGGAGTTCAAGAAGCAGATCAACGACTTCCGCACCTACTGGATGCGCAACAAAATCAACTTCAACAACGTGTCGAAGGACTTGTACTTTGAGGTGCGCGAGTACTTGCGCGGCAAGAAGTTCGACAACCCATTGTCGATTCTGTCGTTTGCATCCTCGAACAATTCCGACCTGGAGGACGTGTCGCGGGCGCTGAGCCCCATGACGGACTTTGCTTCGCGTTACATTGCCAACAAGAACGAGAAGCCGCGCACCATCTTGGGCAATTTCCGTGACTGGATAGGAAAGGACGATTCGGATGCGTCTGAGTCGGAGAGGTCAGAGAAGCCGTCTCCAGAGAAATCGGAAAAGCCGTCCCCACAGAAATCGGAAAAGCTGTCCCCACAGAAATCGGAAAATCCTTCTCCCGAAAAACCAGAAAAGCTGCTGGAGAAATCGGAAAAGCTGGAGAAACCGGAGAAGGCGGAGAAACCAGCGATGAACATCCAGTCGCCTAGTCCTCGCAAGGCGAAGAGGGCCAAGCGCCGGAAGGAGTAGCCTAGCACAGAGTCTTCAATGGTCTACACATATTGGTAACTGGCTGCTGGCTGCGTGTTGCCTGAACGGAAGAATGCTAAGGTGTGAAGTGTTCGCATCGTGTAGGAGAGTGGTACTAGGAGTTGTACAAATGTACGCATTGATCATCAGAGACCGGTATGACCAGATCACATGGTCAAATATCTGTAGAGTGCACTTTGGAGTCTTGGGTCTGACGGCTAGTCTAGCACTGTAGTCTCACAGGTGTGAAGTGTGGAGGAGAAAGTGGATCCCAGTGCGAAGTAAGCGAAATGCAACTCTGCGGAGTTTGGTGCGCAATCGATCTCAACACCTCTGCTACTAAGGTAAACCACACATTCTCAATTGCTAGGATAGCGCAAACGTCCAAATAGATTGGATATTGCTCATATAGGTATCTGTATCTACACACTTCGCCTGTCCAGCCAGAACCTTGACTGCAACGAGATTTCTCCCGACCGTCATCTGCCCAGTTGGAACACCAGGAGATTTTCCTGCCCTGATCTCGATTTCCCTTCAGAACTTAGCTAAGAGAGCCTTCATCTCCAACTCGCTGGAGTATGACCCAGATAGAAGTGCCAGAACTCTCTCCCCCGCAATACTATGTCCCCCAATCCGGCGCCTGGAGCTTTACTCAGGGCCTAATATGCGGACAAGCTAGTGTGGTGGTGGTTCTTCTTGTATTTATCAAGTTTTTTGTCTTTTCCGAAGCGCCATCGACCGGCAAGCTGAAGAAAAAAGACGTTTCAGGCGTGATCGTCAAGAGAGAGAAGAAAGATGATGCGGAGTCTGCCACGGACTCGAACAAGTTGGCTACTATCCTCGAGAAAACATACTACGACGTCAACAACCACAATCCGGAGTCCTTGGATTGGTTCAATGTGCTTATTGCCCAGACCATTTCTCAATTTCGCTCAGAAGCGTTGTTGGCGGATAACATCTACCACTCGCTCAGTACGTTCTTGGAGACACTGGAACTTCCGGATTTCATGGACAAAATCACCTTGACGGAAATCGACATTGGCGACGACTTTCCCATCTTCTCCAATTGCCGCATCAAGCACAGTGCAGACGGTTCGGGCCGGTTGGAGGCGAAAATCGACGTGGACCTATCCGACACACTCACCTTGGGAATAGAAACAAGACTTCTTCTCAACCATCCTCGACCATTAACTGCCGTGTTGCCGATCGAGCTTTCTGTGTCGATGGTGCGGTTTTCCGGCTGTTTGACTGTTTCCTTGGTCAATACCAACGACACGGACTTTGTCGAAACAGGAAAGGAGGAGAGCCCCTCTAGCGGAGGCACGGCTCTCATGTTCTCGTTTTCGCCCGATTACCGTCTCGAGTTCTCTGTCAAGTCGCTCATTGGGTCTCGCACAAAGTTGCAGGATGTGCCCAAGATTTCCGACTTGATCGATAGCAAGTTGCGCAGCTGGTTTGCTGACCGGTGCATCGAGCCCAAGTTCCAGGTGATCCGGCTTCCCTCCATGTGGCCCAGAAGCAAGAACACGCGGGAGCCGGTGGGAAAACCCGAGTAGCGGTTGTAGACTGCCACTGGAGTGGGTATGGTATCTGCGCTGGCTTTCGGCGTGACGACACTGCAACTGAGGTCTACTACAACATCTACAACTTCAATCACAACTACTACAACTGAGGTCTAATACAACATCCATAACTCATGTATTGTAAACCACAACTATGGTCAACTACGACAACTGAGGTCTAATACAACCTCCATAACTTTACGTATTGTAAAACTACTACAAATGAGGTCTAATACAACATCTATAGCTAACGTATTGTAAAACTACCACAACCATGGTCGACTACCACAACTATAACTGAAATATAGCACAGCTACACCAGCGTCTACCACGGCCGTCTCCAGCCACCGTCGTTATTCCACTATCGTTTTACACCCATCTTTCTGTGATCCGGATCTGGCACCGCTCCACCTTTCCCTTTGCCCCACATCCGCTACTTCTAACCCAACATGGACCGCTTGCGTCCGCGCAACCGCACCTCGTCCAATCTTTTCATCGTGTCCTTGTACTTGTTCTTTGCTCCCGAGTGGGCCTCCTGGTACCCCTCCAAGAGCCATTGGGTGTATTTGTCTGCGTAGTCCGAGTGCGTGCTCAGAACCGCCCGCTCCATCACATACAAGTCCACCGCCTTGTCCTCCGGCAAGTTGGAGTACGACGAGAGACCAAAGTCTATGAGCACTGCGTTTCCCTGGTCCAAGATGATGTTCGACGTGGTCAAATCGCCGTGGATCATGTCGTTCATGTGCAAACGGCCCACCACGTCTCCTGTGGCCCTGCACATCCTCTGTGCTTCGGCGCCAATGCATTCTCCTCCGTTCTTCTCCAAGTCCCAGAGGTAGTTCTTCAAAGACGAGACCGCGCCGCTGGGGAGAATATCTCCGATGTGCTCCATCCAAATCACGCCGTTGGTGGGGTCTAGCAGAACGAGCGTCGGCGCAGGGATGCCAGCCTTTTTGAGGCGCACCATGAACTTCGCCTCGCCTATGGTCCTGGCCTTGGTGATGGCGGTGTCGATCTTCGGGTGTCTGTAAGGCTTCCTGGGGCGGTACTTGACAATGTAGGTGGCGTTGGCGGTGTTTTCGAGGTACGGGTGCACCTTGGTGGAGAGAACCAACGCCTCGGCGCCCTGCGAAATCACCGAAAACGCTATCTCCGGAATGGCGGTGTGCACCTGGCTGAGGATGGCGTCTGTCATGAGAAGAAAAGAAGGCCGCGGTCGCTTTCTCTCGTGTGTAGGATAGTGTCTGAAGTACGGTGCGACAGTGCGGCTTGGTGCGAGGTTCGTTTCGGGACATCCGTGCCGCTGGAGCGTTTTTCACCGCCACTTTTGGGCGAAAAGTGGCTGTGCTGTTGTGCTGCTGTGCGCTGCTGCTGTGCTGCTGTGCTGCTGTGCTGCTGTGCTGCTGTGCTGCTGTGCTGCTGTGTGTTGTATTTGCCCGCTCTCTCCACTCTCTTACAATCCTGCAACCTCGCGTACCGGATCCGTACCCCAGATATCTCACCTTATCTACTTGTCTCTGCTCCTCCCCATACTGCTCCCTACCGCTCCCTACCGCTCCATAACGATCCATACCGCTCCATACCGCTCCTCCCCATACTGCTCCAGCACGTCGTGTCTGCGCCCCAATTCTTGCACTCGAATCCTCATGTCGGACGCGCCCATATACTTGATTCCGCCCTATCTCCTCCAAACATGTATCGGGCTGCAAGCGCAGCGGGAACTCTCCCGAATTGACCCGGACTTGGCGGAACGAAACACAATCTCGCCCCATTTGGGCAAACACTACTTTCGCCAGCCCCGCTCGTTGCCAAAAGCCCCGAAAACCTTCTGCAACGACTCTCAAATAAACCTGTTGATCAGGAAAAAGCTACTTGAGCGCTTTGCCGCTGTGGGCATATTGGGGTCGTCTCCCGCCAGAGACGTTTCCGACGAGTATTTGTGTGAGTTGTACGCCACTTTCAAGGGCCGCTTGGGCCTGGCTCCCCGCAGCTCTCTACCTGACAGCGACGCATCCGCCACTGGCTCGGATTCGACTGAACACGGAACACCTGTGGCATTGAAGCCAAAACGATCTGTTTTTGAAATCTCCCGCCTCGGGGAGGTCATTTTGGGGCCCTCTCTGTTGAAAACAATAAGCTCTGCACTCGAAAACTACTCTCTCGAAGCGCTAATGGAATGGGTCAGAGAGAGCAATGAGCACAAGTATTCGTTCCTTCCTCATCTTATGATCAACGAACAAAAGACTTTCTTGACTCCGTTTCCAATGTACTGGACCCCGCTTGCGATCGAAGCGGACTTGGAGTACTTGGACAACACTTTGGGCATGGACATTAATTTTGAAGATGGGTTTTCGAATCTTGACTTCAAGCTTTCGCTGGACGGCTCTGTGTATGTAAACCCATCGCAAAAGAAGCGCTTTTTCAACTTTATTGCCAACAAGGAGATTGAGGAACGTACCGGGGTGTACTATTACGAAATCTCGGTGGAGCAAGCGGCGGCGAATACCGCCGAGTTCAAACCACTCATTCTGGTGGACGACGCGTCTATTTCCTCCTGTTCTTCTCTTTCCTTTGTCATGGGCTTCACAAAAAGATTTATTCTGGTTGAGACGGGGCCACACTCTCCCGGTGTGATCACGTCTATCCCCAGTTCTGTCCAACGGGTAGACTTACGAAATGTGCAAAGTGACATCTCCTTTTACAACCAAGAAGCGTCTCGCAGATCCTTCGATTCTACTACGCTCAAATTTTTGCGCTCTGATGCATCCCTCGGTCTAGACGGAAGCTTTACCGTGAGTTTCAGTAACTCCGGTTCCTATGCCTCAAATAAATCCGACACAGAAATCCCCAGAGACTCGACCATCAATAGACGTTTTTCCCAAGTGAGCAGAAGTTCAGAGACTAGCCAACGATCTGCTCGTTTAGGGATGGAAGTGCCGATAGTCAACCACTCCAAGTCCAAGAACTCAGCCACGTCATGCTATAAAACCGATACGCTTGGTTGCGGAGTCAACTTCATTGACAAGACATTGTTTATTACTCGCAATGGCATTCATGTGAGAACGATGACAGAGGAACAGTTTATTCGCTCTAATGTGCACGGAGACTCGATTTTTGGCAAAGACGGAGAATCCCTGCCTTTGTTTCCTTTTATTGGATTTCAGCTTGGAGATTTTCCTTCTGCAACTGGTTCTGGTGAAGCACCCACCTCGAGAATCACGACCAATTTCGGATTGAAAGAATTCAAGTTCAACATCGAAAAATATGTGACGTCGCTCAAGGAAAAACAGAAACTGGTTCTCGGAAGCTCCATCTCAACGGAGTTAAAAAAAGTTGCCGGCAACGATGATGTGTTACAAACCTCTAAGTCTTCAGATTTTGAGCGAGCAGTATGTAACATCAAAAATGATAGCTCTCTTCTCAACGACTTGATTTCAGGATATTTGATACGGGAAGGCTACTTGGGTACGCTTTCGTCATTTGAAGCAGATCTTAAGGACTTGAAAAAAAACTTGGCCGCACAAGATATCGATATGAACGATCAAAATGAGGAAACAGAAAACTATCGAGTTTCTCTCGAGACTTCAGCTGCGAAGTCGCGGCAGAGATTGAAATCGCTCATTGCTGATTCTCGGTTTATCGAGGCGGGCGAGTACTTACGTGCGGAGTTTCCGGGCTTTGTTGATGCAAAGCACTACGCGTCAAAGTTGGATCTTCTCCACTATATTGCTCTTCTTAAAACGTATTTGGTGGCCAAGTTTGATGAAGGAGATATTGCAAAAAGCGAAGAGGCGTTTAACGAGGCGGTTGAGTTTGGTA
Source organism: Clavispora vitiphila (assembly GCA_030557995.1). Taxonomy (NCBI): domain Eukaryota; kingdom Fungi; phylum Ascomycota; class Pichiomycetes; order Serinales; family Metschnikowiaceae; genus Clavispora; species Clavispora vitiphila. The sequence continues at coordinate 87,997 of JANIJR010000034.1, forward strand.
AGTACCTTCTCAACCTGGTGGAAGATGAAGAAGACTCTCAGACATTGGTTCAGTTGTCTAGCGTTTTACTCGTGAGGAAGAGAGAGGACCTTCTGGAGCTTCCGAAGGCGAGAAAGTGCATGGCGAACTTCAGCAGGAAAGTTCTGATGTTGAGCAACCAGATCAACGGAGCTATTCTCAATTCCAAGGGCTTTAGTGACGAATCAAAGCTCGAAACCATGATTTTGACCGCGGGCCAGAACATTACTTCCTTGTGTATGGCCAACGACGACATGTTCAAGATGGTGAACTATGAGCGGGACTACATAGATTTCTAGCTTCCAATTTGAGTGCAATTGCTCCGTGTTTTGGTCTGTGTATTTGCTTCGTGTTTTGCTGTGTATTTGCTCCATGTTTTTGTTCTGTGTATGTGCTCCATATTTTTGTTCTGTGTATTTGCTCCATCTATTTTGTTCGTCAGTTCTTGGATCTTTTTGCCGGACGGCTAGTCGTCGCTTTCCGTTTCTTCTCTGCTACTGGCATGTACTTTGCTGCGGTGGAAAATTCTTTTAGAACCTCATCATCAACTTCGAACGGAAGCGTAATTGTACTTAGCTTTGTGATGCGGTTCTCGTAGTAGATCTTGAGTGCCCATCCGCCATTCTCCAATTGGCCCATTGAAGAATCTTCTTGTGCAAGAATGTTGAAGAGCACTCCCACAAATTCATCGACATACTCCTTTACGTTGTATTTGATTGGACTGCCGGGCTTCAATGGTTCTTGCACAAAGTACATGAACGCTTCGTCACTGAAGAATGGAGCAGCGAACGGAGTGCACTCGTTTAGCAACGAAAGAATCAAACTTCCGGTGGCTGGCCCAACTCCTTTGAGTTCACAGATCTTTTTTAAGCTGGACTTGACGCTCTGCTGGTAGGATGTGACGGAAAGAGAGCTCCAGGATTTCCATTCTTGTGCGTCTTCCATGAACATGCCTAGGCCAGCTTTGGTCACCTGAACCACAGTTTCTGAATCGTTGGACTGGATGAGTTTGGGAAGTGTGGGGCGGAATTTTCCCTTGGCGAGCTTCCAGTCCATAAGAAGGGCCAATTCGGCTTTGGTCAAGTGGAGATTTTGCTTCTTGAACCTGGAGTTTAGTAAAGCCGGAAGTTCCGTACGCCTCCAGACGTCCAAACGAGTCAATGGCCACGCATCGGGGCCAAAAGTTTTGGGCGACTGGTCGGATAGTTCCTGCGTTATTAACGGGTAGAGCTCTGTAGCGGCATCTTTGATGGTTTGAAGCATTAGAGCAAATGAGCAGGAATCAGACGGCGATCAAACGAAATCAGTGGAGTGCAGCAGGATCTTGCGGCGCAACGGGGTCTGTAGAGCTGAGCGGAAGAGAGATGGCAATCGAATGGAAGCAAATCAATCACGTACCAAAAGATAACGTGCAAGTGTGGTGTAGAGCACTACGCGCACCATATTCAGTATACGGCCCGTTCGACCATTTCGCTGCTCAATGATACAATTGCACTCGCTAATCGCCTCCGGCGCCATGTGCTTTACTTGTGGAGCGCTCATTTGACCTCGTGAAGCGCTCATTTGACCCAATCGTAGGACGCACGGTCTATTGCTATTTACAGTTTCCTCTCCACGTCCACCGCCTCCACCAGGTTCAGCCGTCTGGGGTTCAAGCGCCGGTGCGGCGTGAAGCTGATGGGAAGAAAAAGGTCCAAAAACACATTCTGCACCAACGAGAACACCTGCGAACTCAACCAGTACAACGTGAGCGCTGCTGGAGCATGCAAAGAAATGGCCATGAGGAACACCACCGCCATGCGAGAGACATTGGCCATGGAGTCGGTGATGGTCGGCCGGAGCGTCTTCCTAGCCGTCCGCATCAAGCTGAAAGTCTTGAATGTCCACTCGACATTGATGAGGGCAACGATTCCCACTGCAAGAGGAAACATGTGCACCGGATCCGCGGCGGTGAGGTCGGAGAACCATAGAATGCCCTCGTGGTAGAGAGACGCGTCCAACGGCTTGTTGGCCAAGCTGTCCCAAGTTGACCAGCCGCTCAAGTTCCGGAATGTGAGCGACATGCAGACCCAAAGCGGGATCTGGGCCGCGGGGAGGAACAAGTTCTTGTAGAGCTGCACGCCGTGGTCACGGAAAAGCTTCTTCTGCCTCTTCCGCGTCTCCTTGGTGGACAAGACCATGATCTCCTCGTATTTCATCGTGCGGAGCGGCGAAACCATGGACGCCACTGACGTGGGCTGGGCCGCGGCCGCCTTCAGGGCCTTTTTGGCCAAATTGAGCCGCAACACCGGGCCCGTGGCCGCCACAATGGGACGGAGCGAGTTCTGCCGCTGGATCCGCACCCGCTGCATCACTGCCAACGGGAAGGTCCACACGGAACGGAGCCCGAACGTCGTCAAGGGTATGAGCGCCCACCACGGAAGCCCGGTGTAGGCGTGGACGGCCTGGAGCGACTCGGTGAGGTGGTGGACGAGCACAGTGGGCTCGAGCGAGAGATTTCGCCGGAAAGTCCGCGGCTGGAGCGGGCGGTGGAGGCGGGAGAATCGTAGCATCGGTGGTGAAAACGAGTGGTGAGAAGCGAAAATGGTGAGTGCGCACAGGACAGAGAAGAGGTGGGCCGATAGTGGGGACAAGGACAAACGAGGCCGGATTCGGCGCTGCTGGTTCCGCCCGACGCCTGCGCCGTCGCCCGAGTGTCTGTGATTTTTTCCCCCGCTCCAGGTGTTTTCCCAGCTCCTCCACCACTCCACCGGGTCAAGACTGCACCTGCGCACTCGACATCAACGTCTCCAACTACACTCTTCTTCATGTCGTCCAAAACAGAGAGAGCGTGCATGCTCTGCGGCATCATCCAGTCCTACAGACTGTTTCTCGAGCTGGGCTGCCCCAACTGTGAGTCGGTGTTGCACTATGCCGACAACGAAGACGGACAAATCCAAGATTGCACCTCGCCGTCGTTTGAAGGGTTGGTGGCGTTGGGAGACGACAACAAGGCGTCGTGGGTGGCGAGGTGGCTCCGGATCGACTCGTTTGTGGCGGGCTTGTATGCGGTCAAGGTGAACGGCAAGTTGCCTGCTTATGTCATCAGCCTGTTGGAGGAGCAGAACATCAGTTACAGGCCCAGAGACGGCAGTGCCGAGGACTGATGCGGGCATCCTTTGTGTATAATACATGTATCTATAAACGAGCAAATAGAAGGCTGTAGCGTCTACCTCGACTTCTTCCCCACCTGGATCCGTGTTATCCCCACCTGGATCCGTGTTATATCTGCTGCACGATCTGCTTGAGCTTGGCCACCGTGTCTCGCTTGTCCCACTTCGCCCGGTCGGCCCAAATCACTTCCATCAACCGCGCCACCACGTACTCCAACCTCTCCACCGTGAACCCGTCGGTGGTGTTGACGAGCGTTTCGTCAAAGAGCTGCTTGGCGTCGGCTGGGATCTCGAGCTCTCGGCTGCGGTCGAAGTTCTCCGTCTCTGCCTCCGATTCACTTTCTTCTCTGTCGCGCGACTGGTCTGCTTCCGGCTGCCCCGTCAAGCTGGTTTCAGCTTTCTCGTGAGTTGGCCCATTTGGCACCGACACTCCAGTTGGCACCGACACTCCAGATGGCACCGACACTTCAGATGGCACCGACACTTCAGACGGCACCGACACTTCAGAGGACAGCGCTCCCTCTTTGTGGAACACGCCATTCAGCTCGGGTTCTAGCTTTTCGTTCGTAACGTCTCCGTTTGTGGTCCCGTTCGGGACTACCAGATCAACATCCACGGTTTGTTCATTGAGAAGCTGCACGTCTGGTTGGTCTCCATGGCCATGAAGCAAGAGTGGGTTTTCCAAACTCTTCAAGTTCGCTTCCTGCTTCTTGCTGAACTCCGCATAGAGTCGGTCATACTCCTTGACCAACTTGGCCTGCTTCTCGATCTCGCGTCTTCTCAACGCCTTGCACGCAGCTGAAAATTCGGCATTGTTGAAATCGTCAATGCCGAATTGCGCGTTGGTCAACATCTCGTTTGCCTTTAAAATTCTCTCCCTGTCTCCCGTTGTAATGGCATCCTTAACAATCATGCGAATATCCTTCAAGAATTGCTTGGCTTCAGAGTAATAGCCGTTCCAGATTCTCTCTTCGATGGTATCCAAATCCATATTGTAGAAGTGCTTGCCGCTGGCGAGTTCCTTGATCATGTTAGAATGCTCTGGTGTTTCTGCCTTCACGTACGCGACCTCATACATCTGGTTTTCCAATGCACTCGGCTCAAACAAATGGTGCAAGAAACTGTCGTCAACAACTGGCTTTTTGAATCTTTTGTATCTGGTTTTGAAAAGATCCATCAATCCAGCAAGCTTGAGTTTCAACGTATTTTTCAACTTGGTATCTTCGTAATCTTGTTGCTTTTGGCGCTTCTTTGTAAGATCCTGCGTCGGGTCGCCTGCCGTAGGAGCAAGTTTAAGTTCCTTAAGTTTCCGTCTCGGTCTGTTCTCTAAATCGTTCAAAAACTCAAACGGCTTCATCTCAAGCGCTTTTTCAACAGAAGCGAAAAACTTTTTCCGAGCCTCCACGCTAGGCTTAGTCAACGTGACGTTATTCAGATCGCCCGCAAAACCCAAAGCCATTTTTACCTCCGTGTCCAATTCCTCGTAGCTTCTTTCAGCAATTCCTAAAAGTAAAATTTTTTCGTTGCTGCGTAGGTTACGAAGTAAGCCAGACAACACCGCCTTGGCAGAATGAGGCATTACTTCAAACCACGTATCAATGTTTGGAATGAAAATAATCGAAGGTTGGTGCCTTCTTGCCTCGACAAATGTCTGCACAATGCACAGCTCAGGTGTTCTTGTCACGTCCCCGAAAACAGTCGCCAAGTCAAGATTTTGAATCTGGAATCCTTCTAACAAGTTCAAAACAGCAGCTCCGAGGTACTGCTGTCCGGAGCCCTTTTCACCACAAATGAGCAAGTGCGGTTTGCATATTCTCGAGCTTTCTAGGTTACGTAAAAGCTCATGTCTTGAAAATCCACCATCAGCATCTTTAATTGACGGATCAAGGTACATTGCGTCCTCAAGGTTCGTGAGTTTCTTCTTCTTATCGATACCAACAGAGTCAGGCAAGAGATCGTCCAACCTGTGAACGATCTTATCGAGAGAGTCTTGAAGCAATGGTTGGAGGCGGTCTGGTAATGGAGAGGAGCTTGTGGATGCAGATCTTGCACTCGAAGGTACGATTTTCTCGATTGCCCGCATGAAGTCTTTGGCAATAACCTTTACCTTCGTTGGATCAACAATTAGCTTGTCAGAGGACAGGTAAATCTGCGGATACTTTCTTTGAATAGAGTTCAACGCTGCCTCTGTACACAAAGCTCTGAAATCTGCACCGCCGTAGCCCTTAGTCAATCCAGCAATCTTCTCAACAAAAACATCAGATAATGGTGGAGACCACTTCTTTGTGTGAATCTTCAAAATCAGTTTTCTCGCTTCCATGTCCGGAAGCGGGAAATAGAACTCTCTATCAAAACGGCCCGGTCTTCTTAAAGCTGGGTCCACCGAATCGGGTCGGTTGGTTGCTCCAATCACAATCACTTGGCCCCTATTGTCCATTCCATCCATCAACGCAAGCAACGTGGAAACGATACTGGCGTGGATTTGCTCCTGTTTGGAAGACCGTACTGGGGCCAAACCGTCGATTTCATCAAAGAAGATAATGGATGGTTGTTGGTTTTTTGCCTCCTCGAACAAAAGACGCAACTGTCTCTCGGCCTCACCTACCCATTTACTCAAGCAGTCTGCACCCTTTCTCATGAAAAAAGTGATTTTTCTTGAAGGCGTAGAACACGATGCAGCAAGCGCCCGTGCCATGAGCGTTTTACCCGTGCCAGGAGGCCCATGGAACAAAACGCCCCGTGGAGGCGTAATCCCGAAGTTCTGGTAGAGTTCTGGGTACAAAAGAGGCAATGCTACCATTTCCTTGAGCTGGTTGATGTAGTTGTCCAAGCCTCCCACCGACGAGAAGTCGATGTTCATATCCACTCCGAGAGGGTCGGTATCACTCAAATTATTCTTTTTCTTTTTGTCAGAGGAAGAAGAAGCGCCGATGATTTTGGTGTGGTTGACGGTATCGTTCGCAAGACCAAAGTTGGACGGAGCAGGAGCCAGTAGAGCATTGGAAGGCGTGAAGTCATCGTCGGACGAGTCCGAATCGTTACCAAAGGCCATAGAGCCGCTGTTTTCCGCCGTCATGCCCGGAATTGGAATTCCACCCGGGGGAATGTTCTGGCCCATAATCGAAATCACGTCGCTTCCTCCAAAGGGCCCGGCAGTAGGGTGGAGAAGCTTTCTAAATTCGTTTTTCGACGCGTTTCTCCGACCACGCGACCGACTCTGCTGCGACGCGGGCACATTGCGGTAGAGTTCTGTGTCGTTGGTGATGGGAGGTGGGATTGTGTAGTCGATTTTCTCACGTTCTCGGAGTTTGTGTTTGACTGGACTTTGGTCCGGCGAAGAGTCGTACAAATCCTGGATTTCCTGGTGGATGCTGTCGTCCGCCTCGTCTGCTTCGTCTGCCTCGTCTTTTATGTCCTCGTCAGCGCGCTGGAGCCGTCTTTTGGGTTTGCCGTAGGCGGAGCTGGATCTAGACTTCCCGCGGCGCTTGCGGACGGAAAAGTAGCTGGATCCGTCGTTGTCGTCGTCATCGTCTGACGCGATGAACTGCTTTTCTCGTAGCCTCTCCATATATTTTTCGTCCTCGTCGTACGCGTCCGATAATCCTTCCGAGTCCAACTCCTGGAAGTCGGAGTCGTCCGACCCGCGATGTCTTCTTTCGGAACGGGTGGGGAACTTTCTTCTTTTCCGCGTAGGCATGACTTCCTCCTCGCTCTCGGAGAAGTCGTCATCATAGTTATCGTCCGCAACTGGCTTGCCGTTGTCGGACGGAATCGCCGCATCCTCAATGGGTTCATCCTTCACGTCGTTTTCGGCGTCATCTGAGTCTTCCACGTACGAAACGGGCTTCCTGCGGCGTCGAGTTGCGTCGTCCTCATTGTCGCTCGAAGAAAGCGCCGACCTTCTGGTGGAACGAGCCATAGTGGAGTTGTAGCGAAAAGTGACGGGAAATGAAATTGTGGCTGAAACCTGCTGGCGGCTTTAGGGGATTTCGATGGATTCACTCCGGCCGATGGTTGGTGCCAGATAAGATAGAGGGCGCCAGAGGGCGATTTTTGGCCAAATGGAACCGGGCCGCTCCAGTGGAAATGGTCACGTGATTCGCGACTCGGCCCCATACTTAAGCTCCACCACCGCCCCGGGTCCAAAAAGGAGTAGTTGGCGCCGTACAAGATCACCACATATGCTGGAGACGCCGTGGCCGGGTCCTAGCGCTGATGTGGAGAAAGCTCGGGCTCCCGAGGGGTCCGCCGGAGTTATTTTCCGAATCGGGTTTTTTTTTCCGCTCTGCGAACCCGCGCCCGCTCGCAACTTGCGGCGGCTTCTTCGAACTTCTCGGCCATCCACTTGCTCAAGTAGAAATAGAGCCTGGTTCTGACGTGATAACGCCAGATGGTGGAGACCGCCCGTAGTGTGCAGGCTGTGGTCCCCACGATCATCGTGCTGGGAAAGAAAAATGGGCTGAATTACTGAGAGCGCAGGATCCGGTTTGGATGGAAGCCAAAGATGCTACGGGCCATTTCGGCCTTTCTTCTTTTTTTTTTTTTTGCTTTCGTTTGCTGCTACGGTGGCTTGGTTCTGGGGTATTCGTGTGGTCCTTTTTCGGCGGGCGCCGGCGAGGTTCTATATACATTCCGGGCGATTATACTTTTTCTAAATTTGAATCGTGTCAGAGTGAGCACTAGTCGGGTCGAGTTTGTCGAGTTCTTGTCGGATTGGCGCCAGTCAGACCCGTGCCTCCACTTTTCTCATCAATGGGTCATGTTTCCCGTTGGCACCCTCACCGTACCTCACTGTACCCACTTGCGCATAATCTCTATTCCGCGTTTCTGTGGGCACCGCTAACCGATCGAGCAAAGAAGAGCCGGTTTGCGGCATGAACGGAAGCAAACAGATTGTGCTGATCCGCACCGCTTCTGCGGTCACGAAAATAATGTAGTTCTTCATGGTTTCTTTTTCCGCCGCAACAGCGCCACTGTCTTCTTGCTTAACCTTGTAGGCCCAAGGCTGTGTGGTTTGGATGAACTCGTTGGCAAGCTCAACCGTTTCCCACCATCTCTGCAACGCCTTCATTTGGCCAAATTCTTGCATGCTGGCGTTCATATCGCCGTACAACGACCCAATGCTGGCCAAGAGCTCGTTTTTGGCCACCAACACTTGGTCCGGTGAACCAATGACAGAGCCGCGAGCAATGATCAGGTCAATGTCGGTGTATTTCCCGTCGAAGTGCCCCGCCACGCTTTTCTCCACGTTGAACTTGGCTCCGCCAATTCTCGACGCAATGTTCGCCCATTTGTTGATGAGCTTGTTCCGGTGGTTATGAAACGCAGCCTCGCTGAAGTTGCAGTCCGTGCCCAAGTTCGACTGTTCCATAAGATACATCCGCAAAGGTTCTGGATCGTAGTACTCTGCCAATTCCAACGGGTCCACCACGTTCCCGAGACTCTTGCTCATTTTGAACCCCTCGCTAAGCCAGTGCGAGTGCACAATCACCTGTTGCGGCAAGTCTATCCCAGCGGCCATGAGGAAAATGGGCCAGTATATACAGTGGAATCTCATGATGTCCTTCCCAACAATGTGCACCGCCGGCCACGTTTTTCTCACCAATTCTGCATTGGGGTACCCGGCGGCAGTGAGATAGTTTACGAGCGCATCAAACCACACATAAATCCGCTGCGAGTCGTCGTTGGGGACGCCAATGCCCCAGTTCAATCTCCAGGAAGGGCGCGAAACCGAAAGATCCGACAACTCCTCCAGTTTCAACTCGGCAAGTAGCTCAGTGTACTTCTGCCTCGGAAGTACAAACTGCGGGTTCAGCTCGAGAAACAGAATGAGCCGGCTGCGGAACGCCGACAACCGAAAAAAGTAGTTTTCTTCTTCTTGGAAAACAACCTCGCTCCGCGTCTCAATCGACACCTTCTTGCTCTGCCCGGTTTTCGCATCCACGGTATCAGTCACCTGGTTCTCAGGGTAAAACGCCTCGTCGCTCACGCTATACCAGCCGCTATGGCAGCCCTTGTAGATAAGTCCCTTTTCCATTGCAACATTCCAAAAGTGTTCGACTGCACTGATGTGGTCGGCGTCGGTGGTTCGGATGAAACGGTCGTAATCAATATCCACCGCTTTAGCCATCTGAACAAAGTTCCGAGAGACTCGGTCCACCAATTCTTTGGGCTCGATCCCTTCTTTCTCTGCAACGGCCTGGATTTTGAGCCCGTGCTCGTCTGTTCCGGTGAGGAACATGGTTTTCCGGTCGGGCTGGAGTTTTTCCCATCTACTTCTCGTATCGCCTAGAAGCATTGAATAGAGATGGCCCAAATGCGGCCGGGCATTCACATAGAAGATGGGCGTGGTGAGATAATACGCTTTGCCGGAATTCCATCTTCTAAACCGTTTCGGCACTGCTCTAAACCACACCGGTTTCATGGTGGAATAGTGGAGTAGGTAGACGTTGATGTTTGTGTACAGGCCGTGTGGACTTTGTAGTCACCCAACTGAACATTTATAAAAGGCGTACAAAACAGGCGGGAACCGGCACGGTATGATTGTGCCTGGCCCGTTTACGACTACTTAGAGGTAGAATCCGAGTTGAACTGGTCACTTTATTGAAAACGCGCAAAACTGATGTGTTATGGGGTCAGGTGGTGATACCACGATTCCAGCGGCACTGCTCCGCTGGTTGTGGACGCTGCAGATGTTCTTTTCTTGTGCTATTTCGTTCTCATGCTCGGCGTGGTGGTGCTCATGATGAGGACTGTCTGTTTTCCACAAAAATGGCCATCAAGGCGAAAACAAAGTAGAAAAGACACAATGGGTACGCGATTAACGGACGCATATTGTGAAGCTTCAACACCGTCACAAACAATCCCGAGGCAGAGTAGGTGCACCAGAACACCGCGAGACCACTCAACAAATAGCCAAATGTAGAGTCAAGCGATACAACCAAGCCCACTGCACAGATGAACACTAGCGGAAGCAAACAGTAGCCAATGATGGACGTGGAGCGCGTCAAGTCGATCTGGACCTCGTTGCTCATGAGCTTGAAAAGATAATGCAAACTGACAACACCAAACAACCCCACACCGTAGATGTAGCCAAACTGGACCTTGCCTGACAATAGTAGCAACGTGCCAAAGAGCAAAACAAACAAAATCGGGCCTGCCAAATCCGAATCGGTCATGATGTCCGAGGTGATGTCCTTGTTGAACGGATTCAACACCGCTAACGTCTTCATCTTGATATGCTGGAAATTGATGCCCAATTCTTCCATCAACGGCGGTTCGTCCGCATATCCCGAGGTGCCGAATGCAGCTAGAAGGCCCGGGCTCAACTCGCCGCCGCCCATATCTCCGCTCACGTCGAACCCCCCGCCAAATCCAGAATTCATCGTTCCCAAATTTGCCGAGTCCAATGCCGGCTGGCTGTAGGCGTTTGCGTAGTTGGATTGGTAGAAGCCCATGCCTGCGTCGGAATTTTGCGGATAGTACGCCATGGTCTGGGTCGGGTGATGGGTCGTAGGATTGCTAACGGCTGGGGTGTTGGTGTTGATCGCGTTCTCGAAAAAGGTCACGTGCGCGGTCCCACCTGGGGCGGCCAGGGCCGTGGCGAGCGGCTGCGTCCGAGCTGGTTAGAGTCCGTTTGGAGAGACAGCTCGGCTTGCCTTGTTTGGCTTTCCAGCCGCACGGTTTCCCACTCGTGTGTGGTTGAAGTGGGACCTCGAGCCTTTTCCCGCTGTTCGTAGTCGCGTGCGTGAGGCCTACAGCGCAATTTTGTGCCTCGCAGACCGAAGCTGCGCCGCGCACCCAACGTGAAGACTCGGCACATCTAATTGGCCGTGCCACAAGCTGCAGAAACGCCTCAACGGGGCCGCCGCCACACGTGGATTGTGTCGTCGGGGCCGTACGGGGCGGCGGAGCTGCGCACGTGCCCGTCCACGTGCCTCACACGTCACGTGCCTCACCTTCGCGACATTTCCCGCGTGGTGCAGTTTCTGCAGCCGCCCCATGTCTTCCTACCAGTACATCCAGGCCTTTGTGCGCGCGGTGGAAACCCGCAACAGCAAAAAACTCCGACAGCTTCTTTCCATCAACCCCGGCGCCAACAAGGGCGCGGAAATCGCTCTGTTTTCCGACCCCAGCGACGTGGATCTCTATCTGGTGCCGGAGAAATTCCAGCCGGTTGTGGGTGGCTACTTCAAGGTGATGCGTGCGGTGTACGGCGCGAGCGACATAGACGCGACCTTCACCGAGCTTTTGGCGCTCGTGATGCATTTGAACCGAGCCGCGGAATCCCACACCAACTGGATCTGTCCAGTGATGATTGGGTGCAGCAACGAGTTGATCTCTGTGCACCAGGTGCGGGCAAAACAGAAGCGGAGGAGAAGTGGCGACAACCCCGCGGCCGAAGACGGCACCAGCGAAACGGACGCGTTGGAGCAGGTTGCCTCCACCATCAACCGCGCATTCAAAATCTGCCTCACAGACAAAAACCCCGACATGGCAGAGCTGAAAAAGGCGAGCATCCACTTCTTTTTGGCGCTGTTGATCAAGATCTACTTCAAGCTCAACCGGTTGGAGTTGGCCAAATCGATGGAGAAGGCGTTGATTGGAACGGGCCTGGCCATTCCCACCATAGTCAACAGTCCGGTTCAGTACCGTAAGCACGTCATCACCTATCTCTACTACAGCTCGCTCTTGTCGCTCAACGACGCCGACTACTCCTTGGCCGAGGCCAAACTCCTCACCGCGCTAGAGTTTCTTCTGTGCTACGAGCTTCCGGAGAAGGTGGAGCTGCAGACGGAAAAGTTGTTGATGTTGGTGCTCCCGCTCAAGTTGTACAACCACTCGGAAACGTTGCCGGATGCAGTGTGGCGCCGCTTTCCCCGCTTGGCGTTCTTGTACCGCGACAACTTGTTTGGGGCGGTGCGCAGTGGCAATCTCGCCCAGTACGCCGCGTGTGTGGACCGGTTCCGGGCGGTGTTGTTGAAGCGCCACCTCTACCTCTTGGTGGTGCAGATGAAGCGCTTGTGTTTGCGCAATCTCTTCCGCCGCAGCTGTGCCATCTACGCGGAGCTGGCGGAACGAGGGCATATCGTGCCGTTGGAGGTGTTGAGAACGGCGATGGAGTATTCTGGCGGTGGCTCGGTGTGCGTGGAGGAGGTGGAGTGTGCGTTGGCGAACTTGGTGGCGGCAAAACAGGTCAAGGGCTACATATCGCATGGGAACGGGTGCATTGTGCTTCTGAAGACGGATCCGTTTCCGCGGGTGAAGTGATCGCCGCGAACTGGCGGGTGTTCACTGTGGGTCTGAAGTGGCGTCTCTAGTTGGTGGTGGGCTCGTGTTCCAGCTGTGATTTGGTCCACTGGAAGAGAGTCCGGTGATCAGCGGGTGGTGACTCATTGAGATTTTGGGTCGGGGGCGTGTCTTTGCTCCCGTTTATTTCTCGCGAGAATTAGACATAGACAATAGACCGTAATCCAAACAATTCTGTGCTGACTAGCGTTGTACAGTTATTACAGTGTATTGAGTACAGAACGCACATGGGTATTTCACAAACGTATATCGAGATGTTGAAAATAATCACAGACTATAGGTACTTAGCGAACTCAGGGTATTCAAGAACCACTTTCACAGACAGTCGCAGACATTTAACGGTAGTAGAAATAAAACAATGAAACAGCTATCAGTCAATACTAAAGACATTTGAGGATATTACAGATGTTCCATGACATCACGACACTAAACGATAGTAGAGATTGAACAGTGTTACAGATATCAATGACACCACAGACATCAATCAATATTAACCATTTCAGTATTAACCATTTCAATATTACATTTCAATATTACCTTTCAATATTACACATTATTACATATTTCAATATTACATTTCAATATTACACAATATTACCTTTCAATATTACATTTCAATATTTCAATATTACATTACAATATTACACAATATTACCTTTCAATATTACACATTATTACATATTTCAATATTACATTACAATATTACACAATATTACCTTTCAATATTACATTTCAATATTACAAATTATTACATATTTCAATATTACATTACAATATTACACAATATTACATTTCAATATTACACATTATTACATATTTCAATATTACATTTCAATATTACACAATATTACCTTTCAATATTACATTACAATATTACATTTCAATATTACATTTCAATGACCCACACACATCCAGCGTCGCAGCCTCCAGTGCCAGTGCAAGTCCAGTCATGGCAGCATCTCGCCACAATGGCCGTCACTTGAAAATAAGTGTGTGTCCATGTATATACGCAGTGTGTTTGGTAACACATCAACCGCCGCGAAGGCCCACCCTGCGACTCCCGGAGGTACGGACCCACAAAAAAAATTTCACAATCACCTCCACTCTCCAGTTCCCACCATGTCGTTCATCAACATCTGTCGTGACAACACCGATCCGTTCTACCGGTACAAAATGCCTCCGATCCAGGCCAAGGTCGAAGGTAGAGGTAACGGTATCAAAACCGCCATCCCCAACTTGAGCGAGGTTGCTCGCGCCTTGGGAAGACCTGCCGCCTATGTGGTCAAGTACTTTGGGTACGAGTTGGGTGCCCAAACCACGATGAAGGAAGAAGACGACCGTTACTTGGTCAACGGTGCCCACCAGCAGAGCGAGTTGCAGGACTCGTTGGACGGCTTCATCTCCAAGTTCGTGTTGTGTGGCTCGTGCAAAAACCCGGAAACGCAAATCACCATCAAGGGCAAGGACTTTTTGCAAAAAGACTGTAAGGCGTGTGGTGCCATCAGCAACGTGGACTTGAGACACAAGTTGTCGTCGTACATCTTGAAGAACCCTCCTCCTACCACCTCCGGCAAGAAGTCGGCCACTGCCACTGCCAACGTGGTGGGTGGCGGCAAATCCATTTCCGACATTGCCCAGAGCACCGAGGGCGGCGACTCGGGCGCTGGCGACGACGACGACGATGCGTTGACCAAGAAGATCAATGCCGAGGCTGCGGCGTTGAGCACTCAGACCGTGGAAGTGGCTGACGACGACTGGGCCGTGGACATGTCCAAGGAGGCGATCGAGGCCAGAGCCAGAGAGTTGGAAGGGCTCAATCTCAGTGACTCGCAGACCAAGCTCACGGAGTTTGGCGACTGGTTGTTGCAGGAGGCTGGAGAGTCCAAGTCCGACCTTCCTTCCGACATTGACATCTACAAGAAGATCGTGGAGATGGAGCTCTTGGAGTCCACCGACGTGGTCCTTGTGTTAGCGCAGGTGTTGTTCGACGACAACATCGTGGAGCAGATTGACGAGCACGCTGGTTTGTTGGCCAAGTTGATCCACGAGGACGAGGATGCGGAAAAGGCGTTTTTGGGCGGCTTGGAGAGATTCATCGGCTTGGAGAAGCCTGAGTTGATTGCATCCGTGCCCAAGGTGTTGGTCAAGCTCTACGACAAGGAGTTGGTCAGCGAGGACGTGATTGTGGCCTGGGGTTCTAAGGTGTCGAAGAAGTACGTGCCTAAGGACGTGTCGAAGAAGGTGCGCAAGGCGGCCAAGCCTTTCATCAAGTGGTTGCAAGAGGCGGACGAGGAATCCGACGAGGAGTAGACAGGTATAATAAACAAACGTGAGGAGAGGATGTGGTCACCCAGCGTACACATCTAGTAACAACACTACGGATACACAGAATATGGAGAACATGTGAAACCATGTGGCACTCAGCAGAGTATTTATTTATTGAGTGTGAGCAATGATACAATCAACTGCACCTTCACTAGGCTTACACTTAGAACCGACGGCAGACTGACAGCTGAGACAAACCATATCAACACAAACAGAAACACGCAAACAGAAACACGCAAACAGAAACACGCAAACAGAAACACGCAAACAATATCAACGCAAACACCAATACTAACACTAGTGTGGTCACTAGGACACTGCGTGACTATACTCCAGCACATCTTAGTACCTATACATCAACCTATACATCAACCTATACATCAACCTATACATCAACCTATACATCAACCTATACATCAACCTATACATCAACCTATACATCAACCTATACATCAACCTATACATCAACCTATAAACCTCTACAACCGATCAGCTAATCTATACTAAAATACACCTAACACCCAATCACTTTTTATACTGATTTTTGAAGTTAGGTGGCATTGGAGGCATGGGCATGTTGGGCATGTTGGGCATGTTTGGCATGTTTGGCATGTTTGGCATGTTTGGCATGTTGCCGTTAGGCATATTGGGCATATTGGGCATATTGGGCATGTTTGGCATGTTTGGCATCTTGAACCCAGGCATTCCTGGGAATGGAAATGGCATTTGTGGCATCTGCGGCATGATCTTCGCCATAAGTTTCTGTGGATTGAACTCTCCCCTCGTCTTATCTTGCTTATGGCAGTATGCGGTCCATGTGAGCTCGTCAAAGCCGTAGTTGAAGTAGTCGGAGATATCCGCACCTGGCGCCCGCCACGGCTTGTCTCTGAGTTCTTCCAAATCAAGCAGCGTGAGCGGTTTGCCCTCGTATTCCGCCACAGCGTTCACGTCAATGGTAGATGCACCTTCGTCTTTTCGAACAATCGTAGTCGGCGTTTTTTCCTCGCCTTCGGCCTCTGCGGGGGCGCTCTGCACCTCGTTAGCACTGGTGACAGCCTTCAGCACCTTTGGTGCGCTTTCGCCAATGACAAACTCAATGTCGTCATCACTGGACTCTTCTTCGCTTCCGGATTCGTCCACATCCTCGGTGACCTCGGCGATCTCGTCTGCCCCGCTCTCTGGTTGCAATTTCTGTTTTTTGGCCGCGGGCTCTGCGTCCGAACCATATAGGTATGCGTCTTCGTCCTCACTGTTGGCCATGGTGGAGTTGGAGTTTGGGAGTGGTGTTGGAATGATAAATGGTGCACTAGACACCCGTACACCCCACTTATTACTAGGATACAATCTGTTTCTGGAGAAATGACAGAGTGATTCTTTCACGAACGGTGCTGTTGTCTACGCTGCTAACTGGGCTTGTTTACGGTGAGTGGTGTTTGTGATGTTTGTGGTTTTTTGTGGTGTTTGCGGTGTTTTTTTTTTTTTTTTTTTGGTGTTTGTGGTGTTTGTGGTGTTTGAGGTGTTCTGTGAGCACGGCAGTTGTATAATTGGTTAGGTGTAGAAGAAGTATCCACATCACTACAGAGGTTATATATCAATCCGTCCTATTATTAAAGTTACATTAAATTCACCGCACGTTTCACTCCAAAGGTGCCGGTCTCATTATTTACGCAAGAAGCAGCACATGGCCGTTTCTGCGCTGCATCAACTTCACCCACGGCTGTTGGCGGAACTTGTTGCGGTACACAATCTCCTGGATTGCCTTGATCCACTGCAATTTCTCCGTTTTGTTCGCCGCTCCAAAGTCAATCACCTCTCCGTTGGCAAAACGGATCTTGAACGCATTCTCCATCAAGAGAATGTCACTGAAGTTTCTGTAGTTGGATGACGACCGCTGGGCGTTCTCGTTATCCACGTAAATCACTTCTGCAACCTTGGCCAAATTGATTTTGGCCCGTGTCTTGTGACTGAACTCCGAATGTGCCACCAACGACGTTCCCAGGAGAACAAACCATCTTTTCTTCCACGCTTCACTGTCGCCTCCCTCCTGGTACATGTATCCCGACAAATTTGCGCGTTTCTCGTTTTTCAAGTCATCCAATCTCTCGTACGCATACTTGATGCTGGAGGGCAAGATTTCGTATGGCTCGCTCCGCGGCACAAAAAGCATCTTCACTTCCAACTGGCCAATCACATATGGTTTGCACTTGGCCGCAGCGTTGCCCGGCGAAGTGGACGCCCATTCGTTGAAACATTTGATGTTGAAGCTGCACGCCTTGCCTAATACCTGGCCCTCATACTGTTCCAAGTCAACATAGCACCGCGCAAACGAGCCATCGGTAGCAAACTTGTCTTCCCAGTCGTCACGAACAGTGCTGGGGACATACTTTGTGACAGTCACGACGTCCTTGGATCCCAACATCCTGCGGATCTTGTTCTTCGGTTTCACCACTTTCCGTTCCGAAACCTCCACCAACGTGCCCTTGGGCTTGTCATATGTGGCCTTCATGGTCAATATGAACTCCAAAGACTCACCCACTGTCAACTCAAACTCCTTTCCAATCAGAACGTTGGGGCTATCCATTTTGTAGCTGGGGGTTTTGATGCAGTGGACGCCATTGTCCAAAATTATGTTGAATGACGCATTGCGGTCCCTGATTCCCGGCAAGTTGATATTCTTGAACCCAACAACTCGGAAGAAGAGCTTCCCTCTCTCGGAAGATACAACGGAAGAGTTTCTGGAAGCAGCGGTCTGGCCTGCTTGGGTATCGCTGATACCTTTGTTCAACTCGATTGTCGGTTCTTCCAAGTTCGATGGAACAGAAACGGTACTCAATGGATTCACTGGAGATTTGCTTTCGCGTGGCTTCTGGTTCAAGAGCTCTGTTCCGGTAAACTCCTTGTCCCGCTTGTTGTCGAGAACAACACCAGTCACTGAGTTGCCACTCTTGAGTATCTTCACAGGCGAATGAATCTTGATTGGAGATTTCTTCGACCCTGGGCCGGTATTCTTCTGAGGCGTTGTTGGCACATCCTTAGAGATTTCTGGAGTGAACTCTGTTGTTGGGGTCTTGGGAGGTTCCACTGAATCTAAATTCTTGATAAACGGATTTCTACTGCCAAAAGCGGGAAGCGTAACCGGCTTAGAGTGGTTTCTGGGTGACTGACCCACATCGCTAAGCAACTCTGGATCTGGATCTGGGAATGCATCATTTCTAACCAGTTCAGTAATAACTGCTGGCTTTGCTGTTGGAGAAACCTTTGCGTCACTGAAAAGCTGATCCTTGGATTGAATAGCAACCGGTGTGATCAATAATTCGTCAGCAACATGTTGCATCGGCTTCTTGGTGCTCAAATGAGACATTATCGAGTCACAGTGAATCGATGCCACTTGAGGGATGTGACTGGATTGCGGCGCATGTTCTTGTACAACCGCAGCTCTCTTATTCCCAATCTGTTTTAGATTGTAGTACTCTTCCTGTGTCATGGCTTGTTTCATTTGCATAATCCGTCTCACATCGTCACGATCCATACTAGGTAACGTTTTCATGCCATTTGCCTTGATAGTGGGTTTAGCAAACGAACCATCATCAAAAATATCATTATATTTGTTTTTGGGTGACAAGACAGAATCTGTGCGCTTGATCTCGAATGGAGGGACATAGAACTTTGACTTCTTTTGCGTAGCAGGAATAGTTTCTTTGATAACAGTGACCTTCTTTGG
This sequence comes from Clavispora vitiphila, assembly GCA_030557995.1. Lineage (NCBI taxonomy): Eukaryota > Fungi > Ascomycota > Pichiomycetes > Serinales > Metschnikowiaceae > Clavispora > Clavispora vitiphila. Next base: position 106,522 of record JANIJR010000034.1, read on the forward strand.
TTTCAAAGTGACGTTAATCGAATGTCTCTTCGGAATGACGGGAGCTGGTTCCGCAACATTCTGGTCATCAAGCTCAGAAAGAATGTTGTAGCTACTCCAGCTTTTTCGTCTTCCATTTTCCTCGGCGTACGACTTATTTTCGTTGCCACCAAGAAGGCTTTGGAAATGACCTTCTAAACCGGAGTCTTGAGAAATCTCAGGCAAAAATCCTGAGACGTGGAGATCTTCAAAGCCCGGACTGACGATCCGCTTAGACACAAGATTGACTTCCTTGAATTTTCGCGGGTTAAGGGAAGAAGGAATTCTGTGAGATTCAACTGGAGTCAAGTTTGTGTTGTAGTTCAAAATAGACGAAACTCTATACGACAGCTCAGATGGCTTCAAAAACGTCTTTTTCTTTTGCTGTTGCGAGTGCCAGATCGAAATGAAATCGTTTTTCTTTGTGTCGGGATCATGCTCGGCGGATAAAGATTCTTCAAACGAGTTGTAGTTGAAATCAGGGCTCTTAGTGTAGGCTGAAGGGGGATCGAGGAGTGAAGGAGGTACAATGTTGGATGAATTGGCCAAAATACTATTTTCCTCCTCATTATCGCCCAGAAGAGTCATTACCCTCGCCAGAAGTTTCGACGGAACTTCCATTTTTCCGAGAGGGTCCTCCGATGTATCTTCAAATACTTCAGACGAAGTCTCTCTTGAAACACCTTCTTCTTGTTGGAGGTTATTTACGTACACTGTTTTGAGCTTCACTTTTTCCGTGCTTGAATCCATTGTCTTGCTTGCTGTCGTGTTATCTTCTTCTTCTTCTTCTGCTGTTGCTACTGCTGTTGCATCTGTTGTTTTTTCTGCCTTCTCTTCATCAGATGGGGAGTTTTTTGGGTCGAGAGGAGAGATGAACTTGACGTTGTAGTTATTGTTGTCTCTGTAGACCACTTCGAGAATCTCTGTTTCTTCCATATGCAACGAAATGTCATTGAGTTCGAAATCTATCGACTCGTTATCGTTTGAAACATTTTCAGCGGATCTAACCTGGAGGTGATCATTGTCATAGTGCTCGAACCCCTTTATCGGATCCTCGGGTTCGCGTTTGACATGCTCATTCTCGGCGTCTTGAAGATCCATCTGTGGCTCGACTTGCTCCTGTTTGACATGAATTTCGGCTGGTTCCTCACTCTCCACACTATCCTCAGTCTCTCTCTTCACAGCGATATCGGGCAAAGCAACCTCTTCCAAAAACGGAGAAGCAGGGCCTAGATCCTCTTGCGGCGATTCTTTCTTCACTTGGATTTCGCGAGGTTCAGGTTTGACAATGCATTGCTCCGGCTCACGTTTCACGATGGAATTCAGAGATTCACTCTTAGCAAGCGGAAGGTACGTAGTTGATACGCTATTAGTTGGGGCAGGCAGTTCAGTTTTATGGATAGCAAACTCGCTTTCCTCCTGCTTGAGATCCAGATGGATTGTGGCAGAGTTTTCCTGTTCTTTGTGTTCCTGTTCTGTTTGGTCAATATTACGATCTTCCCCTTGAGCGTGGTCAGAGTGGACTTGGTGAAACAGGTCCTGGTCCAGGTCCTTCTCTTCCTCGTGATCATCTTGCTTGACCTCCTTTCCGGTTAAGTCCAACTGCGAGGTGGAATTTAGAAGACTGAGGATGGACTTTTCTGTCAGATTGTAGGAATGGTTGATCGAGTCATTATGTTCGTGGGTTTCCTTTCTTGGAGAGCCAAATGTGATCACGTCAGAGCTGTCGTCATGGTAGGCATCTGTGGCGGGGATTATCAGGTCTGCCATGTTATCCAGAAACCCTTTTATTCCGTCGTTGAGCATGATTCCACTAGACTGGTTCCCCACCGTGTTGACCTCGAGATATCTGTTGGATTCCATTAGCGACTGTAGCGAAGATTGTGACGAGCCGCCGGATTTGAGCACCACCTCCTCGGTCCTGGTGAGCGCATTCAATGGGTTCTGAATTGTGCGGTGGGTATTGTTCAAGTCAAACGACAACTGGTGGATGTTGACGTTGGTTTCTTGCTCTCTGGCCTGATCCAACAGCTGGAGGTGGTCGTCCAAGTCGTCCTGTGCCGTCTGGAACTGCGGGTTGTTGAGAAATAGCCCTAACTTCTCGTTTAGCGAGAGATTACTGAAGCTCTTGTGGTTCAAGCGGTACTCACTCAAATCCGACACATTGACATCGTCAACAGCTTTTTCTTCGGTTCCTAATAAGCCGGTGATGGTGCCCGAGGAGTGTGGGGGAGGAGCCGGCGGAGTGGAGCTATCGCGTTCGTCCTGGAGATTTAACTGCTCCACATTGGACCATGCATGCGCAATCAGGTCTCTTTCTGCTGTGATTTGGTTATCGGTTTGGTTATCGGTTTCGTCGTGGGCAGAGTAGAGGTGGAGTTCCTCCAAGTCTTCTTCGTTGTGGAATGCTACTTGTTTCTTTGGAGAGCCGGTTTCGCCCGTGTGAGACTTCATGATGGATTTTGTGGGTGAGGGACACACCAACTCCTCGTGGGAAAGGGATTTGTCCAAGTTGTAGCCGTCGTGGTCGCCGTGGTCGCTCACATACGTATCAGAGCTGGAGTTGTAGTCTCGGCCGGGATTTTCGCTTTTGTGGGAGGGGAAATTCAATGGTTTGACGGGCGAGGCCATTGCCAGAAGCGATTCTGTGAAGCTGGTGGAAGGGTCGAACGACTCGGGGTTGATTTCTTTGAGAAGCATATCCACTGAATCTGCCGGGTTAGTCTGTGTTTGTGGCACGGCTGAAATGGGGCCAAACGTACCGTTTTCATGCTTGAATATGTCTTGTGTCATATTAGGAAGCAGCGGATTAGGTTCTTCTTCGGAGGAAAAAGACATTGGAGCTTTTGATAGTAGGTTATAAAGTCTTTTGGCTGGTGTTATGATTTCCAAAACAGGATAGATGGTAAACAACGGTGGGGATTTTGTGGTCACGTGCTCAGACCGCCCACTGAGTCCCGGTGGAGTTTGAAAAGAAATTTGGCCTACTGAAACGGAAAAACACGTCAAACGACTGTTCGAAGAACAACTCCCGTTTTACTTAAGTCTTTATTCTGAGTGTCTTTGCGTGAAACAAAGTAGAAGTATTTATTTGCTGGCAGTAAATTCGCAACAAAAACGTCATCTTGGTGCTAGTTTATAAACAATGCGCGTTCTTGTCAGAAACTCACTTATGTTCACTACTGGTGCCGGTTCTATTTCGACTGTCAAGCTCTTCATGTTCTTGTGTTGTTTCGTCTACAACGCATCTTTTCATAACATTTTAGCCATACTTGTATTATATGTACATGATGAGCCTAAGACCAGATCAAAGCGAGGTATTCCCATCCCTTCAACTTAGGGTACGCGGGTTCAGGTCTGGCTTCAACATCATCGAACAACGCCTTCAAGTTCACGTCTGTTGGACGAATAAGGAACTGCTTCTTGTAAAACAGCCAGGCTAAAAACAACACAGAGAACAATGGGATGATAAAGTAGGCCGAAAAGAACGACGAAAACACAAAGTGGCCGTGGATGAAGTTGGTGAAACCTCCCGTAAGCAAAAGAAGCACCGATCCAATCAACGAGAACCACGAAGCGAAAACTGCTCCGGGGAACTTATAAGGCAAATCATCTCTAGTGTAGCCCTGGACCTTCATTGCCTTTGACATGCGAATGTGACTTATGGAGATAGTAATCCAGTTCACTAAAAGAAGTGAGGAAGTGATACTTTGGAACCAGCCAAAAACAGTGGAGGCGGCACGCGAGGCAGACATGAAGGCCAAAGGAATAAATGCTGCAGCAAAAATCACACCTACCCATGGCATTCCCTTTTTGTTTGTCTTCAAGAAGATTTTGGGCGCCTGCTTCACACTTGCCAAAGAAAAAAGCGCTCTGGACGCTCCAATGATACCTAAGTTGGCAGCCGACAATGCAGAAGTCAAAACAACACCGTTGATAATGTGTGGTAGCACCCGAATTCCTGCTCTCTTAATAGCCACTACAAACGGAGAACCTGCTGCGTTTCCGGTAGGAGAAGCAATCAATGGGTCGTGGGAGGAAACAATCAATGTCAACACGAAAACGGTACACATGTACAAGGAGAAACACCGGAAGAATACCCGCTTGGCTGCTCTGTGAATGGCTCTTCTGGGGTATTGGACTTCGCCTGCGAGCATTGCGATACTTTGCACTCCACCATAAGAGTAAACCACCACATCCAAGGTTTTCCAGAACGCAATGAAGCGGCCGACACCATTGTCTTGATACAAGTAATTGAATGCCCCTTCTTTCCAGTAACGGAATCCGATACGATCTTGGCCCGGTACTCCGCCGAGATCGATAATTAAACCGATAAGAATCAATCCAACAATCAAAGTGATCTTGAGCGCACCGAAGAAAAACTCAACTTCTCCGTACCACCGCACATTGTATGCATTGATGGCAATGACAATTGTTCCGAAAATCGCAATCCACACCGCTGAATTCAAGTCGGACCAGTACGTCATCACCAAAGCCACTGCAGACAACTCACCGGGAATGACATTGGAGTAGATGTTACACCAACCAATAGCAAAACCATAACCCTCTGAGATGAAGAAACCGGCGTGTTTAATGGAAGAAAAAGTGACAGGCATCAAACACGAGGTTTCTGTAGCACAAATTTGTGATGCCAACACCACCAATCCTATAACAAGGTAACTGAGCAAGATTCCCACTGGACCAGCCACAGCAAGAGAACCACCAGAGGAAAGAAAAAGACCAGTACCGAATACACCAACTAAGGATATCATGGCAAGATGTCTGGACTGAAGCGAAGAAGCCAATTGTCCCTCATGTCCAAACACAGACTCGCGGACGCTTTGCGACTCCACATCCGAGAGGGTATCGGTAGTGTAAATTTGCTTGCCGTCTTTTTCGTTGAATGACATTCTTGGTGGAGAGAAAACATCTCCAAAACTTTCGGTTTAAGTAATGTAGATATTGAATTTCCATTGCAAACTGTGAGCTTGCGCAGTGTGGATGAGACAGCAGCGCCACAAGTGTGAGTGCCGTGTGAAAAAAATCCACAATACCCAACCGAGAAGGGTAATTATTTGCGTTATAATTGGTCAAGATGATGAATTTTCCTTGAAAATAATTCACAGGAGCGTGCTAATTTCCGAAATGTTGGAGTAGAATCTGCTGGATTCCGTGAAATTGGCATGAATAGCCCCTCTATGCTAGTGAACATGTACACACTTTACTTACCATTATGCGCAGAACTTTGAACTTTTCTTCGAAAAAAGTTGTTGCAAGCCAGAGCAACTATTGAGATATTACTTTCAAGCTAACCTCAAACTAAACACGTTTGGTGCCGTCGTGGAGTTTATCCTCAGGATGGACAGCAGGATATTATTTGTTTCAGTCGTAATTTGAGAAAAAAGTCAAAGCCACAGTGACCGAAAAAATATACTTCTGCTTAAAAAAATATCTCAGTTAGTCATTTGGGCAATTCTTCTGTCAATAATTACCTAGCACCCACGCCATCTAATGCATGCAGCCACGAATGTTACTTGCGAAATAAAACGCATCGGATCAAAGTTTTGGCAACCCTGCAGCGCCACACTTCGCGCGCACAATATTGCATAATCAGAAATAGAGTACCACCACAACGGAATAACTCGGTACCGACATCGCGATAACCCCAACACTATGCCGTATACCGGCACCCCCCAGGGGCACTTTGGGTCCCAAAAAGCGGAATTTTTTTTATTGCTGCAATCGCTTCTCCCGCCGGCTGCGAATCCA